>CM030943.1:2789402-2844402 GCA_018136815.1 Isochrysis galbana | reverse complement strand
CGCATGTCTCGAGGCACCGCCACCCCTGCCATCGGACTCGGAGGCAGCCTACGAGCCCTACAGCGCCTCTCTCGAACGCCTCTCGGTCGCTTCGGTCGCGCCAAGTCGACTATCTCGTGGTGAAGAGACCCCGGGTCTGCTGCCCGACTCCCTTCTTCATCTCTCTCCTTCTCCTTCCCCACCGTCCGCTACGGTCCCGCCGCCAACTTCTTCGGCTTCACCGGGGCTCAACCCCGTCGAGCTGCGTTATATCGAGCTCATGCAGGCCATGGCCGCACAGTTCTCACAGCAGCTCGCCGCAGTCACCAACGCGATTGAACGAGGCCGACTCCCTCCTGCACCAGTCCAGGCAGCCAGCCCGCCTCCACCTCTATCCGATGATGGCGGCGAGAATGTTTTGCCTCCGCCACCGCCGCTCCCTCGCTCCTCATCGAAATCTAACAAGACTCGTAAGGACAAGAAGAAGAACCGCCGCCGCCGCCGCGACAGCTCCCCTACCTCTTCGTCCTCCTCGTCCTCGTCTCCGGTCTCCAGCCAGCGTTCGTCTAACTCCTCGTCGACCAGCGATTCGGATTCCGATGGATCATCCGAGTCTACGGACTCGCGCCGCAAGCCTCGCCGCGCCAAGGGTGGCCACTATGCCGCCGCCGCCAAAGGCTATAATACTCGGGAGGGACGGCCGTCTATGATGGCCCCCGAAGGTTTACACTCTAACTCTCGTCGATCTCTCCGCCCCCACGCCTCTAAGTCTAAGTCTGGCCATAAGGGTACCCGGGAGAGTCGACGTCACGCTAAGCGCCACGCCACTCCTCCCGCGGACCCAGCCCTGTCTGATGAGCCGGACATTCTTGAACAATGGCTACGACACTATGGGCGCCACGGCAAGGCCTACTCCGACTCCGCTAATGCCCCACTCGAATACCAGGTGATGGCGGCCCGTGAGGTCCCCTCTGGTGAGTCCTGGCATGCCCGCATCATCTATACGACTCGCACTCTTACGAAATGGGTGCGCGCTCGTACGTTCGTCCGCACTAAGGGCGGCACTCGCGATGCTAAGTCTAGCCTCGAGAGCCTGCAGTCGCTACGCTTCCCCGCCGACCTTCGCTCTACCGATCCGAACAAGGCTGCTGCTTCCTGGGACGGATTTCGAATGCAACTGATCCGCGCACTCGAGGGCTCACTCACCTCGGGCGTGGACTGGCAGGACGCTCTCAATGGCCTCCTCCTCGCCGCTCGCGATCCAAAGAAGGGCCATCCTCGCATCATGGCCTATGTTCTCGATGCGGTTAAGGACTCGGTTCTCTGCGCTAACCCGTGCTTGCATGCCGACGTACTGATCGCAAAGTGCGACCAATCATTCGCCGCCGGGGCAAAAGGTTTCGCCAAAGAGACTGCGTCCGCGGAATGGGACCGTTGCACCACGCGCTCGGAGGGCGAGGACTTAGTGACTCTGGCCACTCGCGTGACCGACGCCTTCGTTCGCAAAATGAATGACCCGACGGTGACGGCAGCTAACGTCTTCAAGTTCCCTGCCTTCACGCACGAAATCAACGAGAGATTCGACGCCTGCGTCAAAGCCGACGAAAGCGACCGCGCACGGGGAGCGGAGAACTCGTTCGAGTTCCTCAAAGCGTGGAAGCGAGGCATAGAGGCGGTTGCCGCCGGAGACGCGCCGCATCACTCGCTGTCTTGCATCTCGATCGCGCGCATGGTGCTGGCTCCAGCGGAGCAGGCACGTGCTGAGGCTTCGCGGAGCAGCAAGCAGGCGGACGGTCCGCTCACAATCGCCCACATCGACGACGTCGTCCGGATGGTTAAGGACCGCCTGGGTTCCTCGAAGCCAGCTCCGGACAAAAGCGACAAACCCTCGGCCGCTACCTCAGGAAGCGGCCGCGGCTCCGATACTCGAAATAATCGCAATGGAGATCGGTCCCACCAGGGACGCACCGACCACACCAGGGAGCCGCCTCCCAAGTTGGAGGGTGGACTCCCACCTCTCGACACACCGCCATCGCAAAAGAGCCGCCGCTGCGCGCCGCCTTCGGACAACCTCGGCCATCCCGAGGGCGCCAAATGGGATTTGGAATCTTGGCGTAATGCTAAGGTAGATTTCGACCCGATGTCACGCTACTGTGGGCACGCTGACCTGGCTGCTTCATTCGCCAGGGCCCGTCCGACCGACGCGTCTATGAAGGTGCCCCGCACGCAGCGCCCTACGTCTGAGGGCGGTGTATGGACCACAGCCACCGGCTGTGCCTATTGTGCCTTCCGCCCCGCTCCTCCCGATCACGATACGGCCCGTCCCGACCACCCCGACAATTGGCGATATGGGACAGGCGATGGCGCCCATTCGCCGTACTACTGCCAGCCGTTCATCCGCTTCCTTTGCGAGGGCGAGCCGGAGATCCCCGACGCCCACCGCGCCTACCTTCGTCGTCTCGTCGTCCTCGGCCGCAACCGCCGTTAGGGAATAGGCGAGGCCGCCGCCATATGCTTCGTTGACTTCTCAATTCCTCGGCGGCCTGGACCGCCACCCCTTTCGCTTCTCGATACTTCTGTCACTCCCGTTCGCGTTTCATTTCGTACCTCTAACGTTTCGCCTCTCCGATCTACGAGCTCGCCGTCCCTCGGACGGCTGAGCAAAGCCTTCTTGTTGTCGTTCCAACCTGGGGATACTACCCTAGGTTGCGATCCCGTCGTTCCCGAAGTTCGCGTTTTCGTTTCAGTCGTTCAATCGATCCGGAGTCACCCTCATCTGCTCATATGTGGTGGGGACGACTCGACTCCGGGAGTCCCGTTCTCTCTCGCCGTTCGTTCGCTACCTCCTTCGTCGCTCTCGTCGTTCTCGAATCATTCGTTCAATGCTCTCGATTTCGAGCGCTCAACGCTAATTCTTGCCTTGAGCTCCGTCGCTGCCGATCCGTCTACCTTCGTCTCCTAACCGTTCGTCTGCCGCCGTCGAAATTGAGCCATTCTTCGCCGACGTCTCTACGTCGGCCGTTGCGTCGAAAGAGTTCGCTCTGTACACCAGGCAGCCTATCACTATCCCCTCGCGATCGAGGGGTACGTTCTCCGTTCGCCTGCCGCTGGAGATCATCGAAAACTACCCCGACTCCGCCATCCTCGTCGACCGTCTACCACCCCGTGACGGCCTCGATTCTCCTCCAATGGTCGCCACTAGCGTCGAAACCCCAACTCCGGAGGGGGAGGTGCTGATCACGGTCTGGAACCTGGCACCACGTCCTGTAACCCTTCCTGCGTACTCGCCGGTGGCGTCAGCCTACATCGAGTACAAGTTGCACGAGGCTCGGCCGACGGTCGCCGGCGATAGGGACGACCCCGAGTCCTCGCTCACTGAGGCACAGCGCGCGCTCCTCGACGCTATCACCATCGATCCCGACAAGCAATTGTCGCCGTCCCAGAGGCAGCGCGTACGCTGCCTGCTGGCACGGCATATCGACGCGTTCGCTCTCGACCCGAAGAACCCTCGGCACACGCACGTCATGGAGGTCGAGCTGCCTCTCCTCCCCGGTGCTACAGCCCACCGGCACGCTCCGTCCAAGATGGGCGACGAGGGCCGTGCCATCGTCGACAAGCACGTCGCCGAGATGGAGGCGGCAGGCATCATTCGTAAGTCCAATTCGCCATGGGCTTCGCGGGTCGTCCTCGTCGGCAAGAAGGACGGATCCGTTCGCTTCTGCGTCGATTATCGCGACACGAACTCGAAGCTTCGTATCTCGGATAGTCCTCTCCCGCTCACCGTCGAAGCTATCGATCGTCTATCTCGCGGCCAAGGCTCTCGAGATTCTTTGTTTCTCTGCCTGCTCCATCTCGCCTCCGGCTTCTGGTGTCTGCCTATCAAGGAGGAGGACAAACCCATCACGGCGTTCTGCACCCATCGCCAGAAGTACGAGTTCAACTACCTCCCGTTCGGCGTCCAATCCGGCCCTTCCTACATGTGTCGTCTCATGGATGCGGTGCTCCAGGGCCTCGCGTGGGAGATTTGCATGCCGTACCTGGACGACATCGGAATTTGGTCGACAGGCACAGGCAGCACGCTTGAGGAACGCATCGACACCTCCTTCGAGCAAATGCTTCACCGTCTCGATCTCGTTCTCGAGCGTCTCCGATGGGCTGGTCTCTCATGCAAGGCCTCCAAGTGCATCTTGTTCGCTATCAAGGGCGAATACCTCGGGCACGTCGTGTCTCGTCGTGGTCTCGAGATGGACCCCAAGAAAGTCGAGGCGGTACGCTCGATCGATCCGCGTCACATCGATTCGCTCGAAAAGGTTCGCTCGTTTCTCGGCCTTTGTTCGTACTACCGTCGGTTCATCAAGGGCTTCGCGCACGTCGCGGCCCCTCTCACCGACCTTACTCGTACGGGCGTCGACGTGGCTACCGTCTCTCAGTCGCCTGAGTGCCAGACAGCGATCCGTCGCCTCATCGAGCTCATCACGTCTACGCCAGTGTTAGCTGCGCCTCGTCACGACAAGGAGTTCATCGTCAAAACGGACGCGGCCAGTACCCTGGGTATCGGCGGAATCCTGTCGCAGGTTGACGACCACGGACACGAGCATGTCGTTGCGTATTACGGTCGCCGCCTCACCGCCGCGGAGCGTCATTGGACCACCACCGAGGTGGAGCTTCTTGCTGCCTTGGAAAGCATTCGCACTTGGCGACCGTACCTTTGGGGCCGGCACTTCCGCCTCGTCATCGATCACCAAGCTCTCCGTTGGTTGCACACCATGAAGGACACCGTCCAGGGTGGGCCGGCGTCGCGTCTGATGCGCTGGGCGCTCAAGTTGTCCGAGTATCGCTTCACCGTCGAGCACAAGCCGGGCGCTAATCACAAAGACGCGGATGGCGTGTCACGCTTGGTGGCTGCAGACGATGGGACGTCGGAGACGTCCGCTCCTAAGCAGGGGGGTGGGCAGCTGCTAGCCGCCGTCGTCCCTAACTCTCGCTCCACCACGGCATCGAATAATCAGTCGCCAGCCGTCGCCGCCTCTCGTTCTCGTACCACCACGGCATCCAGTCTGCAAGCTGACGAACGATCGTCCAGGATGTCCTCTACGACCAGGGATTCTATCAACCTCTCCTACCTCGACGTCGGTACACCTAACGCCGAGGCGCTCAAAGAGGCACAGGCCGAGGACCCCGACTGCCACGACCTCATCCGCTTTCTCTCTTCCGCTCCTCATAACCCCGACCTCGACCATCGTCGCTTGCGTTGGCTTAGTCGCGAATCTTCTCGATGCCTGTTGCGATCTGGACTACTCTACCGACGAGTGCCGGCGAGAGACGGCGAGAAGCTCTGCCTCTACGTGCCGAAGACGATGCGCCGCGCCTACCTCGAAGCCTTTCACGACCACCTGTGCCACCTCGGCGACAACCGAATGGCGCGCCTTCTACGAGACCGATATTTTTGGCCTGGCATGAACGCAGACGTCTCTGAGCACGTTCGCCAATGCCACGAGTGCACTTTAGCTAAGCCACCCTTCCGCCACCTCGCAGACCCCAAGGGACCGCAGGTCGGCGCCTATCCGTTCGACATCGTCTTCTGCGACGTCGTCTCGATGGCTCCTACGCACGACTTCATCAAGGGCTCTCGAGGCTTCGACAAGCTCCTCGTTTTCGTGGACTCGCTCACTCGTTGGATCGAGGCGGCCCCTCACAACGGCGACCCCTCGAGTGCCGACGCTCTTCACGCCTTCATGTCATACGTCGTTTCTCGGCACGGAGTACCAAGGCAACTCCGCTCGGACTCCGGCAGCAACCTTGCTAGTCAACTTACCTCGATCATCCTCGAGCGCACCGGCACCGACTTGCGGCCAAGCACACCTCATCATCACGAGAGTGTGGGCCTGGTGGAACGAGCTCAGCAGACCTTGATCAACATGGCTCGTGCTACCGATGAAGGCGGCGGTCATTGGGTCGATCATCTCCCGTTCTTTTTAATGAGCATGCGCGCTTCCGCCAATCGCATAACCCGCATGTCGCCTGCTGCCTTGCTCTATGGCCGTGATAGGGTGGTTCGCAAGATTCCAGGACTCCGCAACAAGCTCCTCTACCACTACAGCGGACCATATCGCATTGCCGAGGCGCTTGGCGCTGGCCGCTACCGACTACGCGACCAAGAAAATCGCCTCCTCTCCGAGGAGGTGCATGTGACTAACCTCCGTCCCTACTATACCCTCACAGATGAAGATCCCGTCCAAGCAAACGAGTATCTGGTTGATGCACTTCTTGACCGCAAGGGTCGAGGCGATTCCAGACAGTACCTCGTCAAATGGCGTGGCTACGCGAAAGCTGCGGCCACATGGGAGCCGCTAGCCGAACTGCTTCGCCGCTGCGAGTCGCTCGTCACCGCCTATGATGATGCTCACCCCTTCCCTCCTCTTCGTCCAATGATGCGGCCGCAGCACGCGGTCTTCGTCCTCGGGCAGTGGTGGTACTCGTCGGGATCGTCGCGCGGGTCCCCGTGGTTTGGCTCCCACGCATTTGCGCACGCTGCCCTTGCCTCGCCTACCTTCGTTCGCTGTCGCTCCGAGGCCTTCGCTCGCCTGTCGCCATCGGATCGCACCCTCGTCTCTCTGCTCGATACACCCTCTGCGTTCTTCTGACGGTCGCGACTGTCACGCCCCTCCGATATCTCTCAACGCCGTCGTTTACGTTTGATCGCGGTACGGGAACGTACGGGAATTCTTTTCCAGTTCCCCCCACGGTCGCCGAATTTTCCCCCCGCGGCCGCCGAATAGTTCCCCCCGCGGGAAGAGAGGTATGGCTCGCCCCCCTTTCGACCACGGAGGATGGATCTCCCTCCCCTTTCGCTGCGCTCTGTCAGGAGAACCCCGTACCTCGTCGTTTAGCTCGCGCGTGACGTGCCGAGCCCGTCGTACTATCTCGCCGTCTTTCGCCGTTGGCTGTTCGACTACTCATATATCGAAGAACAGGAGACGCCGCGTTGTAACTTGGGTGCCGCCACACCGCCCAAACATCCAGGTAAAACTCTCGTAAAAGAGAGAAGAGGATGGGTTGCAGCGTTGAGTCCTGCGGTCTGCCGCGCCGGCCGCCGATTCTACACCTCATCGTCCGGACGGGTGTGGTACTTCCTGTCTCTTCGATCGTCGCGCACTACTCTTATAGTTCATCGTTCGTCGTTCGTCGTTGCGCGTTCTTACCGTTCCTCGTTTCTTGTTCTCGATTCTCGATTCTCGTCGTTCCGCGTTCTTACCGTTCTTCGTTTCTCGTTCTCGATTCTCGATTCTTGTCGTTCCGCGTTCTTACCGCTCTCGATTCTCGATTTCTTCGTTTCTCAATCTGGACTCTCTCGTTTCTCGTCGTTCCGCGTTCTTATTCTTATCGATCCTCGATTATTCGTATCTCGGTCGTCACGTCTTCCGTCGTGGTTCGGCGTTTGGAGCGTGGCTCTCCATTCGAATTTATTGTTTCATTCTTCGTTCGCTCCTCGCCCATTCGGTCTCGTTAGGTATTGCGTATTGCTCGGCCATCTTGCCTGGATGGAACTCTCCGCTATCCGTTAGGTTCTCTTCTTTCCCTCGCGGGACGCTCGATCCTAGCAGGGGGGTGTCGCATTCGCGAATCGACTCTCGCTAGGCTTCTCTCTTCTCTTCGTTCGGTATTTATCGTAATAATTCTCTCGTTCTCGTTCTCGGTCAAAAACTTCGCGTGGACGCCTAGGATCTAGGGTTGTGGAGCGCCCTCTCTCTTTCTCTCGAAGAGAAGGGAAGTTTCCCCACCTTTCTTCCTCCCAGGCGCCTCGCAAAAGGTTTAATTCGCTATCTCCCCGCGTTTCTTTACCTGCTTCTGGGGGCAATCAGGTTTGGTTTGCCATCTCCCCTCGGAGATCGATTTAGGTTCGCTGCTTGGGTGAGGGAATCTTTCTCCTTGGTCCTTGGTTTGCCATCTCCCCTTGGAGATTGATTTAGATTCGCTGCTTTGGTTTTGGGTTATCTTTCCCCTTGATGCAAGTTGCATGGAAGCCCTTGGTCCCGTTGGTTTTTGGTTTTCTCCTCCCTTGGTTGCTACTCGGGGTTGCTCGATAGAAACGTCTAGAAGGTCCACGCTCAACAGCAAGATTTCTTCGATTGCAAGGATACCTCGCTGCGATCTGTATCCAATGTGATCGCCGTGGTTGCGCGACATAACGTTCCTCTTCGACTTTCCGCCTTGGTGGGAAAATCCAAAGCGAAGACACGCTCCGACCGTCGCTGCGGATTCTCTCTCTCTCTCGCTCTCTCTCTCTGTCTCTCGCGAGGTGTTTGAGTTACCGGCGATGTGGGGTCTCGGTTATTTCATGTTTTGCTTGGTTTAGGTGAATGATTCTAGTGTGTTCGTGAGTCGGTGTCGCAGCATCGTTGGATCCGACGTCTTGTCGTCAGTCGTCATCCGTCGCTCTCGCTCTCGTCGCTCTCGCTCTCGTAACACTCGTACCCTACAAACTCTCCTTGCCTCACCAGCCCCTGCCAACACAGCCCTCCTCTCACTCACCCTCGCCTCTCGCCTCTCGCTCGATGTCGCTCTCGCCGCCGTCCTCGCCCTCGCTCAAGCCCGCCTGCCCGCCTTCCTCTGCTGACGGGCCTCAGCCCGTCAGCGTCTCCGAAGTCGTCTCCTCCGCCGCGCCTGCCGCCGGTCTGCCTCCTTCCTCATTGCCCTCAGGCCCTATGGGCCATCCCAATTCGTCAGATGCGCGAGGGCGGCAGCGGCGATTGGCGTGACTGCTCGGGCGGCATATTCGGATATGGTGCCTGGTAGGGCATTCTATCGAAGTGGATGACACCAATATATTAATGAAATGATCAAACGAGATACACAGGAGTGGATATATTACATTAATGGCATCGTCAATACGATAAGACTACCAATGGACGTCATCCCAAGGCCGTCCACGCAGGATCCAAGGCCGCCCACGCAGGATCCAAGGCCGTCCACGCAGGATCCAGGACCGTCCTCAGTACACGCAGGACGACCCACGGCTAGGGCTCCATCCACAGCGCCAAAACACCACGTTGTCAACGTACCATTGCATTCAAAACGACCCACGGGCCAACGTGTCTCACCTAGGGCCCCCGCATACTTAGAGCGAGATGACCACGTTATCGACGTACCTCCATCTACAGCGCACGAACGCCCCTCAAAATCACTCACGGCGCAACCTGCCCCACCTAAAGGACAAGAACAGCACTTTATCGATATGACTCTGGTATTCGGTCCCGCGGCAGCTAATGTACCCAAGGAACCTACCGAAGCCTTCAAAAACGTAGTCAAACAATACAACGTCACGACTATGCAGATGAAGTTGCTTGATTCATATCTCAAAGAACTTAAGGACATCATCAATCTCCCATGCAATGAGGTGACCTTAAATAAGCTCAGAGGCGTATATAACAATATAATAATAACATTGCAGGGGAGTCAAGTCACTCGAAAAGAATGCCTAGTTGCGGCTTTGACCCAACAACTTATATTCGGAACTACCACAACTATCTTTAAAAAGATAGGGTCATGGAGCGCGCCACGCTCCCCTCCTCTCTCTCCGCCCGACCCACCGCGCTGGCCCCCGACACCGAAGACAAAGGAACGAGGGGTTGAAATTCGGCATTTTTCGAAAATTTCGCCGGGGAACCCCCAATTTTTTTTGCTGATCCATCCTACCGGAACCTATAGGGAGCTTATTTAGCCCTTCATTTACCCATAATTGCTGGTGCCCTCCGCACCCCCATAGTGAGTGACCGGGCTATCGAACCGAGCCCGGGCGCGCTGCGAGACCGTTCCCGTGCGGCCCGCGCCAAGCCCCAGTATATCCATGTATCCAGGTGCAGCCCAGCGAGCGACGCCGATCGGGCGCGACGCGCACCCAATCGGCCGTCGCGGCGCCCGAAAGCAGGCGCGCTGGGCTCGGTTCGAAGTTGGGCTCTCCGAGCCTCCGGGACGTGAGCGGCGCGCGATTCGCGTCGTTGGCTGGGCGGCTCCTGGCTATTCCGTATGTGGATATGTGGATGTGGCGCGGGCCAGGCACAAGGCTGATGACCAAGAACGGGCTCGCAGCGCGCCCGTCGTCGTTTTGAATTTGGGCTTCCCGAGAACGTTTTTTTTATTAAGCTTGTTTCCGGTTTTGCCGTTTTGGGGTTACGCTTCACGCTTCGTTGTTGGTTGTTGGGGCTCCGGGGGGGGGGGGGGGGGTCTGGGGCCGAAGGACATCAAATATGTGCTAGATGGGTGTTTTCCGGGGTTTCTACCACCCCATTCATTCACACCGTCACACACGACGCCCTTCCCTCCCTCCTCCCTCTCTCTCTCTCTTCTCTCTCTCTCTTCTCTCTCTCTCTTCTCTCTTTCTCTGCTCTCTCTCTCTCTCTCTCTCTTCTCTCTCTCTCTTCTCTCTCTCTCTTCTCTCTTTCTCTGCTCTCTCTCTTTCTCTCTCTCTCTCTCTCTCTCTCTCTCTCTCTCTCTCTCTCTCTCTCTCTCTCTTCTCTCTTTCTCTGCTCTCTCTCTTTCTCTCTCTCTCTCTCTTTCTAACCCTAACCCCCCGCGCCCACCCCCTCGCCTTCCCACCCGGGAGAGAGAGAGAGAGAGAGAGAACTCTCGCCTCTCGATCGGCTGCTATTTTTGTTCCTTCCCTCCCCCCCCCGGCCGCACGGTGTTCTCTCTCTCCGCTCCGCCCCGCGGCCCCTCAACCCCACACCCACCCATACAAGAAGAAAGAAGCCTCGGTACGTTGGATTTGGCGCGGGCCTTCGTCAGAACGCGAGGCCATCTTGCAACCCTCAGCTTTTCTATTCTCCTCCCGCGCGCAGAACTCGCGGAACAGCCGAGCGGAATCCGCCGAGCTTTGTCCTCCCCGTCCCAACTGGGGCTCACTCTTCTCTCACGTATTCGGCACTCGTACATTAAATAAACCTCGATGTCCGCGGCGTAGACGGGGGAACTCTCTCTCTCTCTCTCTCTCTCCAGCTCTCTCTCTCTCTCTCTCGCCCGCTCCCTCGCTCGCTCCTCTCCTCCCCCCCCCCCCTCTCCCTCCTCCCCTCTCCCTCTGCTTCTTCTCTCTCTCTCTTCCCCCCCCCCCCTCCCAACCCCCTCCCATGGCGGTCGGCCGCTCTCGTCGCGGTCTCTCTTCTCACAGCAAGCCGCGGGCGGCACGTGACGTGTCGCTCGTTCGGAGCGCAAGGGCGAGGAGGTGGCACATCGTGGGTGCTCTGCTCGAGGAGGGCGTCAGTCACGTGGACCAGGTGAGAGGATGGATGAGAGAGGGAGAGGGGGAGAGGAGAGGGGGAGAGGGGGGCGAGGGGGCGAGGGAGGGAGGGAGGGAGGGAGGGGAGGGAGGGAGGGGGGGGGGGGAGCAACCGACGAGTCTGGATGATTGCCGTAGCGATGGCGCAATCTATACTCGTAGGCCCCGCTGCCCTGATGTGGCGTTGCAGAGCGCCTTTCATTCTCTGTAACCTCCGCCCATCCTCCCTATTGCAGGTTTGCCCGCGTGGCCGCACTGCGCTACACTATGCGGTTTGCGATGGGCGAGTCGAGCTGGTAGAGGCTCTACTTTCGGCAGGAGCTGACGTGGAGGCAGAGGCTGGGCCGGCACGGCTGACCCCGCTCTTTCTGGCTGTCCAGTTTGAGCAGGTCGGCGCGGCGCGCGCACTGGTCCGCTGGGGAGCACAGGTGGGGGTGGAGCGAGAGGGTGGGACGCCGCTTCACAAGGCTGCACTGCACGGGTATGTCGAGTTGATCGAGGCGCTGGTCGAGGGTGGGGCTGACGTCAATGTGCGAGCGAACGACGCGACACCACTCCACGACGCCGTCATCGCCGAGCAGTGCGACGCCGCACGTGCGCTTGTTGAGGCGGGTGCCGACCTCGAGGCAACACTCGGTGAGGACGGCTCAACAGCCCTCCACTGTGCTGCTTCCGACGGGCCAGCGGCGCTTGTGGGCACGCTCGTGCAGATGCGCGCCGACGTCAACGCGCACGATCGCCGCGGTCTCACGCCACTCCACTGCGCCGCCCGAGAGAACAACGTGGCCGCCATGCGCGTGCTACTCGATGCAGGCGCCGACATCAATGCATGCGATGCCGGCGGCATCCTCAGGGACATCCCCGGGCGCGCGTGCGCCATCACACCGCTGTGGCTCGCGGCAGTCCGTTGCCAGATGGCGGCAATCAAGCTGCTTGTAGACCGTGGTGCCGATGTTTCGATGTGCTGCGCCGGCCCAATGGCGCTTTCGTGCGCTGCTGAGCACGGACAGATTGAGCTCATTGAGGAGCTACTCGACAAGGGCGCCGACGATGGGAGACCGTGGGCTCCCGTGTGGGCGTGAGCGAGCTTAGCCCTCTTTGATAGGTTGGGCGCTGCATGGCCCCAACACGAGCTTGAGCAGCGAAGAGACATGTGGGCGCGGCACTGTATGGATGTTACGCGCACATGCAAGGCTCCTTAAGAGCGGCATCCGACAAAAAGGCACGGCGCAGGCGGGCTTCATGTGCACACCCGAGGCCTGCCAATGCTTCGGACACAAGGCGTAGAGGTGATTGCGGGCTCGACGCTCACTAGTGTGGGACGGTGCCGCGTCGTTTCAGCCGATTCCCACCTAGCGGACTCGAGGACGAGCGACGGCACGGAGCAACGATTGCTAGGCCTAAGACTACCCGAACCGTCTATCCAAGGGGGGCGGAAGGAGTGGACGGCTCCGTTTGTCCGTGTTGGTGCACTCAAGTGGAGGGGAGGGGTGATGGCGTGGAGAAGTGCGCACGGCATTTGTGGGCTGTTCGACGCTGATGGTGCGTCGGACTTGATGTGCAGTGAAGGGGGTGGCATGTCGGCGCAAAGCTGTTGAACCGAGGGAGATGCAAATGGACGATCGATGATGGCGCGCTGCGTACCGAATGGGATTGAGTTAATGAGGATGTTATGAGCGAGGTAGAGCGAGGGAGCTGAGGTTGCATTTGCATAGCAAGCTAGAAGGTGCAATCTGAGTCATAGATGCCAAATGTTTTACCATTGGTCAGGTTGGGCTAGTCTATTGCAGCATGATATGAGATACGTGAGACCAGACGTCAGGTTAGGTTAAAGATAGAACTAATATTTAACATTAAACAAGTATAGTCGTGCTACCTGCTACCTGTACTGTACAAGTACAACAGCTATGTCTCCTTACTCCTGTGGCTCATCTGGTATCATTTCCAAGTCCCACGGAAGCACAGACGACTCCCAGTTCCGCATCAAATCCTTCAGCAGCAAATTGCACTGTAGCAGACTAGGGGGGTGGGCCAGCTACTCACGGGAGTTGTATTTTTTTCGTTTTCGTGAGAAACGACACTCACGGTGGCGGCCGTCGCGGTCAGTGGCCTGCCGAGCCCCCCCCGGCCATCTGACGCTGGCCCATGCCGCGATCGGGTAAGAGCCTTCCCCCAACACCCTCAGAGGGTCGCTGGGGGTGGTCCTCCACGCGCTCGCACCACCCACACCCTCCCCAGCCTGGCCTCGCACGCCCGCTCACGCACGCTCACGAGGGGACGGGGGAAGGGACCCAGAACTGCAGAACGCGAGTTTTGTGGGTAGGTGGACGGGTATACATGCATTGGCACATACTTCATAGCCCTGCATGAAGGTGCGGGCCATCAAAAGTCCCAGTGCACCACCCGAACACAGGGGAAAATTTACCCCCGCATATATACATGTTATATTTACTAGAGTATTCGACCCCCCTCTCCAACCCCCCCCCTCCGACCCCCCCCCTTCCCCCCCCCGCACACACACACTCAATTGCAGTGGCGCTGGGCGGATGGGGGACGGCTCGGCGGCTGGGGAGGGGGGGGGGGGGAGGCGAGGGGTTGGGGAAGGAGCTCGGCGGGGGGGGGGGGGGGGGGAAGGGGGTCGAGAATAATCATACCGTCAGGGGGCCCAACTTTTTCACAAGCCGTGTGACCTTTTCACAGGGGGCGCCTGTGAAAAGCCCAGTTAAATAGTAGTAATAATAACTGATGTATTCCCCGCCCCCATCCTCCACACCCCCCGCCCTTCCTGCCATGGATGCACTCAACAAATAATAATAATAATCAATGTTATATCCTAGCCAACCCCACTAGCTAATTGGACATAACGTCTCAGTCCCGGAATCCCGCCATGCCTGACGGGCCAGGTGTCCGAGTGATACCGGGTGGGGGGGGCACTGCCCCCTCCCCTCGATATTTGTCCTCCCCCCAGTGCATGCACCGGCCCCGCGCACCCCAGCACGTCCTCTCCTCGAGTCCACGCTGGGGGAAAACCCCTTTCGGGTAAAAGCAACGCAGGGGGGGGGGCACTCGTGAGATAGGAGCCCAGAAGCGCTAATCTCCCTCGCTAGAGCGAGTGGCCGCGGCGAGCCGCGGCCCTTCCCTCCTGGCTCTGGCGCCCCCGTCTTCTCTTACCCAAACGGGGCGAGAAGACACGTTTCTGCCGGAGGGGTGAGCTGCCGCTCCCCCCTCCCCTCCCTCTTCCCTTTTCCTCCTCTCTTCCCTGCGGCGGGGGCCCATGGCGCGCGCCTGCGGCCCCTCTTCAGGTCCCCAGGTGGCCAGCAGGGGCCTGGGAGCGCAGCTCAGGGGGCAGGTGAGGCTGGGGCATGGCCCTGACCCCTCCTGCCTCTCCCTCGCTGGCGCTCCGAGCCCCTGCGGGTCGACTGGAGCTGGCTGGGGGGTCCTGAACAGGGGGGCCCAGGGGGAGGAGGAGCTGGTCAGAGGGATGGGCTGGCCACGACAGGCCAGGGCGGGCGAGTCAGGCGTGCCTGTGGGGAGAGGAATGGGTCAGCATGGCGGTGTGCTCCTGGCAAGCCATCAGGCGTGCCAGGAGAGTGGGTGGTTCCTCCCCCATGGCAGGGGAGGAGTGGAGAGAGAGGGGGGCTCGTGCCCCCCCATGGGCGAACTAAGTATAAACTTAGTTGGATGGATGCACTCAACAAGAACCAGCTCGCGGAGTGTGCGCGTGCGCTCTTCGGCGGTGACGGATCCGAGGTTACCACTGCCTCAGATGGGAACAGAAGGGACGGAAGGGAAGCGGCGAGAGGCGCGGCGGAAGTTAGGAAGTTGGGGGCTGGACCACCTCCTCAACAGAGAAAGGCGGGAGGACGGGCTTGGGCGAGGGCGAGCGCGACGACGGAGCGGACATAGCTGGGTGGATCGGGTTGGATAGGCTGAGGCTGAGGGCTTGGAGAGGTTTGGTATTGAGGTAGTGTTGAGAACGAGGGACGAGAACGGGAACGAGAACGAGAACGAGAGCGACGAACGAAGAACGACAGACGACAGACGACTAGGGGCCGATGGACCGACGAGATGACACTACACTCACGTCAACACTCTCCACACTAACCTATCCTTATCACGGAACGCACAGGAACCCGGCGATCCCGTCTGGAAGGGGAATCGCACCATAACGGAAACGAGGGGCAATCCTGCCGCACAAGATTCCAAAAGACTTACCGAAGAAGACGAGAGAAGTGCGGTGTGCCTAAGGGGGAGATGCGATGAGATTGCAAATTAAACCTGATTGCAATCACTGAAGTAGATAGAGAAGCGCGGAGAAGATAGCGAATTAAACCTATTTGCGAGGCGCCTAGGAGGGAGAAAGGTGGGGAAACTTCCCTTCTCTTCGAGAGAAAGAGAGAGAACGCTCCACAACCCAAGACCCTATGCGTCCAACCAAGCGAAGCTTTTTGACCGAGAACGAGAACGAGAGAATTATAACGATAAATGCCGAACGACGAAGAGAAGAGAGAAGCCTAATAACGAGTGTCGACTCGCGAATGCGACAAGCTTTTTGTAGCAACTTCGTCGAGTCCCATCGTGTTCCCAAGCGAGTCCCCCCGAGTTCCCGAGTCTATACCCCGAGTCAACGAGTCAATACAAGTCAAGCACTCGCCTGAGCCACCCCCAGTCGCCTGCCACCACCTCCCACAAGCCTCCTTCCACACTTCCGCGCCCTCTGTGCGTCGTACGTCGTGCGTCAATCACCATGCCCGTGGGCTCAACCCCGAGGAAAGCTCCATGAGCTCCACGCAAGAACCGCATTCCGCGCTAGCTGCCGGCGCCCCCTCGCAGGCCATCTCCAAGAGTGAGATGAGCCTTGCTCTGACAAAGAGGTGGCTGATACCCCTATTGGAAAGCTCTTCCACCCATGGTTCCCAGGAGATGAAATGTGATATGTTGCTTTGATTGCCCTCTTTGAGACCTTAAGTGACGACGAAGCGTGATTTTGCCATTCAACGGCCCAATTTGTCAACATACGGCTCAAAAGGGCTAAAAAAAAATCCTCCCGCGTGAGCGAATCGTCCGAGTGCAGCACCGCATGCTGAATGTGGCAGCAAAAGTGAACGAAGACAAGCTCTGCAGAGTTGGTCATGGGGAGAGCTTAGGTTGAATGGGAGGTAATGATGATTTGCTTCAGGGGGTGGGATGTCTCAAAAGCTCACTCTAAGCCACATCAAAGGCATTGAAGGCCAGAATCCTTAGATTTCATGGATTTTTTAAAAAAATTAAGGACACCGTCCCTAGTTTAAGGACAGAACTTTCTAACCGCAATACAAAATACATCTACACCTACACGCGCGTACGCACGCACACAGTGCACACAGACACAGACACAGACGCATGCAGCATGCAGCATGCAGCATGCACGTATACACACTATAACAATAACAATAAAAATAAATGACGCGCGTGCGCGTGCGCGCACACATTACACATTACACATTGATGCGCGCGCGTCACGCATCGCACGCCCCACGCCGCCCCACGCCCCACAGCGCTGCCGCGCGGCGCTATCAGGAGTAGGTGCACACCCCCGCACAAACAAGGTAGACCCGTACGTAGCCCCCAAAAGCCAAAAGGCAAAAGGAAGGGATTTGAGATTTGAAGCGCGGTGAATAAGAACGGCTGACGGCTATTATTGGCGAAAACATATTTGCCACTTAGGCGAGGGGGGGGGGGGGGGGGGGGGGAAAGCGTGCTTGCGCTTGCCGCGGCAGGAAAAGTCCCGCCTTGAGCCTTGAGTGAGCGCTAGAGCGTAGAGCGCTTGCCCGTCCCTCTGTCGCACGGCGACCCATTTTAATTTAAAAGGGGGGGGGGGAGGGGGGGACCATGGATAAAAAAACCCCCAAGGGTCTATGAGCTCTTTCGAGTAAAGTTCACTTCGCCTCGGCGGTACCGACGGAGAATCTGCGAGGGGGAGAGAGAGAGGAGAGAGAGAGAATGGGGAAGAGAGCGAAGAGGGCAGGGGTCGGAAGGAGGAAAGAAGAGGGAGAAGAGAGAAAGAGAGGGGGGGGGGAGGCAACGAGAGGAGGGGGGGCGGCGAGAGAGGGAGAGAGGGAGGGAGAGGAGAAAGAAGGAGGAGAGAGAGAGACAGAGAGAGACAGAGAGATGAGAGAGAGAGAGAGAGAGAGAGAGAGAGAGAGACAGAGAGAGACAGAGAGAGAGAGAGATGAGAGAGAGAGAGAGAGAGAGAGAGAGAGAGGGAGAGAGCGAGAGAGGAGGGAAGACGCTGCCGCCGTGAGAGAAGAGATTTGAGAGCGGCTGTTCTATCTTCTTCTCTCTCGGGGGTCTCGTGGGTGGGAAGGGGGAAGAAGGGGGCGGGGGGCGTCTACGTCGCTCGCACCCCCCCGTTGTCTGCGGGGGAGAGGGCGGGAGGGGGTAGAGAGTATAGATTTACGAGGGGAATGTAGAGAAGAAAGAGGCGAGAGAGAGGAAGAGCCGGGAAGCGGGAGAGAGGGGAAGAGAGAAGAAGGAGATGAGAGGGGGCGCCGGTGCGAGCGGAAGAACACATGAGAGAAGAATTCAGAAGGCGGAGAGAGAAGACTGAGAAGAAGAGAGAGGAGACGAGAGGAGAGAGGAGAGAGGGGAGAGAAGAGAGGGGAGAGGGGAGAGAGGGGAGAGAGGGGAGAGGAGAGAGAGGGGAGAGGAGAGATATAAGAGGGGAGAGGAGAGAAAAGAGAGGGGAGAGGGGAGAGGGGAGAGCGGGGAGAGGGGAGAGACACAACAAGAGAGGAGCGAGGAGCAGAGAGGGATGTCGTCCGATGCTCCCCTCGACCGAGAGACCGTGCGGGTCGCCATGCCTCCGCCCGAGAGGGTCGTCGGAGTGCCGATCACGATGTCGGCGCTGAGCTACACTGTGCGGGTGAGAGAGCGGGAGAGGGAGAGGAGGGGAGGGAGGGAGGAGAGGCAGAGAGAGATTGGAGAGGGCGGAGACGGGGGAAGGGAGAGAGAGAGGGAAGGAAGGGGATGAGGGACGGAGAGAGAGGACAGAGGGATGCAGATTGGGGGGGGGAAGCGCGCCCGGTGCCCCGCCAGCCGGGAACTTCCCCCTTCTCAGGGCCCCAATTCGCAGCCCGGCAGTCCCCAACGTTCCGTGCTGCCCAGACGCGACCCGCAGCTTCGCCTTGACCCGGCCCATGCTCTCCCTGAGGTGCGCTCTGTTTTTGCGAAGCCATTCACCCCTCGCCCACCCCCCTCCTCCCCCTCCCCCCTTTCGTGCCCGTTCGCGGCGGGTTTCACAGCCAAGGAAGCCGATCAAGCTCCTCTCCGAGATCTCGGGCGTGTTCCCAGCTGGCAAGATGACGGCTCTGATGGGTCCATCTGGCTCCGGCAAGACGACGCTGCTGGACGTCGTGTCGGGCCGCAAGAACACGGGCAAGGTTGAGGGTGAGGTGCTCTTTGGCGGTGCCAAGGCCCCACGCGGCTCGCTCAAGGACGCGATTGGCTACGTAGAACAGTTCGACACTCTGATCGGCGAGCTCACGGTGCGCGACATGCTCATGTACACCGCACAGCTCCGTCTTCCGGTATCCATGTCAAGCGACGAAAAGATGCAGCGTGTTCAGGAGGTAATTGATCGACTCGGTCTGGGAAGGTGTGCGGGCACCGTCATAGGCTCCGTCCTCAAACGGGGCATCTCAGGAGGGCAGGCTAAGCGTGTCAATATTGCGCTCGCGCTCATCTCACGACCTGGAATGATTTTTCTCGACGAGCCAACATCGGGCCTCGACTCTTTCATGGCAAATGAGGTTGCGACCTGCCTTTCCGATCTTGCTCGGGAAGGGCGTACGGTGGTATGCACGATTCACTCGCCCACTGCCAAGGCATTCTCCTTGTTCGACGAGCTGCTCATGCTCAACGCGGGCAGGGCCATTTACGGTGGACCAACGGAAGGGGCGCTCGCATATTTGGAGTCTGTTGTGGGCCTCGTTTGCCCTTCGGACGACCAATTCTTCTCGCTTCCCGAATGGCTCGTGGACATCACCGCTGATGCGCCGCCAACAGAAGTGCGAATGGCGCACAGCAAGTCGGGTACAGCGTTGGATATCTCTCCTCCGCCGTCCGAACCTCCCCGCATCGATTTTGCTAGCATCTACGCGGGCTCCCAAATCTTCAAGCAGCGCCTGGCACTTGCGGAGCAAATAAAGAGCGAGGCCGAGGTGCAAGCTGCTCCCGCGAAGCGGTTGACCGTGGGTGACGCGATTACCCTTCGTGGGGATTGTGGTTCTCTGTTAGTTTGCATGGTGACCTTGCGTCGCTTCCTGCCTGCGCGTAATTGATTGCCAACTCTCGTCACATGCAACTGCAGGCCATCCATTTCAAGAACCAGAGCACGGGCAAGCCGGGACCTGCTTGGCAGCTTCTGACGCTCTTGCGCTACCGCATGCTCACACACTACAAGAGCCCCGCATTTTTGGGACCGCGCATCGGCGACAAGGTCATGTTCGGTGTGCTTATCCTGTCTCTCTATTGGGACATTGGAAAGAAGGAAGATCCGCAGTCCATTGCGGTGAGGCGCTTGCCCACAAGCCGCAGACAAGGGCACCTCTCCTACAGAGTACAACTCGCCCCAATGTTGTGCGCTGGACCTTTAGGCCAGACGTGTACGAGCTTTGCACCCCGTTACCGGGGTCTTCGTTCCCTGTGCTCACGGATGTTGCCCCCCGCGCAGTCGACCGCCGCGCTCCTGTATTTCATCGCGGCGTTGTGTGGCTACGGAGCCGCGGCCTTCGTCCCCTCACTCACTCTCGATCGGCCTCTATTCTACCGCGAGTTGGCCGATGGTTTCTATTCACCTCTCATCTACTATCTGTCAAAGTTCATCGAGGAAGCTACGCTGGCGACCTTGACATCAGTACTATTCTCGGTCATCATCTTCTTTGGGTGCTCTCTCTATGTGAGCAGTTGCCTCCGTCACCTTTCATGCGTTTCGGCTCGCACGGCTGCAGCTGTGTAACACCTTCGAGCGAGAGCCGCTGAACGCTATCCTCATACGCGGCCCTTGTGGTGTGTTCGTAGGGCTCTTTTGGAGTCTTCGTCGTTGCCTACTTCTTGACGACCATGACAGGCATTTGCTTGGCGTACGCAGTTGCTGCGCTCGTCCCATCAATGGTGCGTATGTTGTCGCCCGGATGGCACGATTGCGCATCCCAGTCTAGAGGTCCGCTGTACGGTCCGTGGCATCAGCGCTCCGGTATTGTTCCCAAATCTTCATGTGCTTCCCGTGCTCGATCCGTGCAGGACGCAGCGAATGCCCTCTTGCCTACGTACGTGACGACCTGCATGTACTTTGGCGGATTGTTCCTACTATTCGAGAAGATTCCTGCTGGTATGTGCTTGGCCGCAGGATGGCGCGTGTTTCGACCCGCGTGTGCCCGGGCCAAATGCGACCCCGCTTTGAATTGAGATTCGCTTCTTCTGAACACATCCAGGCTGGTATTGGTTCTCGTGGACCTCGTTTTTGCGCTACTCTTGGGGTGCGATGATGCTCAACAGTTTCAGGAACACGACCACTGGCGACTATCCTGCTTTCTACGACGAGAAGACGCAACAAACAATCACTGTACTCGACTTTTATGGCATGGAAGGTCCCATCATGGGCTCCCTTGGTGCATGCCTCGGCCTCCTTGCTGCATGCACTTTCTTCTTTGCTACGTGCGGCGCGGCCGTCCTCACCTTTGTCCGCCATTCGTCTCGCTAAGCTCGTCCGCCAAAACCTGCTTGGCTTGCGCATTGGAGCGGCAATCACATGACTTGTTGTGAGATTACCGAGATTCCCACGCACGTGCTAGTGCCTCATCGTCCTGCCAGCATAATGGAAAGGCATCCATACACGTTCAAGTTCGCGTAGAAGGCGAGGTTACGGTCTGGAGGCATCATCGCTTGGCCTCAGGCATGCGTTCCTATCTCCGCTTGCTGGTAAGATCACTTGGATAGGTCCACGTGGTCGCATAATTCGCATTGGGAGGCGGCACATTCACTAGATTGCAGCGCACGTCTTAGGCGTCGTCGGCTGCCATATTTCTCACCACAAGAGAAGCCCTTGGCTCGCGAACCCCGGCTACATGGCGGCGGTACAAGCGAGAAAAAATCGAATGGATGCGTGCGTGGGTTTGGTGCGGTACAAGCTGAAATCGTCGCGCTTGACGAAGAACCACCTCGTTACGCCCTCTCTTCTCGCGATGTCCGACTAGGGCAAGTCAACTCTAACCGTAGATTAATGAGAAAATGCAATGGAGCTCCCCTATCGTGGGGTTGGTCGTCGATCAAGCGCGATCAATTGGTGCTATCCAAGCCTCCGCAAACATAGAAAACGTCGAGCTTGACTAGGGACCACGTCGTCTTTGCGCCCCTTCTCCTCTCGAAGTCTGACTGGGGCAGAACAAGTGTAACCGTAGAGACTAGATGCCGTGGAGCTCTCGTGTCGTGGGGTTGGTCGCCGGTCGGGCGATCGACGATGGAAGTGCACACGTCCACATAGGTACTTTAGGCTCGTAGAAGCCCCCGCGTGTCAAACACATCTCGCTTGCCAATTTTACAACAAAACTCCGGCCCAGAGGCGCCGTGGCTTTCGCATCTCGCCGTGAGATCAGAGATCAGGGGAGCGGCTTGGCTGCGCCGGCCTCGATCCACATTAGAATGAGAGGACTTTCTATTATGAAACCAGCCTCGTTGCCTTATGTGGGGGGGGGTGGAGCCTTCCAGCCGGCGCCGGTCTAGATCGCTTAGCGGGCGGTCCGCTAGGGTCGACTCCAGTTGAGGTACTCTTTGGGCGTTCTTAGGAGAGTACAGCCACACGTAGTACTTTCTGAACTCTCTCCGGATCGCTGGGTCCGAGGTCATGGTGTCTCGCTCCGAGTGCGTTGGGTCGTCCCACCGCCTTGTGCGGTATAGTTCCGCCACATGAAGAAACAATACAAGCGATAAGAAGCATAGGCGCGGGAAAAAGCGCAGGCCCGGATGGACTGCCGGCGGAAGTCTATAAAGCACACGAGAAAACAGCGGCGCCGCTGCTAACCCAACTCTATAACCAAGCGCTGGTCACGGGTCACGGGGGCCCTGGCGTTCACTTTAAGAGCAGGCGATATAATACTACTGTACAAGAAAGGGGACGCACGTGACCCACGTAACTATAGACCTATCACCCTACTGCAAAGCGACTACAAAATACTAGCCAAAATTCTAACTAACAGACTTAGCAAAGTGATAGGTAAGATAATATCGGAAAACCAGTTGGGATTCGTGCCTAGGAGATTCATCAGCGAGGCCACACACCTCCTGCAACTCACCAGAGCGTACCTTGACGAGACTGGAGACCCGGGCCTACTACTGGCCCTCGACTGGGAAAAAGCCTTCGATAGAGTGAGCTGGGAGTTTTATCACCTAGCCCTCAAGCTTCTCAACTTCGGACCTACCTTCCAAACACTGGCGAGGGCGCTCACGAGCGAAGAAGCCCGACCAATACGCACGATAAAGACCAACGGCGGGAGAAGCTACCCATTCACCGTGGGCAGCGGCATGCCGCAAGGATGCCCGTTGTCACCGCTCACGTTTCTCTTGACAACGGAAGCGCTAACACGAGCCATCAACAGCGACGAAGACATAAGCGGCATAAACCTAAACGGCTACAACCTGAAGATAAGCCAGTTTGCCGACGACACGGCGCTAATAACGCGCGACTACAAGAGCTTGCAAAAATCTCTACAATGGGTGGAGTTGTACGAGAAAGCGACGGGCGGCAAAACTAACGCTAGCAAATTCCAAGGATTAAGAATGGGATCCCAAAGGCGTCGAAAACCCCCGTGGGATATGAGAAAATACAACTGGATAAACAACGATGAGTATCTGACCATCTTGGGCGTCCCCCTAGGAGCGCCTGAGGCGCTCAAACCCTTTTGGTCGAAGCTAGCGGAAAAGTTAGACGCGAGAGTCGCCAAGCTAGCACCGGCCACTAACTATATGACGATATTCGGACGAGCGTCAGTGGTGAACTTCATAATATATGGTATGCCGAGATATTGGTTACAAACCTTGGCCGCTCCTAAATGGTTTCACGCCCGTGTCCAAAGGGCGGCGGACACTGTCCTCTGGACAAGCCCATATACCAACAGACAAAACAAATGGATAAAACACCCACACTATGCCGTATCGCACGGAAAAAGCGCAACCAGGACACTGGGCCTTGGACTCCTAGACTGGCCGTCCCACGTAAAAGCGCTCCAGGCAAAATGGATCCTAAACTATCTGAACGCTCGGAAGGCGTTATGGAAACACGGCCTAGATGCTTGGTTCTGTCGAACCGGACTAGGGAGGGGAGCCGTACTCTCCACGATCCCTACGAAAACTCTGACGGAAAGCATAAGGGGCAACCCAGCGCTCCCAGTCTTCTGGAAAGAGGCTATCGCTAACTTCAGAGAACTAGACATACAACCTTCCTTCCTCACACGAGAAGGCGCGCTATCACACACAACCAATACGGCACAACCCCCACATCCCGCATCCGAAGGTGCGCGCCCCATGGGCTCGCCTGTGGGAAGCGCTGCACACTAACGTAGTGCACAACGTGTTCAAGGACAGCGCCTTTACGACACCGTATAGCAAGAAAGAATGCTCGGCATATCTCGAGCACTTACCTGAGACCTTCGCACACGAGGGCCGCACAATACGCAAAAAGGAGTTCCTAGACTCATGGGACGAAATCATCAACTACGCGACGCAAGTGCTAGGGCGATCGAAAGAGCGCCCACCCCCGGACACCAAGGAAAAAAAGACCCGCGACGACAACACCTCATCTCAAGAGCCGGGGACCGAGACACAGAGTAGGGAAATCAGGGTCTCTGAGGATGAAAAGTACATCAGCAAGCTGAACAACATCTGGCTACACGCCGACACCGACTACCTAGGGGAGATTGCCGACACCGGAAATGCAGCGGACGCTGGAGAAATCCCATACTATCACCCGCCGGCCAGATGGGAAGGCGGCTACAAAGGCCCGAGACATATGGAATACCCCTTGGCGGATGAATACGCCATACGAAAAGGGAAGATCGCGCTAGACGCGATAGCTGTCGCAGACATCACCAAGGCCGCGCAGAAAGCGACCAAAAGTAGCGCCTCGCAATCAGCAAGATTAGCATGGGAAAAGCGACTGAACATCACCAACGAAGAATGGAAACACGTAGCGAGACTTTACGCAATGCCATTGTTAAAACACACGGACAAACACCTGCACTTTAAGCATATCACACACAGAAGGATCGGCACTAGAAATAGGTTCACAGAGAGCCCGACAATTACGTGTAGACTATGTCACCGACACCGAGAAGACTCGTGCCACCTAGCGTGGTGTCCCGCGACGAGAATAATCTTCGAGGCCATAGATGCCCTCAATAACTACACCCCCTCCCCCGGAAGGTCATGGATGCAGAAGACGAAGGATAGATTGTTCGCATACCCCGGTGCAAACACGCCAGAAAGCCTAAGTAAGAGCGCTGTACGTGATAGCGTGGAAATACATACTAAGAGATTTCTACAGAGTCGAATTCGAGTCACATGAGTACCACTATATACCGATCTTAGAATCTACGCTAACGAGGTTTGTCACCTTGGTTAGGGGCCTTGCCCCGCCAAAAACACACCACTCCATGCGCACAAAAAAAGCCGCGCAGGGGAGGAAACCCAAACTCAAGAAACCACTAGAACTCAGCGCCCCCGTATTTATCGAAGACGAAAAAGGCAGGCTACAACTTAGCGAAAACACTAGCCTAGTAGTGAAAGCACTTGGTCTTGCCGAGAAACTCGCATAACACGACGTGTCGCCTTGGATTAATAGATCACCTGGAAATGCGACTGTTCAGTATAATTCACACACGACTAACATTGCAGCACGCAGGAAAACCGGAACCCTGAAACGAAAACATATGATAAACAGGTCACTCAGCAGCACAGGAGGAGGGCGAGAACACGCCGCTGAGGACAGGTGCACCCCGCTCCGCTCGGACCCCCCAAAAGACCCGAGCCCCTAAGTAGAGCACGAGGGGAGTTGCCGCAAGGCGGGAAATGAGGGTGGGAAAGGGAAAAGGGCGTGGCTACGAGGGAACGTTCCAGTGCCACGAGTGAGGCGAGAACTTTAAAAAGTTTTTTATGTGGGGGGGGTGGGGGGGGACTCCGGCACGGGGAGAGAAGAGGGGAGAACCGGGGGGGGGGGGGGGGGAGCGTAATTTTTTAGTAGAGAGGGGGAGAGAGATAGAGGCACGCAGCAGCCGCGGGAGAGAAGAGGGGGAGGCCGCAGAAGAGGAGAGTTTGAGGAGAGAGAAAGGTGGGGGCTGCGAGTCCTTTCGGGGAGGAGGAGGAGATAGGAAGAAACAGGGGAGAGGAGGTAAAGAAGGAGGAGGAGGAAGAAGGAAGAAGGAAGAGAGAGAAGAGGGAGAGAGAGGAGAGGGAGGGAGAGAGAAGAGGGAGAGAGATGGGGGGCGACCCCAACGAAACATGAAGAAAGAGAATAATTTAGAGGAAAGTGCGGTGGCGGAGGGCGAGGGAGAGAGAGGGAGGGAGGGAGAGAGAGAGAGGGAGAGAGAGCGCGATGGAGCTTCGCGTTCTCTCCTCGGCGGAGAGCTTCGCCGTCTCTCTGGCGGCTCTGGCGGGCGGGCTGGCGGCTGGACTCGGCATTGGCGCGAGCGGTGGACAGCTTCCGTACCTCGTGCACCCGGTGGAGGTGTTGCGCGCACCCAGCCAGCCGGGGAGAGAGAAGGAAGGGGGGGGGGGGGGGTTGGGGAGGGGAGGAGACGGGAGGGGGGGGGGGGACGGAGAGGGAGAGGGAGGGAGGGAGAGGGGGAGGGGGGAGACAGAGCAGAGAGGGAAGAGCGAGAAGAGAGAGGGAGAGAAGAGAGAGAGGAGAGAGCGAGAGAGAGCGAGATCAGGAAAGAGGGGAAGGGAAGGATGGAAGAAGAGAGATTCTCCTTCAGGGAGAGGGGGGAGGGCGGGGACATGCCGCTCTTTACACGGCCTTTCACCCACCGTTGTTCTCGCCATCGAAACGTGCCGGCTGCAGGTGCCGATAGCGCTCTTCATCTGCGCCGCTGGCTATCTTCTCTCATGCCGTCTAGGCGGCTCCACATCTAAAAAGTCATCGTGCAAGTGGAAGAACTCGGGCAACGTGCGCGAGGATTTCCTGTGCGCTGCCGCCCTTTCTCATTCTCTCACGGATGCTTTGCCGGCCAAGCCGCCACTCCCGAAGCATCTAACCAGCCGCGTGTTCAGTGCCGAATGCATGCCCCTCCCCTCCCACACAGTGCCGTCTATAATGACCTGAACACCGAGCTCGTCGCCGAGGTCGAGGAGCAGGACCCAAAGCTTCCGCCACAGGTTGCGGCGCACGTCAAGCGGCTGATCGACTATAATGTGAGTCGTCCGCCATTTGTAAGCGTGGCACGCACTGCGACCACTCGTATGCACCTCCGCTTCACCCGTGCTCTGCTTTCTGCTCATTCGGTAGGTACCCAAGGGGAAGCTCAACCGCGGCATCACGGTGGTCGAGGCGATGGAGGCCATCCGGGGCGCGTCCTCGCCCGAGCTCACCTGGCGCGCCGCAGCACTCGGCTGGTGCATCGAGTGGCTCCAGGTGCGCGCCCCGTCTAGATGGCTCCTCTCACCGCAATGCCTAGCGCCTGCTAGAGGAGCGCTTGGCACACGCTGCCCCCCCTCCCCCCTCCGGTTGAACCCGTCTAGGCTTACTTCTTGGTCGCTGACGACATCATGGACGCCTCCGAAACGCGGCGCGGCCAGGTGCGACTCGCCAATGAGCATGCGGGTTTGCCCGAGCGCCGCAGCTGATTTCAACGTGCGAACTCGGTGCGCATTTGAGTCCCGCCCACACCCTCCCGCTACAGTTGTGCTGGTACAAGGTGGACGGCATCGGAATGAACGCCATCAATGACGGCATTCTTTTGGAGATGCACATTTACTCGGTGCGCGTCTCCACCCTCAGACTAACGCATCAAGCGACACCTGCCGGCCACCGCACTCATGAGCAACGCCCCCCACACCATTCCCGCAAACGCTGCACCTCCCATCTCGTTCCGCAGGTGCTGCGCCGCCACTTTCGGGATGATCCGCTCTATGTGCCAATCATGGAGCTCTTCCATGAGGTGAAGCCGCACCTCTTTCGCCGCGTGCGCGTGATCGACGGCGCTCAAACGCCAGCGCCACCACGTCCGCTTTGCTACTCACAGGTCACTCTTCAGACCGCCACGGGTCAGTTCCTCGACCTCACCACCGCCGAGCCGGACAAGGTTGACTTCTCGCGCTTCTCTATGGACACGTGAGGCCATACCCGCGCAGCTGTTTCTGTGCTCGACTGCGGCTTTTCCTCCGCCCGCCGTCCGACTCTCTCGCCGCAAACCCTCCGCAGCTACGTGAACATCGTCGTCTACAAGACGGCCTTTTACACCTTCTACTTGCCTATCGCTTGTGCAATGCTCTTGGCTGGCATTACGGATAAGAAGCTCTTTGCCAAGGTGGGTGCCGATGCGTCGGGCCCGCACGGCCTATTGCACACGCTCTGTCGCGCCAACGCCAGCGTCTTTAACCGAGCGCCCCCTCCTGACATGGGTTGACAGGCCCGCGAAATCTGCGTGCTCATGGGCACCTACTTCCAAGTGCAGGATGACTACCTCGATTGTTACGGCGACCCCGCCGTGATCGGCAAGGTGCGCACTGTAGGCAAACCCGCCAAGTTCTCTTTGGGCCAGGCAAGCGCGATCCGTACACCCACGACGCTCTACTCCCGCGCGCAGGTGGGCACCGATATTCGTGACAACAAGTGCTCGTGGCTCATCAACACCTGCCTCGCCGTGGCGACCCCAGCACAAAAGAAAGAGCTCGAGGCCAACTATGCTCGTCATGACGCACGGTGAGCCCGCGCCCCCGCGCTCCAGAGCGTCTTGGGCTCGCGTCGTTGGGCTTGCACCGCATCACCTTCTTGCTGGCCCGTCTACCCGAGTGTCCGACCGACGGCTCGTCGCGTGCCACCACATTTGCAGCTGCGAAGCCAAGGTCAAGGCTGTCTTTGAGGCCTGCGGCGTCAAGCAGGCGTTCCACAAGTACGAGGAGGAAACGGCGGCCAAACTCCGCAATCTCATCGACCAGGTGCATGAGCCACTCGCTTCTGCGCGGGAGGGCCGCGAGAAGCCCGGCTAAGCCTCAGCCTCGCTTCGCCCATTATGCATTTCGTAGGTGGATGGGATGCCACCGACCATCTTCTCGCAGCTGCTCAAACGCATCTACCGGCGCAAGAAGTAGGCGCTTCAGCTTTGCGAAGGGAGGGCTCTAAAGTGTGCTATTGCGCCAATTCCATGGTCGGAAGGCTACGTGGGTGACCACGTCTCTCCCTTCGTCCGCGCTCCACGGCGGTGAGACTCACGAAGTCATCGACCGTTTGTCTGATCGCGCCGGGGTCATGAGGCAGAGTCGTGCCCACCATCGGCCTATAGCGGACATCATAGGAGCGCTTGTTGGTTGAGAGGCAACCCGGCATGTATGTGTCGTGAGAGATCGCTCCGTGCGAGTCGGCAGGCCTGACTTCGTTCATCGTTGCTTACGTGTTTTCCGTAAGTAATCGCGCCGTGCGAGGCGTCAGGCCTGCCATCGTCTATCGTTGCTTGCTCCGTGTGCACTGTGCATGCCTGCAACATGAAAGTGTTTAGTGTGTGTGCCACACATGACCCTGTCGGATATCGGTGTTTTTTTATCCAATGGACTCAACTAACTTTAAAGTTGGTTCGCATGGCGGAGAGCACGCTCCCTCTCCCGCCCCGCGGTCGTTTGCCTCCATTTGGTGCCATCTCTTCCCCTCGCATTCGGCTTGGGATAAGGTCACGTTCCGTCGAAGACGGGCCATAGTCCGTGAAGCCAACAAAAACAATAAACAATGAAGCCTGCCACCAAGTTGCCAGGGTTCTTTATTTAAATTTAAATTAAGGTGGAATACATCTATCAGAGAGAGAAGAGAGAAGATCACGCAAATGTACGTCCCGTTCGCTCGACGCTCGACTTTCCTCATATTCCTTATAGGGCGGTCAAACAGGTAGGGCGGTCAAACAGGGCCTTTAACTTCTAAGGGTGAAAATTAACTTAGTCAAGATTGAGGTTTTATCACGAGATCTTAGGATATGCTACTGGAAATGGGTATATTAGGCAGAATCTAATAAGAAATATGCACATTTTCGACGCCATTCAACACACAGACCCAAAAACGTTTTCGCGCTCTGTCGCATCCGCGATCGGCGTCGGGCCTTTGTCGCATTCGCGAATCGACACTCGTTAGGCTTCGCTCTTCTCTTCGTCGTTCGGTATTTATCGTTATAATTCTCTCGTTCTCGTTTTCGGTCAAAAGCTTCGCTTGGATGCATGGGATCGCGGGTTGTGGAGCGCCCTCTCTCTTCCTGTCGAAAGAGAAGGGAAGTTTCCCCACCTTTCTTCCTCCCAGGCGCCTCGCAAATAGGTTTAATTTGCTATCTCCCCTCCGTTTCTTTATTTATCTGCTTCAGGGGGCAATTAGGTTTAATTTGCGACCTCTTCGTATCTCTCCCTGAGGCACATCGCACTCCTTTCGTCTTATTCGGTAGGTCTCTTGGAATCCTGCGCGGCAGGATTGCCCCTCGTTTCCGTTATGGTGCGATTCCCCTTCCAGACGGGATCGCCGACAGATCGCCTTCTGATCGTCGTCCGTCGTTGTCTGGCCGGAGTGTTTGGGTTTGATTTCAGTCGAGTTATGTGAGAAAGTCGTGGGGCGAGAGTCGGGGTGTTTTCCTGGGTGTCTCTGTCCGTCGTCCTGTCGCCAGTCGTCATCCGTCGCTCTCGCTCTCGTCGCTCTCGCTCTCGTAACACTCAGACCCTACAAACTCGCCTCGCCTCGCCCGCCCCTGCCATCACAGCCCTCCTCACACTCACCCTCGCCTCTCGCCGCTCGTTTCATGTCGCTCTCGCCGCCGTCCTCGCCCTCGCCCAAGCCCGCCTGCCCGCCTTCCTCTGCTGACGGGCTTCAGCCCGTCAGCGTCTCTGAAGTCGTCTCCTCCGCCGCGCCTGCCGCCGGTATGCCTCCTTCCTCATTGCCCTCAGGCCCTATGGGCCATCCCAATTCGTCAGCCTTCTGCTACTTCGTGCGTTCGCGTGCTTGATCGTGCTTGTTCGCCGCGGAGTTTTACTCGTACCTTGTAGGACTCTTCATTCGTAATTCGCCCATCGCTCCTTGCCGTCGCGCCCCTTTGTGGCATGTCTCGCCCCTGTTTCGTTCCTTCGCACCTTGGGCGCTGTCTGAGTGTGGAGGGAGGCCGCCACCGGCCATCTGCCGGCAGCAACTGCCCGACGGCCGCATGCCCACAGTAGCATCTTCTTCGGCGACAGGTTCACCTCCCTCCCGCCTGCCGCCTCACGCCGGCGCGCCGGCTCCCGCCTCTCAAAACGGACACCGCCGCAAAATAAGTAAAAAGAAGGCGGGGGGAAAGCGATACCATAGGGGGGAAAAAAGAGGCTCCGCTTGCGGCTTGCGGCCGTATATGTAGGGGCACACACACACGCACGCACACACAGCACACGCACGCACGCACGCACGCACGCGCGTACGTACAACACACTATATATATATACTACTACTATATATAATATAATTATATATAGTAGTTAATAGTAGTATATCTATGGGTATGGGTATCAGGATACCCAGAATACCCAGCTACCCAGGGAGCCATTTGTAACTATCACTATCTAACTACTAACTAGATAGGGGTCGGTCACTATCACTATCTAACTAGATAGGGATAGGGGTCGGTGAACTACCCACAATATCCGGTTAGTCCCAGATCCAAGTGGTTACAGGCCTTACTCTCGGGGGCGCTTTGGGTGCGATGCGTCGAGCATGGCCCGATCGTCCGTCGCGGCGGGGGGGGCGGCAGGAGGGGAGGGGAGCGGCGCGCGCTCCATGGCCCTATCTTTTTAAAGATAGTTATGGTTGCTAGGGGTTAAGGTTGGGTAATAGGGGGGTTCACTAGCAAGCTGCCTCACGCCGCACATGTAGCGGGAATTTTTAAGAAGATTTTTTTCCCTCGGAGTGGAGCAGGCGTACTATCTAAGCACCAACCATAAATAACCGCACCGCAAGTTGGTCGCAGATACGCTCAGGCTCTAGATACCCTGAGGAGAGGGCACACACGATGTTAACGTGAAGCGAGGGCGGCGAGCAGCAGATGGAGCCGTTCACCCCTCTTAACCCAAGGTATGCTCAACCCGCACCTCCCTCGCCCAAAGAATCCCGTCCCACGTCGGCTCACTCGAAACGCCCCCCCCCCCCTCCCCTCCCACCGTCCCATCGCATTCCTCATAGCCCCTCCCCCGTGCAGTGCACCCCATCTCCATGGCCCGCCCGCGTAGCCGTCCCACGGCCGTCACCGCCTCACAACTTGCCTAGCGCCTCTGCGCTGTTGTCCAAGGCCACCCGCAACCTCTGCGTCGCAGGGCGCGACCGACTTGCCACCGGCCCCGCTTCCGACATTGGGGTACTGTCCACGAGGCTCGTGGTTCCGTATGTGCGCCCATGTAAAAACAAGCACATGTCGACGATACGAGTCACAAGAGGGGACTTCGATTCGAGTCCAGCGACCTCTAGGTAGATGTGGAAGGGTCAAATAGATGTTCACCTGAAAAAATGGGACCCCGCACCGAATTTCTGCCATCGTCAAGCGCAAATACTGCCATTCGTAACTCTCGTCCAACAAAATATTTTGATGTTGATATCAGACATTGCCAGCAAGGCCCAGGAGTTCCTGACGGAGGTTTTCGATGTTTTGCCGAGTTTCTTCAAGAACTTGTCGTTGGCGCACCATGCCCGACTTTTCTTCAAGATTCATGCACGGACCGTCTTCGTCAACGGCGGCCAGGCACTGTTGCGACGCCATTGGTACCAAAACATGCTCAAAGACATTGTCAACAATCGCCTCCTCAATTGCTTGCCTAGTTGTGTCGTTGTATTCCTCGCGGTGTACAAGGAATTCTGGGGGGTGACTGGAAGCAAGTGCATACTTGAACGACGAGTGATGCCTGCGAGCCATCGTTTTCAAGTAGCTTTCGAGGTGCTCGAATCTGCTTAAATTCACCGGCAGGCTGTCATCCTTGACAACCTCATCGATGAATGAATCAAGCAATTCTTCCACGGGCATTTGCGGCATACATTCTTGCCACACGCTCTTAATGCGCATTCGCGTCTCCGCTTTCCGCAATCGTCGAGCCCTGAACCCAGCGAGTGGGACCGGAGAGGTTCCGCTTGCAGATCCCGCAACGACGGCTCGAACGCTCGCCCATACCTGCGATCCGTTGATGCATTCAAAGGCGTCGGTGGTCAAAACCTTCCGCATGCAGGCCTGCACGTGATCTATGACCTCTGTGTGGGTCAACAACTCTGGAGGCGCTCCAAGACCACTGATGGTTTGATCCAACTCGGCCCGCTTTTCCTCAGCTATACGCACTTGATTGGGCACCCAGTTATTGCGCATGTATGTCTCAATTAAAGCGTTCAATTCCGTCAAGACAGCCGTAAGGCCAACCGGACCCAGGTCTCTGCCTAATTTTTCAGTCCAACCAGTGAATATCCCTTGCTCGCGCGCTAGCGTGTCCGTGAGGCGCTGATCCTCATCATGCTGTCGATTGATGACGGGGATTATTGCTCTAGGATCGAAGCCTATCTCGGTTGCTGGGTCTGCCAATCTTGTGCTGAGGCGGTGCGGGTTTGCTGGCGACACATCAACCTTCGTCAAGACGACGATGGTTCGCGCAGGGAGCCCTATCGAAGCCCTGCGGGCCACTTCACCAAGCGCTTGTGATCCACGAATGGTATCCGATTGGTCCGAGACGACACAGAGCGCAAGAGTGTCTTTCTGGTCGAGAAAGCGCCGTGTCAGCTGCAGCGAGGCGTCCGCAACATCCGGGGGTGATCCCACAAGACCTGGGAGATCGATCAGTTCCAAGTCTGGTACATTGGGAGCACGAATCTCGATTTCGATCTCCTCTCTCGTTAGAATCCTGCGACCGTCGTCGTTAGTATGGAAACGCAAGATGAATGCCTTGGTCGCATCGGCTATTATTTTGGCTATTGACTCGGGCCCCACGTTGTCCTGAAAAGCATCGTCACAATCAAACCTCCTCTCTTCCCCTGGAAGCGGCTGATTGTCTCGAAGGCAACGCAGCATAATGGTGTTCTCGAACATGCTGCGTCGCATCTTCATGCGAACAGGCATGCGTGTCACGAAATTTTCGCCACGAGGGAATGCAGGTCTTATGGCCAATCGCTCCATCAGAGAACTTTTTCCAGCACTCTCAACTCCGATGACAACAATTTTGGGCAGCTTCAGCTCAAAGGGTACCTGAGCCCTTGCGACAAGTTTCAAGAAGCGTCCATATGCGCCGTCCTTAAGTAGCACCTGACCTATGCCACCACAGCAGCCGGCTCGGCCATCTCCCATTTCCATATTCACACCTATGGTCATATCGTACGCTATCCTGCGACGGGCGTCCCTCAACAATTCGCAGCAGTAATTGATTTTGTGGGTGATTTCAGTCCTTCGTGGATGATTCGTCTGATCAGACTGCCAGCGGAGGTTCATCTGCGTCCATGCAGTGACTATTTCCGATTCTGTAGATGATGGTGGAATCCCTAGCACATCATACGCTGTACTTTGAGGGCTCATAACCCGATTGGATTCTTCTTCAATTGCAGCATCGACCCAGTGGGCAAAGAAGGCACATTGGGTCAAGCAGTGGGCGTGCTCACATACCGACGCGGGCACCGGCAACAGGGGAGAGCGCGCGGGTACAACATCAGTGCTTGACATAATCGGCAGGGCAACGGGTTGCCAGCGCAGAGATGCGAGTCAGAAGGCTGCATGCGTCTGGCGTGGGGGCACGGAGAACAGAAGACCAACTGGGGGCCGGGTAAGACAGGAAGTCGCACACTTTGCACGCGCGATCGCCTTCCTTCTTGCAGGGCGCTGATACGCGAGCCGAGTCATCGATGAAGGGGGGGAGGAGGAGGCGGGCCTTGGGCTCGCACAACGACGCGCAGAAGGGTAATCTCTGCGGTTCTCCCTCCTTTTGGTCTTTATCGCCTATTTTCTCAGTCATGTCCACGCGGTGTCTAATTCTCTCGCCTTTCTTTCCCCTCTGTCTTGTGATCTTGTTGTCTTGTGACTGTTGTAGGCTACCCACGGTTCCCCTCGGCCTCGTTCGTTGTCGTTAGAACTTATAGCGTCGTAGGACATCTTGTTGTCTAGCATTCGTAGCCACATCCACCGGACGAGCCATCCCGCAGCACTAAGGTTATACTAACACAACAATAAAGCTCTGACGCTCCCCCATCGCCAAAGGCGCAACCTGATTCTCCCAATCGTTGCCATTCCCATTCCCGAGAAAGGTACAAGCTTACCTTCGAGGCTGAAATGTGCTCAAGCGTCAAAGACATAGGCCAGCAACAATTCTTCGCCTAAGTCGGTGGCATCCCATGAGGGATAAGAATGGCTTATATCGCCCTAGATGGGAAATACGTATTCGCCGTATTTGTATGCAAACCAAATACAGACCGTATTTGCCGTATTTGAAACCCCCTCCGTATTTGCCCCCGTATTTGGAAGTAGAACGTCGCATTCGCGAATCGACGCTCGTTAGGCTTCTCTTCGTCGTTCGGCATTTATCGTTATAATTCTCTGCTTTCTCTCGTTCTCGGTCAAAAGCTTCGCTTGGACGCATAGGATCTTGGGTTATGGAGCGCCCTCTCTCTTTCTCTCGAAGAGAAGGGAAGTTTCCCCACCTTTCTTCATCCTAGGCGCCTTGCAACTAGGTTTAATTCGCTATCTTCTCCGCGCTTCTCTATCTACTTCAGTGATTGCAATCAGGTTTAATTTGCAATCTCTTCACATCTCCCCCTTAGGCACACCGCATCTCTCTCGTCTTATTCGGTAAGTCTCTTGGAATCCTGTGCGGCAGGATTGCCCCTCGTTTCCGTTATGGTGCGATTCCCCTTCCAGACGGGATCGCCGACAGATCGCCTTCTGATCGTCGTCCGTCGTCGTCTGGCCGGAGTGTTTGGGTTTGATTTTAGTCGAGTTATGTGAGAAAGTCGTGGGGCGAGAGTCGGAGTGTTTTCCTGGGTGTCGTTGTCCGTCGTCCTGTCGTCAGTCGTCATCCGTCGTCGCTCTCGCTCTCGTCGCTCTCGCTCTCGTCGCTCTCGCTCTCGTAACACTCGTACCCTACAAACTCTCCTTGCCTCACCAGCCCCTGCCAACACAGCCCTCCTCTCACTCACCCTCACCTCTCGCCGCTCGCTCGATGTCGCTTTCGCCGCCGTCCTCGCCCTCGCTCAAGCCCGCCTGCCCGCCTTCCTCTGCTGACGGGCCTCAGCCCGTCAGCACCTCCGAACTCGTCTCCTCCGCCGCGCCTGCCGCCGGCATGGCCCCTTCCTCATTGCCCTCAGGCCCTATGGGCCATCACAATTCGTCAGGTGTAGAATCTCATCCGGTGCGTCCCGCGCTGGACGTCTCAATGGGGGTCTCCTCCACCTCTGCAGAGTCGGGCATCATGCCTGCCCTGCCCCCTATCTCCTCTTCGGACGGACATCCACCACCACCCTCGCAGTGGGAGATGATGCCCTCCCTTCCCTCGCCTCCTGATCTCTCTGCGGTCCCCCCACCATCATCTCCGCCATCGCCGCCGGAGCCCATGGAGGGCAGGTCCAAGCCCGAGTCTCACCAGGGTGAGGAAAATCCTCTGGAAGGATTCCTCCCCTCTTCTCGCGCCTGCCTCGAGGCACCGCCACCATTACCATCGGACTCGGAGGCCGCCTACGAGCCCTATCATGCCTCCCTCGATCGCCTCTCGGTCGCCTCAGCCGCTCCAAGTCAGCCATCTCGGTGTGAGGAGACCCCGGGTCTGCTGCCCGACTCCCTTCTTCATCTCTCTCCTTCTCCTTCCCCACCGTCCGCTACGGTCCCGCCGCCAACTTCTTCGGCTTCACCGGGGCTCAACCCCGTCGAGCTGCGTTATATCGAGCTCATGCAGGCCATGGCCGCACAGTTCTCACAGCAGCTCGCCGCAGTCACCAACGCGATTGAACGAGGCCGACTCCCTCCTGCTCCAGTCCAGGCAGCCAGCCCGCCTCCACCTCCATCCGATGATGGCGGCGAAGTTGTTTTGCCTCCGCCACCGCCGCTCCCTCGCTCCTCATCGAAATCTAACAAGACTCGTAAGGACAAGAAGAAGAACCGCCGCCGCCGCCGCGACAGCTCCCCTACCTCTTCGTCCTCCTCGTCCTCGTCCCCGGTTTCTAGCCCGCGTTCGTCTAACTCCTCGTCGACCAGCGATTCGGATTCCGATGGATCATCCGAGTCTACGGACTCGCGCCGCAAGCCTCGCCGCGCCAAGGGTGGCCACTATGCCGCCGCCGCCAAAGGCTATAATACTCGGGAGGGACGGCCGTCTATGATGGCCCCCGAAGGTTTACACTCTAACTCTCGTCGATCTCTCCGCCCCCACGCCTCTAAGTCTAAGTCTGGCCATAAGGGTACCCGGGAGAGTCGACGTCACGCTAAGCGCCACGCCGCTCCTCCCGCGGACCCAGCCCTGTCTGATGAGCCGGACATTCTTGAACAATGGCTACGACACTATGGGCGCCACGGCAAGGCCTACTCCGACTCCGCTAATGCCCCACTCGAATACCAGGTGATGGCGGCCCGTGAGGTCCCCTCTGGTGAGTCTTGGCATGCCCGCATCATCTATACGACTCGCACTCTTACGAAATGGGTGCGCGCTCGTACGTTCGTCCGCACTAAGGGCGGCACTCGCGATGCTAAGTCTAGTAGGCCGGTCACTCACGCTTTTTAACAACTATTTTCCATCCCTCCTGGGTGTCCAAGGATTCCCCAGGGACCCCCCTTACCTGCCCCCCCTCCCCCCCCCCCCCCCCGCGAACCCCCTCTACCCCACGAAAATCCATGGCGTCGGTGAGTGACTCCCCCGCCTTGTCCGGCCCATGGAGGTCTATTTTGGGAGAATGGGAGGATTGCGCGCGTGAGGGAATCAAAGCAGTGAATGTCGGGCGAATCCCCATAAGAAACGCGGAGGTTCCGCGTCGGCCGATCGCCGGCTGTCGGCCTCGCAATGGCTGCCAGCTGGTGAGGAGCCCAAGCTCAAGCGCCTCGCGAGGGATGTGGGAGGTCCCTGGTGGGTCGCACGCTCGATCTCGAGGGTCGCACAGTCCGGTAGTGACATATCCCCGCCCATCGCGCCGCAGGCATACGATAATTCGACACGGCCCGACCTCCATGAGGCCGGCCCCTGGGACGCTGGCGAGCGCTGGCGAGCGCTGCCAGAAGTTCAGGCCCTCATGGAGGCCGTTCGCCGAGGCGAGCGCATTGAGCCCAGGGCTCATGTGCAAGCTCGGCCCGATGGTGGCCTGCGCTGGACTCATGCATACGCGCTTCATGCGTACGCCAAGTCCAGCGCAGCAGAGGCCAAGGCACAGGGTCGCACAGGAGAGTTCACTAATGCGGCAGTGATACTCTGCCGTGCGATCCTGTGCCTGTCTACCGACTCAGTGGTGGCCCCGCGAGGCCTCACTGAAGTGGCCTCACCCGCGGAGAAGGCGTGCGCAATGCACATTGAGCGTTCGCGCAAGGCGAGCGCACACGCCTTGGAGGTTGCTCAGCGGCGCGTGCGAAAGTGTGTGGGCGCCGATCCGGCAAGGCTGGCGGCAGCGAAGGCAGCGTTGGCAGCTGTCGTGCAGGATCAGCATGAGCTGTATCAAATGGCCATCACCGGCGGCGGCAGCGGCAGTAGCGACGGCAGCTGTGGCGGAGGCAGGGGCGGCGGCGGTGACAGCAGCGGTGGCGGTGGTGGTGGTGGTAGCGGCGGCGGTGACCCTCCGCTTAATGGCGATGTGGAGTCGAGCGCATCTAATGATGAGGCTCGGCTCCGTGCCTTTGCGGCTGGCCTGCACCCACGGCTAGGCGCATATAGCGCCGTGCAGCTGCTGGCTGCTGAGAGCCATTTGCTGCAAATTATTGCCGCGTACGTGCGAGGCAGGCCGCCGCACTCGCCAAAGCAGCTAGGCGAACTTCGCCGCCTGCGTACTGTGGTGTGGCAACAAGATCTTCAGCTGCGCCAGCTGCGAGCGGCAGCTCAGGCGGCGAGGCAAGCAATGGCCGAGGCTCAGCGAAGCGTGGTGCAGGTGGAAAGGCGCGCACAGCACGAGGCTCAGACGGCGCTACGGCTGCAGCTCGAGCACGATCGGAGCCATGCCACCATGGCGAGCTTGCTTGCGCGCAATGAAATGGCTTTGGCAAACGAGCGGGAGCAGCGCGAGGAGACGTGCCGCGCTCTAGCTGCGTCGGAGTCGGCACTGAAGGCGGCGAGGGCGGCCACTCGAAAGGCAAAGGCGGACGCAAAGGAGGCGGGCGTGGAAGCTGAGCTCCGGCGTCGTCGTGTGGAGAATGAAGCGGCTGCCGCCATGGGCGCGATGCGTGATGAGCATCGGCGCGAGCGCAGAGAAGATAAGCGGCGATATCTCGAGATCGAGGAGGAGGCGCTGCAGCTTCACGAGAATGTGGCCAGGCTAGAGGATCAGATCGCTTTGCTGCGCAGCTCGCGTCTCGGCGGCCTGAAAAAGGAGTTGGAGGAAAAGGATGCTCTCGTCAAAGAGCTCCGGCAGCGGCGCGGAGCAGGTCAACGCACCCTTGCCGAGGCCAACCTAGACAAGCGGCGCGCAAAGCTCGCGCAAGAGAAGGCGAAAAAATTCGAAGAGGCCTTTCAGCAACTTGCCGCTGGCGAGGCGGCGCGGCACGCAAACGAGCCGAGCCTTCAAGAGGCCCAAGCTCACGTTGAGGCATTGCAGGAACAGTTGGATCGTGAGAGGGCGCTGCGCATCAAGTACGAAGCGATCATCAAGCCGCCGAAGGAGTACTTCTTCGTGAACGGCCACTTCTCGACGGAGGTGGATCTCACCGCACTAGAGGTGAGCGCGGGCACCGCCCAGAATGCCCTGAGAAGCACTTTGATCATGCCCGCCTGCGATGAGGTTGACCCACCCCACCTCTACCCTTGTTGTAGCTGATTGCTGATTGCGGCGTCTCGCGGAACGTGGTGCCCAAGCTTTTCCTTATTTTTGCGCGTTTCTACAAGATCACGCTGCCGCACCGCGAGAAGAAGGTGCTAGTTAAGACTGAGGGCGGCCAGCGTTGCTATGAGCCTCGCCAAGTATACTGGATACCTGGCGTCTCTCATTGCAAGCAGCTGCCGGCCATTGGTGGCGAGCTTCATAACATCCAGGTAGGATGAGCCCGCCTTCTCCTGTGCAACCGCGGCTAATGCAATGCCCTCACCCTTAGCCCACGTCACCGGCGCTATTGCGGCGCCCATCGGAGCAGCAGAGTAAGACCTGAAACATTTTATTGCATCTACTGACCATACTCTCTCTCACGCTCAGACTGCTGAGTGGCTAATGGAGGACATCGACGGAAGCTATTGCTACGTAGCGGATGGCGCCAATTCGCAGCAACGCGAGCTCCTGGGCCAAATACTCTCTCGGCGCGACAAAAATACAGGCAAACTTGACTCGCGCATCCTCTCAATCTCGGCTATTGCCGATAAGACAGCGGTGGGCCAGCGCAACACTTACAACGCCGCGTTGAAGGCGATCACCGATGCGGGGGAAGCCGCCGGTCTCTTCCACGACCTTGCGCTTGCGGAGGCGCTCGAGGCCAACTCAGTTCCGCTCGACGATGACTGCACGTTCGCAGACGACGGCCTCTCGTTCTTCGAGCGCCGGCGCAAGAAGCAGTCGCAGATCACAAGTCTCGTGCCAAGCTCGAGCCAAAACGACCGGGCCGCCAACGGGCGCTGCGCGGCGAGCCTTATCCTCACGGGGCGTACGGGCAGCATTATGCCGACGTGCGCAGAGCATGCCACAGTCAACATTGGTGAGAAGGCGCGCGAGGCTCTCGATGTTGTGGTCCGTCGAGAGCTAAATATTTCGGACGAGGACGCTGAGAAGGACAAAGCAAAGCTCAAAGCTATGCGCACGTGCGTAGGCTGGTTCAGCTCGCCGGCTTGCGCACTTACCTACGAGGTCTCCAAGTACGTCGCGCTCTTCAGCTCAAAGGGCTACGCGATTGGCGAGAATTTTGCGCAGTGGCTCGCGCACAAGGAGAAGGCGCATCCGGAGAGAGCGGGCAAGCTCTACGGCAACGTCGAAGACCTGCTGGCGATCTGTGGTGGGCGCAGCTACATATTCTTCCTGGATGCGGCCGTGGTCGACCGATTCGCCCAGGACAGCTCACTCCTCGGCTACCTTCGCGAAGAGGCGGACTTGGCAACAGCGGCTGGTGGCAAGCTACGGAGCGCGATCTTGGCCGGCTTTAGCTCCCCGCACATAATGGCCGCGGTGCGCGCTCTTGCCATTATCTCTGACGCCTGGGTGTGGCCTACTCTCACTGCCGTGAAGCCGGGGGATGACAAGCACATCCTCGACGTGCTGCCCATCGTCTGGCCCGAGTCGCTTCGATGGCTCCGAGAGGCGGCCACCGATCCGTCCGCGGTGATTGAGGGAACGATGCGCCTCGACACTTTCCTCGAGGCCAAGGGCCAGCGCGTGCTCCCGCGCTCGGCGCCGTCAATGAAGACTCGAGGCGGTCGGGCGGCCATAGACATGCAGAGAATCCGGTCGTCGCTCGCCGCCGATCCGGAGTCTCGACGGTTGGTTTGCGAGATGCTTACGGCCGCCTTCACCGCGATGATCCCTGCGTTGGAGAACCACGCCGCTGAGTTCGTGTTTGGCGGCAAGTTCTCGGCCGAAAAGGTGACGCCAGCGATGCGGAAGCTCTTGGACGGCTGTCCCACGACGAGTACTGGCGTCGAGACTCTCTTTGCGGCAGTCAAGCGACGCGCACAGCGCGAAGGTGTGTCTCGCCACGACACGCGTGTGGGCGCGGTCGCCTGCAAAAGAGATCGCACGGTCATGTGGGCCTATGACCATGCGCATCGCGACCGCTACTGGGGCGCTGCTCGCACGATCGCGCGCAAGAAGATGCGTGTGACTATGAGAGCGGAGCGCGCGACTCATGGCGAGGCGAAAGCTCCCGAGCGGCAGGCGAAACTCGCACGCATCAGCTCCTTGCGCAAGAAGAAGGCGGATGAGCTCGATCGTCTACGGCAAGTACGTCGGGCGATGAAGTACTCCGAGCTCAAGACGATGTCCAACGAGGACTTGAAAGACCAGCTCAAGATCCTCAAACTGCTGCACCAGCGCGACATCAAAGCGACGAATCTCGCGAACCGGAAGGCTTACGTCGTCCGCTTGCAGGCCCTCTTGTTCAGCGAGTTCGGTGTAGCCGCCAATGACTTGGCTGACGGCGACGACGGCTACGAGGGTCGAGGAGTCCGCCGGCGCCAAGCAACGCGACGCAAGGGCATGGGCAAACTCATCAAGTACCTCGGCTACGAGTGGTACCAGAACGAGGAGTTCGAAATCGATTGCCTCCTGGATGAGATGGTAGCTGACGGCGGCGAGGTGCCCGGGCGGAGTGATATTCCGGCTGGAACCAAGTTGTATTTGGTTTTATGGAAAGGCTTTCCACCGGATATTGCTACATGGGAGGTGAGCTGCGCCCATCCGCAAGCCCAAGTCGACCAAGCGTGCGCTCATCGGCCTTGCTCCCTTTGTTTTATCAGGATGCGGATGGCCTGCCGGTCACAGCCATCGCCGAGTATCAAGGCGCCGTCCTCCCTGACCCCGAGGAGTTTGACGAGTCGGATGTGAGCGATGACGATGAGTCCATGGAGTACTCGCCGGGGCCATAAGATGGCCGATTTCGACGCAGTGCGCGGGGTCGGCGGGCGCGATTGGCGTGGCTGTGAGGGCGGCATACCGCACTTTGATGCTGGTAGCGGCATCCATTTGGTGAGCGGTGACTTGAACGGCCTCGTGGCGCCCCCGGTCGCGGGTCGAAGTTGGGCACTCATGGCGCGTCTTGGGGCGTGACGACGTCATCACCGGGGGCCTCAAGCGGCCGATTTCGACGCAGTGCGCGGGGGCGGCGGGCGCGATTGGCGTAGCTGTGAGGGCGGCATACCGCACTTTGGTGCTGGTAGCGGCATCCATATGGTGAGCGGTGACTTGAACGGCCTCGTGGCGCCCCCGGTCGCGGGTCGAAGTTGGGCACTCATGGCGCGTCTTGAGGCGTGATGACGTCATCACCGGGGGCCGCAAGCGGCCGATTTCGACGCAGTGCGCGGGGGCGGCGGGCGCGATGGGCGTGGCTGTGAGGGCGGCATACCGCACTTTGGTGCTGGTAGCGGCATCCATTTGGCGAGCGGTGACTCGAACGGCCTCGTGGCGCCCCCGGTCGCGGGTCGAAGTTGGGCACTCAGGGCGCGTCTTGGGGCGTGACGACGTCATCACCGGGGGCCTCAAGCGGCCGACTTCGACGCAGTGCGCGGGGGCGGCGGGCGCGATTGGCGTAGCTGTGAGGGCGGCATACCGCACTTTGGTGCTGGTAGCGGCATCCATATGGTGAGCGGTGACTCGAACGGCCTCGTGGCGCCCCCGGTCGCGGGTCGAAGTTGGGCACTCATGGCGCGTCTTGGGGCGTGACGACGTCATCACCGGGGGCCTCAAGCGGCCGACTTCGACGCAGTGCGCGGGGGCGGCGGGCGCGATTGGCGTAGCTGTGAGGGCGGCATACCGCACTTTGGTGCTGGTAGCGGCATCCATATGGTGAGCGGTGACTCGAACGGCCTCGTGGCGCCCCCGGTCGCGGGTCGAAGTTGGGCACTCATGGCGCGTCTTGGGGCGTGACGACGTCATCACCGGGGGCCTCAAGCGGCCGATTTCGACGCAGTGCGCGGGGGCGGCGGGCGCGATTGGCGTGGCTGTGAGGGCGGCATACCGCACTTTGGTGCTGGTAGCGGCATCCATTTGGCGAGCGGTGACTCGAACGGCCTCGTGGCGCCCCCGGTCGCGGGTCGAAGTTGGGCACTCAGGGCGCGTCTTGAGGCGTGACGACGTCATCACCGGGGGCCGCAGGCGGCCGATTTCGACGCAGTGCGCGGGGGCGGCGGGCGCGATTGGCGTGGCTGTGAGGGCGGCATACCGCACTTTGGTGCTGGTAGCGGCATCCATATGGTGAGCGGTGACTCGAACGGCCTCGTGGCGCCCCCGGTCGCGGGTCGAAGTTGGGTTCTCGAGCCCTTGGTGTTTTTAGCGGTTAGCGTCTTTAGTTTTTGCGATACTTACGTACGCGTTCAAGTCCATAAAAACATAGTGAAAATATATTGCTGTGTGTATAGAACCAGGATCTTTGGTCCGGGTCAGCTGCCGATGCCCATGGTTTCGTGTTTCGCTGCGAGAGGCGCGCATGAAGGCCATCGGTAAAATAATACCGGAGGGGGGCCTGACATATATTTCCGCACGGCCGTCAGAGGCCTGAAATCGGGTATTTTTCGAAAATTTTGCCGGAAGACCCCCGGTTTTTTTTGCTGATCTCCCATACCGGAACCTATAGGGAGCTTATTTAGGCCTTCGTTTGCCCATTACAGATGGTGCCCTTCGCACCCCCCTAGTGAGTGACCGGGCTAAGTCTAGCCTCGAGAGCCTGCAGTCGCTACGCTTCCCCGCCGACCTTCGCTCTACCGATCCGAACAAGGCTGCTGCTTCCTGGGACGGATTTCGAATGCAACTGATCCGCGCACTCGAGGGCTCACTCACCTCGGGCGTGGACTGGCAGGACGCTCTCAATGGCCTCCTCCTCGCCGCTCGCGATCCAAAGAAGGGCCATCCTCGCATCATGGCCTATGTTCTCGATGCGGTTAGGGACTTGGTTCTCTGCGCTAACCCGTGCTTGCATGCCGACGTGCTGATCGCAAAGTGCGACCAATCATTCGCCGCCGGGGCAAAAGGTTTCGCCAAAGAGACTGCGTCCGCGGAATGGGACCGTTGCACCACGCGCTCGGAGGGCGAGGACTTAGTGACTCTGGCCACTCGCGTGACCGACGCCTTCGTTCGCAAAATGAATGACCCGACGGTGACGGCAGCTAACGTCTTCAAGTTCCCTGCCTTCACGCACGAAATCAACGAGAGATTCGACGCCTGCGTCAAAGCCGACGAAAGCGACCGCGCACGGGGAGCGGAGAACTCGTTCGAGTTCCTCAAAGCGTGGAAGCGAGGCATAGAGGCGGTTGCCGCCGGAGACGCGCCGCATCACTCGCTGTCTTGCATCTCGATCGCGCGCATGGTGCTGGCTCCAGCGGAGCAGGCACGTGCTGAGGCTTCGCGGAGCAGCAAGCAGGCGGACGGTCCGCTCACAATCGCCCACATCGACGACGTCGTTCGGATGGTTAAGGACCGCCTGGGTTCGTCGAAGCCGGCTCCGGACAAGAGCGACAAACCGTCGGCCGCTAACTCCGGGGGCAGCCGCGGTCCCGATACTCGAAATCATCGTAATGGAGATCGGTCCCACCAGGGACGCACCGACCACACCAGGGAGCCGCCTCCCAAGTTGGAGGGTGGACTCCCACCTCTCGACGCACCGCCATCGCAAAAGAGCCGCCGCTGCGCGCCGCCTGCGGACAACCTCGGCCATCCCGAGGGTGCCAAATGGGATTTGGAATCTTGGCGTAACGCCAAGGTTGATTTCGACCCGATGTCACGCTATTGTGGGCATGCTGACCTGGCTGCTTCATTTGCCAGGGCCCGTCCGACCGACGCATCTATGAAGGTGCCTCGCACGCAGCGCCCGACGTCTGAGGGCGGTGTATGGACCACAGCCACCGGCTGTGCGTATTGTGCCTTCCGCCCCGCTCCTCCCGATCACGATACGGCTCGTCCCGACCACCCCGACAATTGGCGATATGGGACGGGCGATGGAGCCCATTCACCGTACTACTGTCAACCGTTCATCCGCTTCCTTTGCGAGGGCGAGCCGGCGTTAGGGAATAGGCGAGGCCGCCGCCATATGCTTCGTTGACTTCTCGATTCCTCGGCGGCCTGGACCGCCACCCCTCTCGCTTCTCGATACATTCGTTCAATGCTCCCGATTACGAGCGCTCAACGCTCGCTTCCTTTGCGAGGGCGAGCCGAAGATTCCCGACGCCCACCGCGCCTACCTTCGTCGTCTCGTCGTCCTCGGCCGCAACCGCCGTTAGGGAATAGGCGAGGCCGCCGCCATATGCTTCGTTGACTTCTCGATTCCTCGGCGGCCTGGACCGCCACCCCTCTCGCTTCTCGATACTTCTGTCACTCCCTTTCGCGTTTCATTTCGTACCTCTAACGTTTCGCCTCTCCGATCTACGAGCTCGCCGTCCCTCGGACGGCTGAGCAAAGCCTTCTTGTTGTCGTTCCAACCTGGGGATGCTACCCTAGGTTGCGATGCCGTCGTTCCCGAAGTTCGCGTTTTCGTTTCAGTCGTTCAATCGATCCGGAGTCACCCCCATCTGCTCATATGTGGTGGGGACGATTCGACTCCGGGAGTTCCGTTCTCTCTCGCCGTTCGTTCGCTACCTCCTTCGTCGCTCTCGTCGTCCTCATATCATTCGTTCAATGCTCTCGATTACGAGCGCTCAACGCTAGTTCTTGCCTTGAGCTCCGTCGCTGCCGATCCGTCTGCTGTCGCCAGCCAAATCTTGGATGGTCTGGCCGATTTGTTCCCTCGAAACTCGCCGTTAAGCTGCCTTGGCCGTGCCAGCGAGGTTAGCCCCTCCGGATGGACGGTAGCCTATACCCATGCTGTTCGTCGCTGGCTCGCGCCGCCTACGATGGTCGCGCCCACCCGATTGGGTTGGCGACCGATACCGACTAGCTCGTCTGATGAGTCGTTCACTGACACAAGTGTATTCGCCAACATACCCTCCGTCGTACAACGCGCACTCCGTCGATTGTTCCGTGCTCAGCCTGCTCTATTCTCGTCCGAATCTCTTCTGGCTGCCGCGTCCCGTTCTTTTCAGACGGCTCGCACATTGGCCGCCGCGTCTCCGTCGATCCCGGTCACTCGCAATCCCGTATACGTTTCTGCTGTCGTTCCGCCTTGCCAAGTTTCAGCGCGCTTGACTCTGGTTCAAGCCGCTGAAGACTTGCTCGTTCATCTCACGCGCACTCGCCCTTCCCTGAAGGAGGGCGAGACCCTCTCGTACGTTATCGATCTCGCTTTCCAACGCGCCGCCGCCCACGGTGCCGCGCACGTAATGCCGAAAGATATTGCCGAGGCGGCGCAGCTTGTTCTGCGCCCTAGCCAATCGCCTGAGTCTCCGGCTCAGGTACTACCTATCCACTTCGACAACATTTGTGTCACGCTCGGCGACATTAGGCGCGACGTAGATGCCGTGAAGACCGACGGCATCTCCTCTCCTCGCGTCTTGGTTATCGGCGAGACAAGTGGAGTTGTCTCGTCCATGTTTCTGCTTGCTGGTGCTGATATGGCGACATGCGACCTGTTTCCGTCCGAAGTCGATTACGTTCCCCACTTCGACGGGGACGCGGATCTCGTCCAAGACCTCGGATGGGACCTGATTATCGCGCACCCGCCGTGCACCTATCTCTCGAACGCTGGCTTGAGGTGGATCCACTCCAACCCGCAGCGTATGTCTGACACGATTTCGGCCCCTCGGTTGTGACCACCGAGTTGTTGGCCGCATTGCCCCGCGACGCTTGCGTCTCGCTCGAACATGCTTCGGACCAACCTGCCGTTGTCGGACCGGATGGTAACCCCCTCCGTACCCGCGGCTATGCCACGTTGGTCTTCTCTCTCTCCGGTGTCGAATTCCGACACCGTTTCCTCGTTGTCGAAGGCGCGCCTATGCTTCTCCTGGGAAATGATTTCCTGGAAGCATACGCCGCTTGTATCGAACTGTCGCCGGAAGCTGGGCGTGATGGCCGCTTGACCCTTATGGTCGACGATCGTCGCGTTCCGTCCCTCGTCTCCACTCATCCTCGTCTCTCCTCTGCACCGCTTGTCGCCGTAATCTCCGCCGACTCACCACGGGCAGAGGAGTCGTCGCTCGTTCCTGTCTCGGACAACGTTTCCTCCTGTCAGGCTCACGGCGAGTCGCCGCCGGCGATGCCGACTTCGATTCCCTTGCCGCCCCTCGATCCCGAGCTCGAGCCACGCCCTCGTTTCGACTTCACACGCAGTCCTCCCTCGTCTACTTCCCCCTCGTTCGCCACCGTTGAGGTTGAGCCACTCTTCGCAAATGGATCCACGTCGGCGAAGACAAACCAGGTGCCAATCACAAAGATGCGGATGGCGTGTCACGCTTGGTGGCGGCAGACGACGGGACGTCGGAGACGTCCGCTCCTAAGCAGGGGGGTGGGCAGCTGCTAGCCGCCGTCGTCCCTAACGCTCGCACCACCACGGCATCGGATGGTCAGCCGCCAGCCGTCGCCGCCTCTCGTTCTCGTACCACAACGGCATCCAGTCTGCAAGCCGACGAACGGTCGTCCAGGTTGTCCTCTACGACCAGGGATTCCATCAACCTCTCCTACCTCGACGTCGGTACACCCAACGCCGAGGCGCTCAAGGAGGCACAGGCCGAGGACCCTGACTGCCACGACCTCATTCGCTTCCTCTCCTCGTCTCCTCACAACCCCGATCTCGATCACCGTCGCTTGCGCTGGCTCAGTCGTGAATCTTCTCGATGCCTGTTGCGATCTGGACTACTCTACCGACGAGTGCCAACGAGGGATGGCGAGAAGCTTTGCCTCTACGTGCCGAAGACGATGCGCCGCGCCTACCTCGAAGCCTTTCACGACCACCTGTGCCACCTCGGCGACAACCGGATGGCGCGCCTTCTACGCGACCGATATTTTTGGCCTGGCATGAACGCAGACGTCTGTGAGCACGTTCGCCAATGCCACGAGTGCACCTTAGCTAAGCCTCCCTTCCGTCACCTCGCAGATCCAAAGGGACCGCAGGTCGGCGCCTATCCGTTCGACATCGTCTTCTGCGACGTCGTGTCGATGGCTCCCACGCACGACTTCATCAAGGGCTCTCGAGGCTTCGACAAGCTCCTCGTTTTCGTGGACTCGCTCACTCGTTGGATCGAGGCGGCCCCTCACAACGGCGACCCCTCGAGTGCCGACGCACTTCACGCCTTCATGTCGTACGTCGTCTCTCGGCACGGAATACCAAGGCAACTTCGCTCGGATTCCGGCAGCAATCTCGCTAGTCAACTCACCTCGATCATCCTCGAGCGCACCGGCACCGACTTGCGGCCGAGCACACCTCATCATCACGAGAGCGTGGGCCTGGTCGAACGAGCTCAGCAAACATTGATCAACATGGCTCGCGCTACCGATGAAGGCGGCGGTCATTGGGTCGATCATCTCCCGTTCTTTCTAATGAGCATGCGCGCTTCAGCCAATCGCATTACCCGCATGTCGCCTGCTGCCTTGCTCTATGGCCGTGAGCTTCGCCTGCCTGCCCAGCTTTCTGATCCACCTGACACTGGCCCACCTCCCGAGTTACCTCAGGAAATTCGCTCGTACGCTTGGAAAATGCATTGTCGTTTAAAGGCGGCGTGGGCCGCGGCTTATGATGCAACTTTAGAGTCTCAAGCCGACGCACTTGCTGACACGCTACGCACTCACTCTCCCCCCATCCAATTTGCCCCAGGTGATAGGGTGGTTCGCAAGATTCCAGGACACCGCAACAAGCTCCTCTACCACTACAGCGGACCATACCGCATTGCTGAGGCGCTTGGCGCTGGCCGCTACCGACTACGCGACCAAGAAAATCGCCTCCTCTCCGAGGAAGTGCATGTGACTAACCTCCGTCCCTACTATACCCTCACAGATGAAGACCCCGTCCAAAGAGATGAGTATCTGGTGGATTCACTCCTTGACCGCAAGGGTCGAGGTGATTCCAGGCAGTATCTCGTCAAGTGGCGTGGTTACGCGAAAGCTGCGGCCACATGGGAGCCGCTAGCCGAACTGCTTCGCCGCTGCGAGTCGCTCGTCACCGCCTATGATGATGCTCACCCCTTCCCGCCTCTTCGTAAGCCTCAGATGAGAAAGCGGGCTGCAAAATCACAATCTCAGACCGTCTCAACTCCGCCGACGTCGCACGCGATCGAAGCTCCCGTGGGATCCGAGACCACCGGCTCGGATCATCAGGCCCCGCGCCGCTCGCCTCGTCTCGCACCGTCCTCGCACAGTGGCCCCATTGCTCATGTCTCCCATTTGCCCGTCTCAGCCCGCCCGTCTGTTGCCAACCCTGCAGGTCCAATGATGCGGCCGCAGCACGCGGTCTTCGTCCTCGGGCAGTGGTGGTACTCGTCGGGATCGTCGCGCGGGTCCCCGTGGTTTGGCTCCCATGCATTTGCGCACGCTGCCCTTGCCTCGCCTGCCTTCGTTCGCTGTCGCTCCGAGGCTCTCGCACGCCTGTCGCCATCGGATCGCACCCTCGTCTCTCTCCTCGATACACCCTCTGCGTTCTTCTGACAGTCGCGACTGTCACGCCCCTTCAGATATCTCTCAACGCCGTCGTTTACGTTTGATCGGGGTACGGGAACGTACGGGAATTCTTTTCCAGTTCCCCCCCGCGGTCGCCGAATTTTCCCCCCGCGGCCGCCGAATGGTTCCCCCCCGCGGGAAGAGAGGTATGGCTCGCCCCCCCTTTCGACCACGGAGGATGGATCTCCCTCCCCTTTCGCTGCGCTCTGTCAGGAGACCCCCGTACCTCGTCGTTTAGCTCGCGCGTGACGTGCTCGCTGCTATCGTACTATCTCGCCGCCTTTCGCCGTTGGTCGCTCGACTTTTGATATCTTGGAGCACAGGGGACGCCGCGTTGTAACTTGGGTGCCGCCACACCGCCCAAACATCCAGGTAAAACTCTCGTAAAAGAGAGAAGGGGATGGGTTGCAGCGTTGAGTCCTGCGGTCTGCAGCGCCGGCCGCCGATTCTACACTCATCGTCCGGACGGGTGTGGTACTCCCTGTCTCTTCGATCGTCGCGCACTATTCTTATAGTTCGTCGTTCGTCGCTCGTCGTTCGTTCTTCGATTCTCGATTCTCGATCCTCGTCGTTCCGCGTTCTTCGTTTCTCGTTCTTCGATTCTCGATTCTCGTCGTTCCGCGTTCTTCGTTTCTCGCTCTCGATTCTCGATTCTTGTCGTTCCGCGTTCTCATCGGTCCTCGATTGTTCGTTGTTCGTAATTCGTAACTTCTCGGTGCGTCGCTCATCACGTCTTCCGTCTTGGTTCGGCGTTGGGTGCGCGGCTCTCCCTCCATTCGGATTTATTGTTTCATTCGCTCTTCAGATTTATTGTTTCATTCGCTCTTCGGATTTATTCGCTCTTCGCTCTTCGCTCATTCGGTCTCGTTCAGGATTGCTCTTCTGCCTTTCTCGTGGCTTGTTCGGAGCTTTCCGCTCTCCGTTAGGTTCTCTTCTTTCCTCGCGGGACGCTCGATCCTAGCAGGGGGGTGTCGCATTCGCGAATCGACGCTCGTTAGGCTTCTCTTCGTCGTTCGGCATTTATCGTTATCATTCTCTGCTTTCTCTCGTTCTCGGTCAAAAGCTTCGCTTGGACGCATAGGATCTTGGGTTATGGAGCGCCCTCTCTCTTTCTCTCGAAGAGAAGGGAAGTTTCCCCACCTTTCTTCATCCTAGGCGCCTTGCAACTAGGTTTAATTCGCTATCTTCTCCGCGCTTCTCTATCTACTTCAGTGATTGCAATCAGGTTTAATTTGCAATCTCTTCACATCTCCCCCTTAGGCACACCGCATCTCTCTCGTCTTATTCGGTAAGTCTCTTGGAATCCTGTGCGGCAGGATTGCCCCTCGTTTCCGTTATGGTGCGATTCCCCTTCCAGACGGGATCGCCGACAGATCGCCTTCTGATCGTCGTCCGTCGTCGTCTGGCCGGAGTGTTTGGGTTTGATTTTAGTCGAGTTATGTGAGAAAGTCGTGGGGCGAGAGTCGGAGTGTTTTCCTGGGTGCTGGGTGTCGTTGTCCGTCGTCCTGTCGTCAGTCGTCATCCGTCGTCGCTCTCGCTCTCGTCGCTCTCGCTCTCGTAACACTCGTACCCAACAAACTCTCCTTGCCTCACCAGCCCCTGCCAACACAGCCCTCCTCTCACTCACCCTCACCTCTCGCCGCTCGCTCGATGTCGCTTTCGCCGCCGTCCTCGCCCTCGCTCAAGCCCGCCTGCCCGCCTTCCTCTGCTGACGGGCCTCAGCCCGTCAGCACCTCCGAACTCGTCTCCTCCGCCGCGCCTGCCGCCGGCATGGCCCCTTCCTCATTGCCCTCAGGCCCTATGGGCCATCACAATTCGTCATAGAAGTAGAAGTAGTGAAGTAGTAGTACGTAGTACGTAGAAGTAGACAACGCGACAACGCATACTGGTCTGTGGTCTGTAGTGCGATAGTGCGATCATGTGGTCTTCACACACGGTGTGTGGTATATGGTGTCTTCAGAGAGCCTACGCCATACTTGAGCTTGCACACACCATCCACCAACTTGATGCCGTCCCCTGTACATACCCCCATAATGGCACTTGAAGTACATTGACCGTCCACCAACGTGACGTCGCTGCCCACACAGGTGCCCATATTATTCAACATCGTATTCAACCCACTCAAATCATCGCCACCAGACGTTGTGCACTGCGCGATGCACTTGCCATTGATGAGCTTCACATTGCTTCCTGTACAGACTCCAACGTCATCCACCGACGTCTGACCAATCGCCAGTGGGCCTACAGCGAGCCACGGAAGCTTGGTGTAATACGTCATGGGGGGTTCTATTCTTATCCAATATGCACAATTTTTGCTGTAGTAAACAGACATCACCTGCCACCATGTTGTGCACTCTCGCCCTTCTCCACCAACCTCTCGCTGGATTTCAGGAGATGTGTCATGACACCAAGCGAAAGTGGTTGTGTTTGGTGGCTGGAGGAAAGTGCGCTTTTCGAGTGGTTTTGTGCCCACACAGCACACAGCGTTTTCGTACATCACGTTAATGTATCACATCGTGCAGTATGGGCAGGGTCAATTGAAAATCACTCCCCCCCCCCCCCCCCCAAAATAAATCTCTCCCGTCACACTTCGTGTCCACCGAAATGCACTCCAAGTTTGGGGAGGTCCTTTCAAGCCCCAGCACGCGTCAGTAGATCGATCATTGTGTCATCGTTCGTCATCTGAAGAATTGTGTTGCTGATGTGAGCACCATTCGCAAGGAGCACTTCGGCCACTTCTATGTGATTCATCTTACAGGCATGAAGTAGAGAGAGGAGTATATCCATCATCATCCACAGCTTCAATCATGGCACCGGCATTGAGGAGTTCAACCACAATAAGGCGGCTTGCCTTCATTTGGTCTCCTTTCCCTTCCAGTCTCACCCTACCATGAGCCCCCCCCCGCGAGCACCCCGAAGGAGAGGCCCAGGAGCACCACGTACGCGACGAGAACAGCATCGCCTTGGCTCGGCATGAGGGCGCGCCCCGAGAGGGTCTCCTTCGACAACGCCTGTGCCATCCACAACGCCTGGGGAGCCTACTCGCCGGGGGATGGGGTAGAAAAAAAATCTTAAAAAACTAGCCGCTACGTGCACGGCGTGGGGCAGAGTGCTAGTGCTACTCCCAACTACCCCCCCTTTCCTATCACTCCCCTTTCCCACCCCCCCCCGTTCCTTTCCCACAAAATGGAGGGGGGGGAGGCCGCGCGCGCTGCTTCGACCAGGGGCGTGAGATAGAGGGGGTAAGAGTGCGTGGAGACCTTGCTTGGGTGTGCTTTTCCGCCCCCTTAGGGGTCGGTCCTCTGAAGAAAAACTCTTTCCTAGTTCAGGGAGTTCAGGTTATATTTCTGATGCCTAGTTCGGTCGCTACTTGCGTCAAGTTGTTGGAGATTTCCAGGTTAAAGTCTTTATCTACCGAGTATAGCGGGGAGATCATCCTGCGCAGGTGCTTATTACTCGGGGCGTGTAGTCCAAGTCGTTCTCTCTGGGCTTTCAGGCGTTGGAAGAAGCCCACCTTCGCCTTGACCAACCAGTGGAACCTCAAGAATATGGCCCTTAGGATGGCTGTTGTCGATCTCGCCTCGGCGTTGCCGTAGTGTATGTTGTAAAAATCCGTCAGAATGTATCTCCATGCCAAGATACCTAGATAACCCGAGGAGGGGTGCGGTCTGTCGACCTGGTAGCAGAACAGCCGCTGCACATGAAAGTTACGCGGGAATCGGTGCCCCAAGGCAGACGTGTCCGTGTAAACGTAGAAATGCCAAATCGGGCGTTTGCCCGATTCGACTTTAAAAATTCCTTCTAGTGCGGTCTTGGCTCGTTGTTGGTTGCCCCTGAGAACGTGAAAGCCCTCGCGCTCTAGGGCACTTGCCAAGTGGCGCGTCTTGGTCTTGTACGCTTTAACCGGGTCAAATATGCGAAAGACGATGTAGGTGGCGATCTCCTTGAGTGAGGACCGGATTGCGCTAGATTTGCGTGGGGCTTGGTCGGCTAGCGTGCCATAGGTGACCCCGAACTCGTGCGGGACTCCTGATAGAACCGTTTGGAGTTTGTCTCCATAGGCGGCCTTAAATTGTTCGTGCGCATCATCATCGACGTAGAATATCCAAGGGCCTTTACGGCCCTTGTCCATCCCATCCGGTGTGGCGTCAAGGCCTTCCAGCCTGGAGAGAAGGAATTTCATGAAAGTAGCAACATCCTCGCTCTTTATGTCCTTTTTGTCTTCAGCTAGCTGAGCTAGCTGAATGAAAAAAGGTGTGTCTTCGGGTTCTTCCTCATCGTCCAGAGGGGGGGGTGCGAGTTGGTTGGTGCTGTTCACAATCGGTTTTGGCTCCGACTGCGGGTCCGCTCGCTTGCGCGAGGGTGGCGGAGGTTGTTGGGTGGGTTGAGAAGGAGCTTTCTGTACACGTCTCCATTTCCTCAAGAAAAGGGGAATTCTATTGTATACGCCACTTTTACAAGGGTGAAATCTGACACCTTTCCGCGTGAGGGGGTAGGGGGGGAAATCAACAACTTTCTGGGGATGCCGAATTTCCCCCCTGCGGTCGCCGAATTTCCCCCCGCGGCCGCCGAATAGTTCCCCCCGCGTGGAGCTCTCTTGTTTTCTGTCCGCACGAAAATCGCCTTGCAAAACCACTGACTTAACCCCCCCCCGGAGCAAGTGTAACAGGGCCAACCGTGTAATAGTTGGGCGTTAGCCACACCGCCTAAACCCTCAGGTAAAACTCTCGTAAAAGAGAGAAGAGAGGGGACTATTATGCTGAATCCTGCGGTCTCGCGGACTGCCGTGCCGACCGCCGATTCTTCACCTAACCGTCCGGACGGGTGTGGCTGCCCTTTCGTTTAGCTGTTTCGTCTTTGCTCCTCCCTTGCGTGGTTTTGTTTCGCTCATTCATTGTTCTCTCGCATGGAAGCTCGATTCTAGCAAGGGGGTGTCGCATCCGCGATCGACCTTTTTGTTTTAGAAGTTGTTTGCGTTTCTTTGTTCCCTCCTTGCTGACGGATCCGAGGTTACCACTGCCTCGGATGGGAACGGAGGGAACGGAAGGGAAGCGGCGAGAGGCGCGGCGGAAGTTGGGGAGTGGCCAATGACGGGCTGGACCACCTCCTCAGCAGAGAAAGGCGGGAGGACGGGCCTGGGCGAGGGCGAGCGCGACGACGGAGCGGACATGGCTGGG
>CM030943.1:2726902-2784402 GCA_018136815.1 Isochrysis galbana | reverse complement strand
CACATTCGATCTCATCTTGGTGCGCACTTTCCTCCCTGCTACTCATCCCGACATACCTCATCATGAGGGCAACGCGGCGTCCCGGCAACCCAGTTAGTGAGCTTTGCGCCTCTCCCCGCCCACCCATCCTCTGCCCCACCGTCGCTTCCTCCCTGAAAGGTCCCGCTCCGGTCCAATGTCATCATCCACCATGTCGTGTGCCTCATCTTCCACGGCTGGATCTATCTCTCGCCGTGTAAACCCGGCCTCCACCTTTTCATGGCGGGCTGCATTGCTCTGGAGGTGCGAGCCAGGGTGCTTCATTCCACGCACTGAAGGGCGCCTCATTCCACGCACTGAGAGGCGCCGCCTAGCTCCAAAGCGGCCTCGCTCACGGCGCCTGAGGCTATCTCGCGCTCCCTTCCCCACGCCAGGTCGGAACCGGATTTTCCAACTTGCTTATGCTCATGCCGCGTCGCGATAGCCTTCGGCTATTGTTTGTCATTATGATGACCCTCTCAAACGTAACGGGCGCGTATCTCACCTACCGGTGGATACGGGTGCAGCAGGGACGGTGAGAGCCCTCAAGGCATGCCCATCTAGCGTCGGGCGCTCTATCCCGCGCATTGGGTCAACATGTAGTGCCCGCCAAGGAAACCCTGCAATATGTTCTTGCTCTTGAGAAAGTTTGCGACTGCCCGCCGACTCAGATTGGTCGCCTTAGTTGTTGGACCCATCACGTTCATGATCCTCGTGCTCCGTCAGCTGCATGGGATCGCCGAGGGAAGCAAGCTACTCGGGAGACCGCTCATCTAGTAGGCCGTAGCGGTGCTAGGATGATGGATGGTGCATCCGGCTACATCCGGCCTAGAGGAAGGAGGGAGGACTTCTCACCAGGTGCGTCGCATACGGCATTCAAGAGATTGGAGTGTGTCACGGGCGTCACTTATCACGCCAACATAAGCCCGCCTCCAACGTCCATAAGGTATACTACTAAAAAATAAAATTAACTGCAAATGACATTCTCGTGGACAAAGAGCATAATTACTATTTGCGCCGGAGGGGCGACTATCACGAAGTCAAGCTCAACGTTATGGGAGAACCCCATACCCCATATCCACGAGCGGATCAGCCCGCAGTTATTGCCCGAAGAGCTATACACTCCATTGAAGTGGGGCGACGAGCGTACGATGGAGATAGCAAATTAAACCTATTTGCGAGGCGCCTGGGAGGAAGAAAGGTGGGAAAACTTCCCTTCTCTTTCGAGAGAAAGAGAGAGGGCGCTCCACAACCCGCGATCCCATGCATCCAAGCGAAGCTTTTGACCGAGAGCGAGAGAAAGCATAGAATTATAACGATAAATGCCGAACGACGAAGAGCGAAGAGAAGCCTACGAGTGTCGATTCGCGAATGCGACACCCCTCTTTCTTGTTTGGCTAAGGCCACCCTCGTTCACTCGATGATTTTCGTTCAGGCTTCGGCCACCCGCGTCCTCGTTCTCGATTCTTCTCGATTCTCGTTTATTCTCGTTTTGATATTGCTCTGACTATGTTGTAATTGAAGTGTGAGGTAGTTGCTCGACGTCTCCTGGCTCTTAACCACGTTCCGAGTTCTAGTTCTAGGCCAAGCATGAAAAATGTAGGAAGTTTGGGCCGTTGTTTGATTCTTTGGCTTCCTCCATTCATTTGCTTCATTCCATTCGTTTCAGTCGTGAGGGTTGATATTCGTTTGTTCGAGTGTGATTGTGTGTGTGCCTGCTTCGTCCGGACGTGCACCCCGATTGAGACTTGTCTTCAAACCTACGCGATCGCGTTTGGTTGAACCCACTGAGAGTGCACGCTCTTTGGGGGCTGAGACAAGGGGTCACACACTTTCATTCACTTTCACTTTCAGTCGTCAATCGTGTTTGTTTCGATGTTTTGAGCGGAACGAAATTGGTCAGTTTATGGGCAGATCCACACCTCCAACCGGTCACGGTTGAGCCACAGGACCGCGGATAAATTGGTATATTGCCATGAGTCCATGCACACGCAGCGCACAGTACAAAATGCGGGTTGGGCGCTAGATGTAGCTAGTGTGTAGTGAAGTGGGAGAGCGACGACGACAGCGATGCAGAAGATGATTGGGTCGGCGACGAGAATGCGGCTCCTAGCAATGAGATCGTCAAAAAATTGCTCGTCTGAGGTCTGAAGTGTGCGTCGTGTGTCATGTGTTTGCGGTGCGGTGAGTGGTGTGTAATGTTTGAATGTGTAGCGGGAGGGTCGTGGTCGTGCGTCGTGCGTCGTGTGGGTGTGGCGGTGTGGCGACGCGCAAACTCTCAACTATTTTGTTTCTTCTCCTTGGGACTTGGGACTTGGGATGTATTCGATTTCTATTATTCTTGGAGCGGCTGACCAGTGGTGTGTGGGTGTGGGGTTTTGGCGGGGAAAATGGCTGCGCCTCTTCACGCTTCACGGTGTCCGGGGCCTTCGGCCTTCGGCCCCGGTCGCTTCACGGCGTCCCGGGCCTTCGGCCCCGGCCGCTTCACCATCACCTCACGCCGGGGCCTGCGGCCCCGACTGCCTCTCCTAGAAACTCAGCCAAACTCATATGTATTTGCCCTCCGCAGAAACTCACTGAATCTGTGTTTCACATGTAGGGTCGATTCGCGAATGCGACACCCCCGGCCTCCCAGAGAAGGAAGCGGGGGAAGGGCAAAGGGGCGGTGGTAGGAAGGGAGGGTAGTTAGGAGTAGCACCAGCAATCTGCCCCACGCCGTGCGAGTAGCGGCTAGTTTGCTAAGATTTTTTTTACTGTAACGCTCAGCTCTTTTATTAGTATGGTCCGCGCCAGCTTCTCTACGGCTGTGGACGAGAGCAAAACGTCCGCGCGAGGCTTTTACAAATAAACAAAGCCTGGCCGCCGCCGCGGTTGGCTGCGGGGGGGGGACGGTGGGAGCGCTTGCATCTCGCTCCGAGACCTCAATCTCCGTCGGGATCCGAAAATAAGGGGTCCAGATTCCCTCCCTCGATCTCGTGCGGATCGCGCTGAGGGCGCCGCGCGGGGGGGGAGAGGGGAGGAGGGGGGGGCTGCGCGCGGGGGGGGGGGGAGGGCGCGGGGGGGGGAAGGGGCCCGCGCGGGGGGAAGGGGGATTCGAGACGCCTTCGCCCCCCGCGCGCGAAGGGGGGGATCGCGATCCCCCCCGCGCGGGGGGGAGTCTCTCCTTTCATCAGGACGCCAGTTGCACCTGATGATTGCGCTCCCTTGCGGGTGGAGAGAGAGAGAGAGAGAGGGAGAGAGGATACTGAGCCAGGCCTCTGGCAGTGTTACTATATGTGAATAGGTGATTTATGTATATGTGAACCGGCGAGTGGGAAGGCTTTTCTCGCCCGGCGGTACACAGTAGGAGAGGGAGGGCGTGTAGCCGAAAACGGTGCGCGTGGAGGGGAGAGAGAGAGGGGCAGGGGGGAGGAAGATGGGGAGGGAGGCGAATCTTAAGGAGGGGGAACAGAGGAAAGGCTAGCGTTTACGTGAAAGAACGTGGTGGTGGCGTGGGAGCGCGCGGGAAACACTGCGAGAGAGCGGAGAGAGAGAGAGAGGGGGGGGATGAGAGTAGAACGACTGGCACCTCGCAGACCGCGGGGACACCTCATGAATAGGTAATCAAGCTCTCACGAATATAAAAGAGAAGTCGTCGAGGACAGGCGGTTCCAAAAACGAAACGTTCCCCCTCACATCCCCCCGAAATATGTGAAAGAACGCCCGAGGCGGCATTAGATACTCGCCGAGGCTCCGTGGGGCTGCTGCGCGGGGGAAGGTACCTCCTCTCCTCGTAGTTTTTTGGCCAAAGTCCCAGCTTTCTCCTCTGGCGCCGGCGAGCCCGCGTAGCCCACTGAGTCGCCTCGTCCATTTCTTCTCTCTTCGGGCATTTTATTCCTCTTACTCGAGTGCGATCCGCGCGCCTCTACGGTTCTCTCCTCTCCTCTCTTCGTCGCGCGTCGTCGGCCCACCGCGAATCGACCCCCGTGGAAGCAGAGAACTAATGACGATACACGTAATAACTGGCAGCGCGAGGGCCGCCACCGGCTCCCTCTCCCTCTCTCTCTCTCTCTCTCTCTCACCCCCTCTCTCTCGATGGAGGCCTCGGGTGACCCGGTGGCCGCGCTGCTGCACAGTGTTGCCAAGGTGCGCTGCGCCGCCCACATGAAGGTCTGGCTATCCGCACAACCCGCGCACGCACATCCCAAAGAGGCAAGGAGGGAGGGAGGGAGGGAGGGAGGGAGAGAGAGAGCGCGCTGCGCTCTTTTCTCTCTTTCTCTGTCTCTCTCTCCCCCTCTCTCCCCCCCCCTCTCCCTTCGTCTCTCTCTTCCTTCTCTCCCTCCCTCCCTCTCTCCCCGCCCCTCTCTTGGCTTTCCTTCCACTTCTCCATCTCTCTCTCTCTCACTCACTCTCTTTCTCCCTCCCTCCCTCCCTTCCCTCCCACCTTCCCTCCCTCCCTCTCTCCCTCCCTCCCTGCCTCCCTCACCCTCCCCTTTCTGTGTGTATCCGCCTGCATGCATATCCGTCTTGTGTACGCCTCTTCTATCTCCTTCTCCCTCGTTCACCCGAAAACACCTCCGACCCCACCCTTTTTCTTAGTCGCCTGCATGCTGCTTTGACAGCTGCCTCCCCGCCCATCTCTCATCGTCCAAATCCCCTCCGCCGGCTGCATGTGCAGGTTCCCATCGCTCTTGAGCATTCGCTCGCGCAAACGAGAGAGTTGGAGGAGCAATCTTTCGACAGGCAGAAGAGGTAAGGGCATCCTTGCGAATGTGAGGGCCGGGCCGCAGAGGGACATGCCTGCAGGTAGCATGAGACAAGCGATCTTAGTGTGGGTCCCATAAAGAGAGGGTGTCAGGCTGTTGAACCGGAGCGGCAGCTAGGATCAAAGGGTTGAAAGCACCCATTGTCCTATGCGCCTGCGAATAGCCGGTTCGTGCTTCCCGCATCTATTTTGCGTCTCCCGAGCTGTGCCGCCTTGCTCAAAATGCAACGTTTGCTCTCCTCTCCTTCCCTCAGATGTGCCGAGACCCGCAGCCGTGTTCTGGCAAGCCGCCAGCAGGCGGTTGCAGGGATCGGTCCGGCCTCACGAGGTTGCGCAACGAGCTTGGATCACGAGGGCTCACCCGATGAGGCTGGCGCCCCTGACTTTGCCTCTGAGGAGGGCTCAACCTCGTCCTCGAGCGACAGTGGCGTGAAGCTTGCGCCCTTTGAGGGCAAGGTCGTTGAGGGTGGTCAAGCACGAGACATCGTGGAGTTAGCGAGCTTCACCACCTCGTCCTCCGGGAGCGTGCACACCTTGCTGGCGTCTCCGACTGGCGACCTCCTGGAGGCGCTTTCTTCGGCTCCTGCCAGCTACTTCGATAGGAGTTGCTCTGAGGCCGCCTCGCTCGCAAGAGCACGGCAGGACCACAATACTGTCGCGCTTGCTGACCAAAAGCTTCAGGTGTGTGTTTCCCGCGCCGGGCGCACGCAAATTTAGCCTGCGCCACGCCATCTAGGCGATTGCCCTCAACAGTCCGACCTCACGTGCCCGATCGGCTCCAATGCAGGTTGTCGGCGACCTGCAGGCAATGATCGACTTGTACCTCGACAAGGTTGGTGCCGAGATAGATGCGCTCAACGCGTCTGCTCCGCCTGCTGTCGGGCCCCCAATTGGGCTACCTCTTGACGAACGTCAGGACGATGGTGTGCCACAGGCCCTTCCTGGCAGCAATCTAACCCGAACGTGCGAGGTCGAGGACGCGCGCCTCACCGCGGAAGACATGGCCTTTGTAGCCGCCCTGGCTGCGCCGGCAAGTCCTCCTGCTATGGCAACTGCCGCCGCCGCGGCCGCCGCCGCTGCGGCCGCAGGGTGGCCTCTTGGACTGCCATGGGCAACCCGCTTCGATGCTCTCTCCGAGGCTCGGCCTTTAGAGAGTGCAGATGCCGGACTCACGGCAGCCATGCTCGAGTCCCACAAGCGTGGCGGCGGAGAAATTCTCGCTGTGCACGGTCTGGTCCACCCAACGCACGTTCGCTGCCCATCTCCTAGCGGTGGGGATGGCTGCTGGCCCTCTGCGGGCTCTTCCGCATCCTCATCATCTTCTGCTTGCACCAACAGCGCAGCATCCCCCACTTCAAATGAGATGGCGACGGGAGATGGTGGCGACTGGTGCCCTTCGGGTGACCTGCTCGTGCCCGATCGGAGCAGCAGCGACGGCCTGAGCCCAGGTGCCTCGAGCGCCACGGCCTCCACCTCTGACTTGGGGACGCTGGCGCACTCCGCCCTCCCCGCCGCCCCACAGCGGCAGCGTTCGTCCGATACGCACGCCACGGTCGACCACTTTGCTAAGGTCGCTGGTGCAACTTACGCTGCCTCCACTCACGAAGCTTTCCCCATGGCGGGAAGTTGCGGCGACGTGGTACGTCTGCCGCTCACCCATTGCATCCTTGCGTTTCGCACTCGAGGAGAAAGTCAGTTGCACTTTCCACCTTCACTCCCGTGCTCGAGCCCTGTGCCTCTGTGTCTACTCAAGCCTGGCCCCGCTCGTACATGCAGAATCTGAGCCAGTCCGCGCCGCTCAGTGGACGTGCTAGCGCTGTCACGCCATTCAGCCTCAGCCACGGCCTGGATATTGGGTTGGCTGGGCGCCGTGCCGCCTCCAACCTTGACGGCAGCGCACCTGGTCCAACGAAAGTTGGTCTGCCTGACCGGCTGGCACGCTATGAGGCGGAGCGCACCTACTGCTTGTGTGGGCGGGTATCATTCGGAGAAATGGTGCGCAACTCTCGCACTGCTGTCACTGCGAGGCTTGCTGCCACCTGCAAAGTCGCTGAGGCATTCGCCTCAGCGAGCTGGCTGTCACTTCATGTCAGCACCTTTCCACGTTTGCGCCCCACCCACCAGGTCTGCTGTGACTCTCCCAACTGTGGTGTCGAGTGGTTCCACTTCCAATGTGTCGGGCTGGATGCCTCACCTGAAGGGGAGTGGCTCTGTCCTATCTGCTCCATGCTGCCCGACGGCCAGGTGAGCGAGACACGACACGCGTATGGCGGTACATTGGGCGGCTGCATCTTACGCGCAAGCACTTCCTCAGTCGCACGGTGCACTATCCTACACGCCTACTCAGGCTTCGCTGCGCTCTCACTTCCCATCCATTGCCTCAGCCCCCTCGCATCCCCCCACCCCCGATCACCACGCTTTACTCCCTCACATAGGTCGAGCCGTCCGAAGACCTCTTGCTCGACGACGCGGACGACGTTGAGGAGGCGCCAGCCAGCGCAGCCCCAGCCGGCCCCAGCGGCGCATTCGGAGCTGGAGCCGACGCACCGCAACAGACTTGTGCTTCACCAAATCAGTATGCCCGCCAGTACCTACTCTTACGCAGCGGCAGTCAGAGCGACATAGTCTCGGAAAACGTCCCCGAGGAGTTCGACCGCAGCGAGACCCTCTGTCGTGAGGTCGAGGCGGATTCAAGTGGGTGCTTCGCCCCTTGCTCCCGTACAGATGCTTTTCCTCCGGCTTATCTGCCAGCGTGCTAGTAACCTGCTCGTCTACGCAGGAACCACAAGGGTGGCAAGAACCGTGCCACAACACGCATTAGCCCCAGTCCTGACCGCGCACGCTTTCCTGTGTTCTTCAGAAGGCCCGCACAAGTCTGGTCGGCCAGGTCGTGGCGGACGTGGCGTTGTCACCAAACGAGGATCCCCCGGCCGTGGCCGTAGTGGTGCCAGCATCGGCCAGCGTGGTTGTAAGGGGGCTGCAGGTAGCGGAAGGAGCACAGGCAGTACCGGTGGGGGCCGAGCCACCGGCCGCGGCCGTGGACGCGGCCGTGGTGGGCGGGCGGCCAGTGGCCGTGGCCTTGCACGCGCTGATGGACAGGGTGGGGCTCGCCGTTCGCCGCTCGTGACTCCAATAAACAAGGTCGGTCGTAGCCGGGGTGCACGGGGCACAGGAGGCAACGTTCACGAGAGTGGCAAGGACTGTCCTGCGTGCCGTGGTAAGCACAAAGCGCACACCTGCGGACGAGGTCGAAATGCGATGCTCGCGGCGGCTGCCGCCGCCGCAGAGGAGGAAGCCGAGCTTGAGAATGACATCGTCGATGCAGAAACTGACAGCTCAGAGCCTGAAGCGAGCGAGCAAGATGACGCCATGACCAGGGATGAGGACGTGGTCGAGATGGAAGCGTCGGATACATGCTCCATGATCGATGATGATGACGGAGACCAGTGGATAGATGCAACAGTTTACGACATCGAGGGGCCTGCTTTGCAGGCTGATTGAATCTGGGTCTTGGGACTGCCGTAAGCCGCTCACATGATATGCAGCATTGGGCCTAAGGCTTGATAAAGTGTTCGCCGGAAGGAACGGTGACTTTTGAGTGGGGCTATGTCGGCGGTTGTGTCATCATGTCCACGCCATTGCTATGCAACCCAAGCCCAGCAGCCGATGGAATACGTTTAGTGGAGGGTCTTTGATCGATTGGTCATTTATACAGGATGGCTCGGTCCTATGCCGACGTATGCGGAAACGTAACCTTTTATATAAATGCACCTTCTCAATACCGCGTGCGGACCATTCCCATCCGAAGCTCGGTTTCTGCGTTTGATGAAAGGACACCTTGCAAGTTCTTCCCTTTCGTGCCACGTTCGGGCTATGCTACTTGTTTTTCTTTACCTCGTCGACTATCAACCTGTGTCTGACCCATGGGCCCCACTTACCCAATGATTGCTCTGCGTTAACTAATGTGCTTTTGCGTTGTGCATATGCGCACCCTCGCGAGACTCGTCTACTTATGCCATGCTATGGCTGCCCCGCTCCTACATGACACGACCACCAAGCAAGACCGACGAGGAGCCGCCGCGAATGCGGTGTGTGCGCTTGATTTCCGTGTGTCTAGTCAGGATGATCGCGTGGGAAGTCTCCAAGGTTTTTGGAGCATGCATCTCGCGGGGCAGGAGTCGCTCTTAGCTCTCCCCGCAAGTTTCCCTATGCAACTCCCACTCCCATGGCGCCCCTTATTGACGAGATGCGGGGCGTCGTCGATGAAGCTAACTATTGACGTGATTGAGGAGCATATGGTATGTGGTGAGGTGTGATGAGCTGATATGATGTGGCTGCTGCATGCGCGCCTTTCGGCGCTCTTCAGCTAAGCGCAAGGACATGGCGCAGCATGAGAAAAGTAGCAGATAGCGGAAGCACGCAAACATTTTATTCATCATGTTCATGTTTGCCATTGTTGGTTAGGGGGAGAGTCTCCCATGGGTTTCCTTGCGAAAAGGCTCAACCTATCGTTAAGGTGTCGTTCCGTCAATAGTGGGACATCAGTCGAATTGAGCGATCAAATGTCCACAGTTGTATTGTAGTTGTTTAACATTAGATCTTGTTAAAATTATAAGAGAGAGAGGCCGTCAAAGCTTCTTCGCTAATCACATCGGTGCATACCGTGCATGGGCACGGCGCGATGTGCATCGGTCCCCCCGCGGATACGCCGTGCGCGCGCATGTCAACCCGTTCCGTGTGTGTAGCCCCTGCGGCCCACAACTACGTAAACTGGCCATATACAACTGATCTGATCGCTCAATTCGTTACACGTCTTTAGAGGCGACATGCCGATCTACCGTATCAGGAGCAAAAATGTATACGATGTTATTGGGCTTAAAAAGGCGATACAAATATTTCTTCTTGTGTCTTTGGTTATCATCTTCTTATCATTCGCCTTGACCGTGGCATTCTCGCAGCATTCAGACTTGGACTTCGCCATAAAGACTGGAATCGGGCTGTCAGTGGGCGTCGCACTGACCTTTCTTGTCTTCTTTACGTTGTGGAAAACGAAACAATGGCGTTTTAGCCTGCCGAAGGGTAAGGTCCTCAGCTCAAAAGGGTAGAATGAAGAAGATGAAAACTCAGCACGCGTAGCTGGGTAGTTATGTGCGAAAACGCTAAGCGGACACAAAACACCAGTTCACACTACAGACGTCCCTTCCTCCAGACACCTGAGCACAGACACTGTGGTCTATTTCCGTGACACAATCCTTGGTACCCAGCGAGCAGCATTTGCATGCACGCTAGTTCATCACGGTCGGTATCAAGCTGTTTTTGAAGAAAAGTAGACATCACGTGACATGGTCCTTCGTGCTCGGCTGCTTTGTGGCTCCTTTGTCCGCATACAGTGGAGTACCTCGGCGTGGCCGCGGAGCATGCTGCAAAGTCTCTCTGACTGTGACTTGGTCTGAAATATTCGCGGGGAAGGGGGCAGGAGGAAGGGGCTCCTCTGCTACACGTCTGTGCGCAAGCATCTGCGGAGACACCTGGTCCAGAAGAAACCTCCCTCCACTTGAGGTGTGGCATCGAGCGCATGGGCCGATTGAAGCATTTTGCGCTCAATCAGCGTGGCCCATGACCGATGTCGAGGAGGTCGGGTTGGATAACCCCCAAACCTCGTCTGTCCGAAGCTCCCTTTTGCGTCAACACTCATACATCCTCATCGATTTTGTGAGCCTGCCTTCCCAAGTGGTACCCTCTGAAATCTGAGTGGATGCCTGCCCCATGCCAAAACAGTTTCGTTACACGTCATTAGCGACAATCGCTCGGATTAGAATTTGATGTACTTCAGAGTATCGCTGGTCTCTTATGCGCGTGATGATTGAACGCAATGGAGTTTGTAGATTGTTAGCCACGTTATTGACGTTCGCTCCTTGATCGATGAGAAACGCGACACATTGCGCGTGACCACCCATCGCCGCAAGATGAAGAGGAGAATAACCGAGGCGATTTCGAAGATTAATAATTTCTGTATTGACAAGAAGTTCGACACACGCAAGGTGTCCTTTCTCCGCTGCCATATGCAATGGAGTGTTTTGATATACATACCCTTTAATGTTGACATCAGCTCCGCGTTCTATGAGAAAACTTACGCAGTCCGCATGGCCTTTCTGCGCCGCAATGTGAAGAGGAGTCTCGCCCCATTTGTTTTGTGCGTTAACATCTGACACATCTGTCAGCGTGGCTACAAGTTGGATGTCACCATTCCTTGCTGCATGGTGCAGCGGCGTGTGTTGTGTACAATCTACAACAGTAGCAGTTGCTCCATGAGTTAACAAGAGTTGGACCGCTCTGTAGTCCATACGCCTAGTCGCCAAATCTAGCAACGTATCACCGCACCCCCCGTGTGGTTGATTAATACTAGTTGCATCTTGGAGCGAGTTCAAGACTATCCACAGTGACTTCAAGTTACCTACTAGAATGGCGCGTTTACCATAATCAATGAGGTCTTTATCTAATGCGTCTACTGTGAAAGTACTTAGTCGTTCAGAAAGCTTCTCTAATTGATGAAAATTGTCAATTCTGATTGTTAACCCTTTCGCGATATCCCTCAGACGCGGAGCGGCCCGAAGTAAAGATACCAGAGTAGCTCCTCCCAATTGTTCTAGTAGATCCGGAACCTCAACTACATCAAGTAGCGACACCTCCGAGTTTTCAGGTGACGACATCGGTCGTGCATATAGTAGTTCAACATTTTTGCGGACACAAAACACCAGTTCCACACCGAGCGGACGAAGCGCGCACGACGCCGACACGCACGCCGCGTAGACAACGCCGCGTCGAGCGGGCGCGCACGACGCCGACACAAACGCCGCGCGCACGACGCCCCCTCCGCCTCAGGACGACACAACCCCTCTCGCCCGAACGAGAGGTTGCGCAACACCACTCGACTGTGCAATGACCGTGTCGAGCTGGTCTCTGCAAGTTTCGCCTCTTTCTCACTCAGAACTGGCAGTGATTGGCCTCCACGCCCGTCCCTGCCGCGCATTTTGCCTACCGCTCCGTACATTGATTCAGACAAGATATTCGTGTGCCTCGGGCTCCCCCGCGGGGGACTCCGTGCGTGCGCATGGAAGTTTTCGTGCGCAGAAAAGGGTTTCGGCAGGCCCCCCGCGGGGACTCCGTGCGTGTGTCCGGCGCAGCCCTGGTGTACGCGGCGATTGCGAGGCAGGACCTCGTGCGGCTCCGACAGCTCCGCGACGTGGTCGCGTGGGACGACGGGCCGACGGTGACCAAGCTGGTCGACGTGCTCATGACGACGCGCGACCCGGCGCTGCTCGAGTGGGCACTGTCGACCAAGCTGCCGCGCGCGCGCCACGCCCGTGCGTCGTCGCCTCGCTGCCGCCCTCGCCGTCGGGCGCGCCGGCCGCGTACGAGCTGCGCCGGCACGAGGGGGCCGCCGACGCCCTCGACCCGCGCGTGCGCTCCGCCCGGCTGCTGCTGCAGGCCACCTTTGGCCCGACCAACGCGGCCATCGACGAGCACCTCGCGCTCGACTCCCACAGGCCCGGAGTCCTCGTCGGTGGTGGTGGTGGTGGCCTCATCGGTCGGGGAAAGGGCCTCCTCCTCGGCATCAGGAACGCGAACAGGATCCGCCTCCTCCGCCGCGCCCTTGGAGCAAGAAGAGGAACGAGTCGTGCGAGCAGCGCTTGCGCTCGGCGTCCAGTCGACAGGTGGCGGTGTCGAGCGAGTCGAACGAAACCAGCGAGCAGGAGCACGAGACGAGAGGACGGAGGACCGTACCGATGCGCGCCGAGTCGCCACCATCGTGAGGAAGACGAGGGCGAGGAGAGAGCTGGAGGGTGAGCGAGGAGGGAGGAGGGAGGCAGGCAGTAGGAGCCGTCTCTCTCTGGTAGGTCGATGAGAGGGGGGAGGAGGGGACCCGGGGGAGGGGGCCCCGGGGGAGCGGAGAGACCCCAAGACCTCGATTGTTTACGTCAGTGTTTTCGCAATATACGGTAATATTTTCCCCGGTCCCAGGGTGCCCCCGCGGTTCCCGACCGCCTCTGCGTCCAGAGTCCCCCCGCGGAAAGAGTGAACGCACGGCGTGCACCTTCCTGGAAGTTGCTATGCGCACGCACGGCGCCCCGCGGGGGGGGAAGTCGATGTGCATACGCACGGCGTGCACAATGATTGCAAGCAATCACACGTGCTGCGCAAACGAAACATCTCGTATATGGCTACTTTACGTTAATGTGGGCCTTAGGGAAAAAAGTTTCTATGCGCACGCACGGCGCCCTCGCGAGGGGGAAGTCGATGCGCATACGCACGGCGTGCTCAATGATTGCAAGTAATCACATGTGCTGCGTAAACGAAACGCAATCACACTTTGTTCCGCCCGTCCTCCGCGCCCAGAGTCCCCCCGCGGAAAGAGTGAACGCACGGCGTGCACCTTCCTGGAAGTTGCTATGCGCACGCACGGCGCCCCGCGGGGGGGGGAAGCCGATGTGCATACGCACGGCGTGCACAATGATTGCAAGCAATCACACGTGCTGCGCAAACGAAACGTCTCGTATATGGCTACTTTACGTTAATGTGGGCCTTAGGGAAAAAAGTTTCTATGCGCACGCACGGCGCCCTCGCGAGGGGGAAGTCGATGCGCATACGCACGGCGTGCTCAATGATTGCAAGTAATCACACGTGCTGCGTAAACGAAACATCTCGTATACGGCGACTTTATTTTAAAAAAAGTTTCTATACACAGCCTTGTTTTGTACCAATATTGTTCATAACTAAAAAGAAAACAGATTGTGGTCCTCTTTTGACGGAACGCGACTTTAAAGCCCGCAGGGGCAAGGAGCGCGCGCCGCTCCCCTCCTCTCTTTTGCCACTTAGCTCCTATGATTGATCGCTATCACTATCAAAAGCTATTGTTATAGTTTTAGCGATGGAGCGCGCGCCGACCGCTCCCACCTCCCAACCCCCCGCCGCCACGACGCACGACGCCCCAACGGCAACGGGGCCGCCCCTGCACCGCGCTAACAACGACGTCGAAATGGAAATGGCCTCCCCATCCTCGCCTCCCACTCCCAGGCATAGTTGTTGCGTCAGCTCGCGAGCCTCGCAGGGTTTTGGAGCTTACACTGCTGATATCAGTACCTTGTATCAGCTTGCAAGCGGCAACAACAAAACTGACGTCCTAAAAACAAAACTTCCGGCGCCGCGCCGCCGCTAATGCCTTGCCACGCTCGCGAGGGGACTACAGCCACAGAGTGCGAGCGATGCGCAATGGGAGTATGGGAGTGCAATTGAACCTCCACCTCACTTTCACTCTCCAGAAGTGGGAGGATCTGCACAGTAATCCACTGGGGCAAGAATCCTCAAAAATGGGGCGTTAATGCGAAAATCTGACAGAGCCCAACCTACTCCTTGCTACAGATCCAAAAAAGACGCTCGTCCAGAAAGGTGCCAAGAGTTCCAGACTGCCTCTAGCCGCCTGTCGTCTGTCGTCTGTCGTTCTTTGTTCGTCGCTCTCTTTCTCGTTCTCGTTTCTCGTTCCCGTTCTCGTGCCGGATCCTCACGGGCGCCATTCGCGACGTGATGTGAGGGCGCGCCACGCGCCCGGCGCGAGACAGAGGTACTAACGCTCAAGACAGTGTTTGTGTGTTTCAACATGTGAAGTGTCAAGTTGACTCAAGTAACCTCCAGGTGAGGCCCAACGAAAGGTGCTAGCAGGGATGGGGATAATTGAACGCTTTTGGTCTCCCTATGCATGCTGCACAGCAGAGCAATGGTACGGCAACTTGTATTGGAAACAGTCGCTCGCCACCTCGCGCGGGCATGCTTTGGATCGGCTGTGAGAGGGCTCTCTAACGAGCCGCCTTTGGGCCAGCGTGGGGCGTGCCCAGGTGGGGCGCAGTGGCGAGGGTCACCCAGGGCGCTTTGGAGCTGTCGCGGCACGCTCCTTAAGTTCAAATTATAACCATAGTAGTCTACATGTTTTAGGCGACTTGACGCTTTGGAGGCAAGGTGGCTCCAACCCTGCAAGCCACCTTCTCGCGCGGTGTTCGATAAAGTTATGCCCCCAACTAGCCCTTGAGCGGCATGCGAAGGGCTCATTCCATCCAACCATGTTGAATTATGGGTCGGTGCGCGAGTTTCGGTCTGTGGCGGACAACCTCTCTCCCTCGGCGAAGGCGCGCGCTCGCCTTCTCTCACGCCGGCGCTGGTCTCTTTCTTCTTCAGACATTTTCTTGTCGCTTTGCACCATCTCCGACCATGCTTGGCGCCGTTGTTCGCCGCAAGGTGTCTCAGAGGAGCTAGGAGTGCCGATACAGTCCGCTTGTGAGCGCCGGCGTTCGGGCTGTCGTGGATCGCCCTGGCTTCTCCGACCCCCCCCACCCGCACTGTGCCGATGGCCTTGGCTATGCCTGTGGTGTTGGCTATTGCCATGTCCGGGGCCGCGGCCATGGCCATGCCGATGGCTCTTGCTCAGGTGAGCTTTGCCGTATTCGTGCAACGATCGTCGGTCTGCGCGCTCGCCAGATTTTCCACCATCCGCTGATACTGTACCCATCGCCCCAGAAGTTGACGTTCGCTCTCGATGGTCCGCCCGGGGATCCGCACTCGAGTTGCGAGACGTAGAATGGCGCTGCGTGCCCGCAGGTTCGACCTCTTCTGAGATTACGAGCAACTGAGGTGCACCACCAACACCTGCAAGCAAGTAAGAGAGGTTGATAATTTGATAATTGATACTGAGCGCTCAACGCCACAACAAGGTGCAGCACACCACAGCAAGGCCTCGGGCATGGTGCCAAGGGGGTTCGCGTAGAGTAGAAGCGTGCAAAGCGCACCCCCATCTCCGCCTTGCGCCGAGGGCACTACACGGCAAGTACTGTGGGAGGTGCTGCTTGTTCCGCGCGCCGAGCCTCCACGGCTGGCTAGGAAGCCACGAGCAGAGCTGACCGCACTCGCGAGCATCGCGCGCGCCGAAGACGGTCGTACGCCGCCATAGGCACCCGATGTAGGGCGCGCCGACGAAGGACGGGTGACAGCAGCGACGGCACGAGCGAAGGAAGTCCGTAGACTCGCGACACGTTTAGCCATCCGGCGGTTCTCATCCGAGAGCTGCCGCAACTTCCGTGTCTACGCAATGGGAGGATGGTGGTACGTAGAGAGAGCTAAGTCTGAACGAGCGAGCTGTCGCGATAAAGAAAGGGCGCGGGTCCGTCGCTCCAGGGATAGCTGAAGAAGCGCAGCAAGCTCACCTCTCTGTGTCGAATGAAATGTAGTGGCACCATGACGAGGATGATGGCCACTGTGAGCGGCAGCAGGGTGGCCACCAGAAGACGCAGCCAGCCCGAGTTGCGCTTTGCCTATACACGGTTAGGGGTGTGAAGAGAACGAGAATAAGCTGGCGCGTGCGCACGAGACGGAAGGGTGAGGGGGACGGGACGGGGCAGGGCGGGTCCCTCGGAAGGCGCGAGCATTGCTCTGCTCACCTTGACGCATATGACCTCCGGGGAGAGCTGCATGTCGCATACTGGATACAGGGCTCGTAGTCCGGCGAGATCACTCTTGGAGAGGCAAGTGCTCGGCGCGTGCTGCGTCAGGCTTTGCATAATAGACGGGTCTGTCGTATTCAACCTTGTGCCAAACGCGAAATGGAGGGTAGCATGAGCAGTCCGTCACGACTTAGAGCGGGTAGACAGTGAGCGCGATCAGGAGGCGGATGGGTACCAAATGGCAGATGATCGCGCCTTGCGTCACGCTGGAAGAGTGCTCCGAAAGTCTCACAAGGGGCGCTTCTTGGACGATCCCATACAAGGAGCTGGCTCACCGGTAATGGCTGAAAACAGCACACGATGCGAAGGGCGTGAGGCAGCTCGTAGCATTGATGCAGGTCTCTAGCAAGGCCGATGATGTCTCGGCGTCCGAGATTGTAGAGGCGTCCATCGCGTTCATTGCAGCAGCGTAGGACGGCTCCTCAATATTCTCAGCGGCGCGTACATCAGGATGACCGAAGCCGAGCAAATGGCCTGTCTCATGTGCAATCGCGGCCTGCGTACGGCAGGTTGGGGTTACAAGCTCAGCGCGATCTAACATGACTGCGACGGCTGTACTGGGCTGCACACAGCGTGCCCATGCACAAGCTCTTAGCACAGTGGGAGGCGCGCCTCAAAGTCGTAGCATTCCCAGCAAGGCACGAAGATCTGAATGTAGAAGACTGGTGGGAACACCAGGAGGAAGAGCACAATCAAGGTGGAAAGAGGCGAAACAGTGCCAAGGTAGTCGAGTGCCTTGCGGTGGTTGAAGCGCCCGCAGGAGAGTGGCTCGCCTTCGAGCGAGAAGGCAGGGATCTTCAATCCGTCGGGGAGCTTTGGGGCGGCCCCGACTTCCATCGACGTGGTCGACCACAGCGAGCGACGCTCTAGCCCAGTTTGACCGGGGGCGTCCGAGCCGATGTCACGGTGGCTCATGCCATTAGGCGTCCCAGCGACCCCGGCCGCTGAGATGCGCATAAAGCCTGACATGCGAGCGGAGGATCCGCGAAACCAGGTCCTCCGCGCGGACTGCAAGGAGTACCGCTGTTGCAGCATGACCGCGAAACGTTGGCGCGCCTGCTCCTCGCTCATGCGCAGGTGCAGTGCGAAGGCAGGAGCAAAAAGCAGCACCGCCGCGCGCAATGTGATATAGGCTGCAACATTCAGAACGTAAAGGGAGGTAGGGGCATGAGGTATTGGGTTCAGGTCCGCATAGTAGTGACGTGGTACGGGTCGAGGGCGGACGTGTGGACACACAGGCGCTTCCATGCTCAAAAAGACCGGGCGGCCCTGTCACCTGCGCGGACGCCTGCAAGGGCGAAGACCACGAGAAGGATCGCACGCACGATGAGCTGGACATCGACGCCCTGAGCTGCCCATCGCTGGAACGAGTAGCAAAAGGTGGCGTCGAGATACCTGCGCAAAGCAAGTCGTCGCAATTGTGTATGCCCGCTTCAGGGTAGGACGTTGCTGGTCTGAATGGCAAGGTCATGGGCACTCACCAACAGATGTGTGTGTTGAAGGTCATCGTCGCCCTACGGTACGGGTCCGCGCCAGTGACCGTCACGCCCGAGGGCGAGCGTGTCGGAACGCGGTGCCACGCGGGGTAGTATGTATCATAATAGTAGCCGCCCGAAAACCCGACAAATTGAGATGCGCGGTTGTTGATCACATAGGCCGCAAGCGTTGGGTGCTCCGTGCCTACGAATTACGAAAGGTGACTCTACGTTCAGCACGAGCATGGTTGATATTCGTGAGCATGTACATGGAACAAAAAGGTACGCGGAGGAGCTTGGTGTCGAGCTTGGAGGCCACTCAAATTGGCATAACGGGAGCATGCCGGTCGCTCACCGTCCGCCGTGTTGACAAAGAGCTCCCATGGACACGGGTCATTCAGATCAGCCGTTGGCCCCTTGCACTTGGGGGCACCATTGAGCTCGGTGAAAGATACGACCTGAATGGGAGGTTGGTTGAAGAAACTTGGGAAACGCGATCAGAGAGAGGTTGGGGTGGCAGCAAGGGGCAGCGCAGCGTTGGCAATGGAACTTTTGAGACAATGAGAGCTCGTCGCCGTCGAGCTTACCGCAGAATTGTCCGACCATGTCCTCAAGCCTCTATAGAATGCGTCTTTGAGATCCGTGCATGTCACCCAGCGCATCAGTCCTGAGAAGCAAATGAATGAGTGAACCTGACGCACAAGCCCGGCTAGGTTGACGCCATCGGTGCTCTAGCAGATTAACACAAGGAAGGTATATTCGCAGTATGGGCGCGGAGCCTACCAAAAGATGCAATGATGGAATCCTCGTGAAAGCTGGGCAGCATCTTCTCGCAAAAATTAGGCTCCATGACCCATGAAATGCCGCCGCCAAGGCCCTCCTGCGATGAGGAGTCCTGTGGACGAGGAGGGGGCGCAGTGTGCTGCTAGACACGCCATCTAGATGAATATTTAAGTGTGGGTCTGGAGTCTTGCAAGACACCACAGGACAACTGCTCTCGATGTACAGCAGCCAAGACCCCTTCCAAAGTCATTCCGACTGTACAGGCCCAATGGACCCCTCCAATCTCTGTCTCACCTCCGGATATGTCCACCGGAAAGCATAGTTCACCAGGCGAGAGATATCGCCGTTAGCCTGCTCGACAGTAAGGGCGGACCTATTGGGTGAGCTGGTAGCTGACCAACCAATCATGGATGTCCATACATCGTTCTTGTACCAGCACCAGTTGCCACGGGCATGTGATCCCTCCTCTGTTCTTGAGAAAGGGTGTGAGGGTGACCGGGGAAAAGGGCCGGGGGTCCGGGGACGGGGGAAGGGAGGGAGAGGGGGAGAGAGGGAGGGAGGGGCACACCTTGTCTGTCCGGTGGCTAACGTTGGCAGGCAGCAGCACATAGCCACGAGCGAGCCCACACAGGAGGAGCAGCAAGAGGAGAGGTAAGCCTCTCCATCCCATCCCTCTCTCCCTCTCTCCCTTTCTCGTGCTCTCTCTCTCTCTCTCTCTCTCTCTCTCTCTCTCTCTCTCTCTCTCTCTCTCTCCCTCCCTCTCTCTCTCTCTCTCTGTCTATTCTCTCTCTCTCTCTCTCTCTCTCTCTCTCTCTCTCTCTCTCTCTCTCTCTCTCTCTCTCTCTCTCTCTCTCTCTCTCTTTCTCTCTCTCTCTCTCTTTCTCTCTCTCTCTCTCTTCTCTCTCTCTGTCCCTTCCCCCCCCCTCTCTCCTTCCCTCTTTGGAGGGCCACCCACTCTTCTTCCACCATGAGATACTTTAATCTCTTCCTTCGCGAGTAATCTCGCCTTCTTCCTACGGGTACTCGAGTGCTTGCAATATACCACCCCATGGGTGGCCTCGCCACCCCCCGAAGATGTTTGAAACATCCCCAATACCATTAATCTCGTGGTGGATTCTTCGTCCAAATATACCACATGTTTATCATACCTTTTATTCTTCAAAACGGTGCTACAAACCACGTATACGAGGGGTTGCCCGTGGGACCGCGCCATCAACCCTTCCGTCTCTCTGCTTCAGTCTCTAACTATCCTCCTCTCCCTCCCTCCAGCCAGATCTATTTACATCCCTATTCGATCCACCATCGGCCCACTCATATATCTATTTTTGGGAGGCCACCCCCCCCCGTCGGCCGTTTCGCGGCGTCTCACAGTCGCCCCAACGGCTTCGGCGACCTCTCGTCTCCTCAATAGTCAATTAGAGGGGAACTATTATTTGAAATACGCCTTCACCGTACCTGGGATTTGGCCTTTGGCCAGAGGCCAAATACATAGGTATTTGGCTGTATTTGAAGCGCGTCCTGGGTTGTAGGCCTCGAAGGTATTTGGAATATATTTGGCTGAAGGCCAAATGCAGCAAGAGGAGAGGTAAGCCTCTGCCATTGGCCATTGGTCTCCATCCTCCATCCCATCCCTCTCTAAGTCTAAGGTCTGAGGTCTAAGGTGTGCCCCTCTAAAACTAGTGTTATAGTTTTAGCGATGGAGCGCGCGCCGACCGCTCCCCTCTCCCAGCCCCCCGCCGCCACGACGCCCCAACGGGGCCGCCCCAAGCCGCCGGAGCCGAAGTGGAAGTGTCGCATTCGCGAAATCGACACTCGTTCAATAAAAAAATTTTCCAACTGGGAAGATGCGCACCTGCACTGAGCCGCTGGCCGATGCCGCACGCCGACGCAGGTGAAGACGCAGGTGAAGCCTACATGTGAAAGACAGTCAGTTGGGGTTTGAAAGACTGTGTATTATACATATGTCTTCGGCCCTCGTAGAAAGACTAGCCCAAAGACAGTGGCCACTGACAATGGGAAAGACATATATATACATGTATACATATATACCGGGGGGGGCGGGAGCGCGGGAGAGCGGGACTTAAGCCACCGACCACCGACCCTCGAGCCCGCGAGCCCGTGAGCCCGCGCGACGCGCCACCGGCCACCGGCGCCCCTCGCCCCTCCCATGATGCCCGCCACCCCCAACCCCAACCCCGGCCGCGCCTCGCGCTCCTCCTCCTTCCCCCCGGCCCTCCCTCCGCCCGACGACGACGACAGCGACAGCGGGGCGCCTTTGCCGCTCGAGCGCCTGCACCAGCCTCGTGGAGGACATGGAGGGCCGCCGAACGCCTGCCGCTCCGCGCCTTGTGATGGGGCCCGCCAAAGGAAGCAGCCAACGCCTTCCCACCCCCCTCTCATCCCCATGCGATCAACGGGGCTTAGCCAGCAATTCCTCACGGGCCGGAAGCGCTCGGCATCTGCCAAGCGCTCCGATCCGGTGTGGAATTGCGTAAGCATCATCGACGAGTCGAACCCCAACAACGTCAAGTGGCGCTGCATCGCGGCTGTGGATCTGAACGAGGAGGGGGCGCAACGCGCATCACCAATCACCTTTTAGGGCTCGGCAGCTCGGCGAAGTGTTAGGGGAATGACGAGAAGTTCCTGGAGTTGGTTGAAAGCATCATAAAGAACGAGTAATCGAAGGAGGTTAAGAAGGTGCGCAAGTCAAACATCGAGCTGGCCAACCAGAGCTTCGCCACCTCGGACTCGGAGTTCAATTCATCTGGGCCGACGAGGTGCGGCCAGAGTGGAAGTCTCACAGGCAACGGCTTGCAGCCCACCCTCAATTTCGGTGGGGCCAGCGCCAAAGTTCGCGACGATAGCATCGCGGAGATGTTCTACGCGTGCAACTTACCTGCGTCGTTGGCGGAGCATCCAAAGTTTAAGGGAATGGTCGCAGCTCTTCGAACGGCGCCACCAACTTACAAGCCACCCAGCCGGCAGCGCTTGTACGGTCCTCTCCTAGATGACACGGTCGGCCGCCTACAACGTCAGATCGAACCGTTTCGCATGAAGCTACTCGAGCAAGGTTGCACAATCACTTCCGATGGTTGGGAAAACGTCAAGCTGACGGATCCGAGGTTACCACTGCCTCAGATGGGAACAGAAGGGACGGAAGGGAAGCGGCGAGAGGCGCGGCGGAAGTTGGGGGGTGGCCAATGACGGGCTGGACCACCTCCTCAACAGAGAAAGGCGGGAGGACGGGCTTGGGCGAGGGAGAGCGCGACGACGGAGCGGACATGGCTGGGCGGATCGGGATGGATAGGCTGGGGCTGAGGGATTGGAGAGGTTTGGTATTGAAGTAGTGTTGAGAACGAGGGAAAGTCGAAGAGGAACGTTATGTCGCGCAACCACGGCGATCACTTTGGATACAGGTCGCAGCGAGATATCCTTGCCAGCGAAGAAATCTTGCTATTGAGCGTTGACCTTCTAGACGTTTCTATCGAGCAACCCTGAGTAGCAACCAAGGGAGGAGAAAACCAAAAACCAACGGGACCAAGGGCTTTCATGCAACTTGCATCAAGGAGAAGGATAACCAAAATCCAAAGCAGCGAATCTAAATCAATCTCCAAGGGGAGATGGCAAACCAAGGACCAAGGAGAAAGATTCCCTCACCCAAGCAGCGAACCTAAATCGATCTCCAAGGGGAGATGGCAAACCAAACCCGATTGCCCCCAGAAGCTGTTAAAGAAACGCGGGGAGATAGCGAATTAAACCTTTTTGCGAGGCGCCTGGGAGGAAGAAAGGTGAGGAAACTTCTCTTCTCTTCGAGAGAAAGAGAGAAAGAGGGAGGGCGCTCCACAACCCTAGATCCTAGCTAGGTGTCCACGCGAAGTTTTTGACCGAGAACGAGAACGAGAGAAATATAACGATAAATACCGAACGAAGAGAAGAAAGAAGCCTAACGAGCGTCGATTCGCGAATGCGACAACGGGGCGCGGAGCGCCAGCGTGTTGTATTCAGGCCTTTTGGCATGAATATTTCGGCACGAGTACGAGCCTTCTTCGTTATATACCGTCTTCTATGTTCTTCGTGGTCGCGCAAGGCGTGCAGATTCGGATTCTCCCAGGGTTCAAGTCCAGCTTCGCCGATTTTCGTCTCGAATAAATTCGAGGATTTGAGTTTTAATTTTACCGTTAATGTAATTGTCCACGCGTTTAAGGTTATAAATGCAGGTAACAAAACTGGTCCCCTCTGCATTCCCTCCCCTCCTTCTGCACTTCACCCCCCTTCGCAGCTTCCCCCCCTCTGCAGCCCCCCCCCCCCCCCCCCCCCCCCCCCCCCCCCGCCGATAGAGGCCGAACGAAGTGGCTCTTGCGCGCTTCGGCGGCGCGTTGTTGGGTGCGGCCCGTTCGGCCAGCGCGGCGGGGGTGACGGCAGGAGAGGAGGGGAGCGACGCGCGCTCCATGACCCTATCTTTTTACAGATAGTTGAATGTTGAATAGCTAGCTAGAGTGCAGCAATCCAACCCGCACTTATCACATAGTGTCCGTAGCACAACCTGGACCCTAGCCAGGGCGCCGTAGGACAAGACAAGACTATTGGTCTCACATGCCGAATACTTGAACTTTCCGCAAAATGGCCCGGGGCGCACCATTGTGCGGCCTCATCGTTCCCGCATACGAGTCGGCATCTGGGTGCCCAACACCATCTCTATTCGCACGCCCACACTGTGTGCGTATATGCGCCGGGCGTCTAGTGCGACCACATTGGCATCAGCAGGCACTAGTTGATTGCCACCATGGCGGTGGGATCTCGCCATCGCTCAATTCGTAACTGGACGTGTAGGCAGGCATGGGATATTCAAAGTTGGCAGCCGCACGACTGCCATCGTTGCCTTGAGGGGCCGGATTGTCGTCGGTACGCATGGGGGCGGCAGACAGACCTTGCCCGGACGGAAGCTTTGTGCCACCACCACCCTCCCGCTGCAAATACGGAAGCTCATTGGGCGGGTACGGGTGAGTTTGTGGAGGTATGGTCGAGGTGCGAACACTCGGCAATGAAGATGGCGTTGGCGCACGAACACTACGAGCACTGAAGCTTGCCTCGGCCGTGATTGCCACCGGTTGTGCCATTGGAAACGGCGGCATGCCCGGCACAAGCGCGACACACGAGGGAATACCCATGCCCCATAGGGACGCGTGTATTCCAGTTGCCTGCCCGTGCGGAATCTCGCCCTCACTGAGACTTTGGCCCTCAGCGGAAACAGCAGCTTGAGATCCGGATTGGAGTACACCTTCTTGGTCGCCCACTATACCGCCCTGGACGTCGACCGCCGCGGAAGGGCCATCCGCTGGCGCCTTCGAGTTATCCTCATCGCTGACATGTCCCAGCACCTTCTTGGTACCTGGAGCGTTAGGTAAACGTTCGCGCCTTGGATTGGAGGCTGCACCTGGCCGCCGGCGTGCCACAGGGGGCGAGTAAGAGCCTGATCGCCGTGTTGGCCGAGTTTTATGGGGCTGACGCATGCCATAATCTTGGCGCCGCTCCGGAACTGCATGACGGCGATGTCCCTCACGCGCCACCCGCATGCTTTCCGATGGGCGCAAGCGCGACAAAACGGGAACATCGTCCCCCAAACTGCTTCCGCTGCTCTGCAGGTGCGCCGCCCTCGCCGGCCCGTCGGTCGCGGCCTCGACATCGCTCGCTGCACCCCTTTGCACTTCACCGCCAGATGCGCCTCTTAGCCCGACGGCATCTCGACTTGCAAGCAACGTCGAAATCTGCGGCATGATCTGACCGGCCACTTCCCTCCCTATGGCCTCTACCGGTTGGATGGCTTTGACCAAAGCCTCGAGCACTTCTATGCGCGGATCCGCACGAGCCGTTGCTATGGAGCTTCTTCGGTTGTGGTCCTCCGTGAAAATAGAAACCATGCTGTCTCCCGCGGTGTTTGCGCTCTCACACAGCCCGGCGTTAGCGTCGGGTCTCACACACGGATGCTCAAGGGCAACTTGCTCGCCGTTGGCCTGTGATTGCGCACGCATGCTTGACGTTTCGGCCAAGCTGCTTCCCGCATGTGCAATGGAAGGAGCTGACGGTACGGGCACATGGATCTGTTGGATCGATTGCAAGGCTGCCCTATTAGACTCGTCATGTTGTGCACGGGCAGCGGATGTGGTGTCGAGGCATTCCATACCGGATGCCGGATGACTTGTGCCATCTTGTTGGCTAGCAAGTGGTACATCAAAAGTGACAGGGCCGTCAGCATCACGCGGCGCGCCGACCCCAAACCCAGAATGCCGGTGGGCAGAGTCCGTCTGAGTCGCCACCGTGTTGCTACTACAGCCCGGGCACAACATGTTTACCGGCGGCTGCGTCGTCGTAGTCGGCCCAATCAGGGACTCCATGCCGGTCGCCATGGATGCAGTATGGATCGATTCGACACCGATGGCGATGCCGGCTGCAAAGGCAGCCACGGTGGCCGTTCCGCAAGCAGATTGATCGGCCGCGCGCCCATAGCTGCGTCCGAAAGTACCGTGGTGAGCGCCTGCTCTGAAGCTGGTCGTCGATTCCGCCGTCGTTTGGGTCGGGCTCGCCACTTCCGGTGCCGTCTGAATCGGCGTCGCGGCCCTACATGTTGAAGCGGCGCCCTTGGCAACCTCGGCCGGCGCGGGCGTTAGGGCATCGGCCGGCTTGCCTTCATCAGTCGGCCCAGGGAACTGTGCCCGCTCAATGTTCAAGACGCCCGTATGGCGTGTGCGACCATCCGCAGTCTCGACAGGCGCGCACGAGCTCAGGGCTCCGTCGGCTTTGCCTGCGGGAGCATCTCGAAGTGAAGATGCACCTGGCAGTGCGACTCCGAGTACAGACCTTGGTAATGCGTCTGCGCTTCCGTTCACTCCGCCTGCAGCGGAGCTAGATGGGTTCCGAAGGTCATCCATTAGCATGCGCAAGACAATCGCTGACAAATGGTCCTCATCCGCACCACGCACGCCGGCACCGAGGCGCGAAACACCTTCTGTAGACGCAGGGAGAGGCCGGTTGCATGTGCACGCCGACGTTCCCACCGCTCTAGCTCCTTCGAACGAAGTGGTTGCGACCTCATCGATGCCGGCAACTGCGCCGCACACGCTGGGCAGAGTAGAACGTCGGCGAATGGAATCCAGGCGTGCTTTTGCCACCGCAACTTGTCGCGCTGCCGCCTCGGCTTCGGCGCGCCTGCGCACCACCTCGGCACGTCGCTGCCGCAAGCGCGCCCTCGCGATCCTCTGAATGGTCACGGCAGCGACTCGCCGCTCAAGCGTTCGCTTATGAGACGCCAATGCCGCCTTTTGGGCAGCTACGCGCTCGGACGCTCTAAGGCGCAAGCTCGCCTGCTCGGCACGCAGGAGGTTGAGGCGCGAGGCCTCGAGCTCGCGCCACTCCAAATCGAGCTCCTCCATCCTTCGCCTCTGATCGTCGGCGATGGCATCTGCCTCCTGCCGCAACTGTCGCCGCTCTTCGTCGGCGGCCGCCTCCCGCCGAAGCTCTAGAGCCAGCCACTCTGCATGTAGAGTTTCACGTGCCTTGGCGTGTTCCTCTAGCAACGCGTCGGTCGAGATGCGCCCCGCCGCTCCACTAGATGCCGACGCAGCAGCGAGACGGCATGCGCGAGTGCGTGGAGTCGGGGCTGCAGTACGTATGGCTGCGGCAGTGGCGGCAGAGCCGTCAGCCGCCTTTTGACCACGTTCTATTGAACTTTTTGACGTGTGCACAGCATCTGCCGCAGCGGCGAGTGCCTCCGCCAGCACCGAGGTGCAGGTGCCCGCCATTGCTGCGCTCACTACCTCCTCTACCTCCATGTTAGTCGTGGGAGGCAAGATTTCGGTGTCAACGTGCGAGGGGTTGCACATGGGAGCGGCTGCAAAGGTGCCTTCCATCGAGGCGGCCGTATCCATCTGCGCACCCGCCTCGATAAGACAGGATGGCGTCTCTACAAAGCCGCCCGCGGATGTCAGATCAGCTGCGTGCTCACTAGTAGGCGGCCTGGTCATTGATACACAACACGCTGCTGAGCCAAATGGCGCAACACACATGCTGGAGGGCGAGGCACCCATATCGGGGTGAGGCCCTGCGGTAAGAACGGCGCCGGGCTCTTCTTGGTGACCAGTGTCGGATACACTTACCTGAGCGGGCCCATCTGCCGCACACAATCCGGACTCCCTGCCATCGCAGGAACCGCCGGGCACGACACCACTTGCCTCCGCCTGGTGGGCGTCAAACACACGGACGGGCGACAGGCCATAGCCGAACTCGTCGCCACATCGCTCTAAATTCGGGTACCTCTTGTCAGCACCAGCGGGAAGAGGTAGCAGGACGTCGTCCTCATCGGCACCACCACAATACGCGGGCTCGTAGCCGCTTTCCGTTGACGAATTCCGTGGGACGGAAAGAGCGGGTGCTCGCGCACTTGTGGGCTCGGGCAGGTGTCGCACCGAGTCCGTCTCGGATGGTGCTGCTCGCCTCGCAACTTGTAGTGGGGACTCGCAGGAGTGCGTTTGCCAACTCCCGCAAGCTCCATCGGACAGAGTTCGGTGCTGTTGGTTCTTCCCCGACCAAGAAGCGCCCGTAAACTGATGAGGTGGAGTAGGGACGACAGTTCGCGAGGAGAGCAACCGCGCTTGCCTTTGCGGCGCCGAGGTCGTACGCACGACTGTCGATCGAGGAAGGCGTGGGTCCGTCGCGGGCACGGCTGGCGCGTCCGCTGGCGCCGGCCATGGCCAAGATAAATCTCCCAATCGTGAGACCGGAGCATGGATCGGTGACGATCTCGCCGCTGATATAATAGAACGAACGGCATCTGACGGTGCGAGCTTTCGGCTGGTGTGGGCAGAAACGAGATCGTGGCAACTGCGCATCAAGGCAGCGAGATCCCGCAGCGTCTGCCGTGTGCTTTGCGGACGGGTTCCCGTGGGGTCGTCGCCGCAAGCGCCGGTGCCGGAAGCGGATCCACTGGCATGGCCACGCGCGTGAGTGACACCACCCGTGGAAAGGTCGTAAGCAGCAGGTGTGCTCTCGGATATAGGCAAGTCCGAGTTGCCACCGCCGTCGACGGGGAGACCCGGTGTTGGCGCCGGTGGCACAGCAGTCGGCACTCGCATTCGCGACACGTCTGCTGCGGTCGTACATTCTAGACCCGGGGGTGTGGATGGAGACCGAGGCGATATCACGGCCCTTGCCATGATCGGCCCACCACTCGCTGCAATTGCAGCCGAAGTTGCCACTTGATTCGGAAGGGTCGTGCGCAACATGAGCAGTTCCGCTGCAATCGCCGCCGTGGCGTCGTGGTGTTCGGCCGCAGCTGATAAGGCTGCATGGGCGACGCGGGCGGGGTGGAGCATCCCTGCAGGCGGTGCTTCGTTGGAGGCCGCCGTTGTTTCAGCACTACCCGCATCGTCAACCCTGCTCGTGCCACGTTTACTAGGCGGGTACTCCGGAACCAAGGCGATGATTGATGCGGACGAACCGTTTGTCGCACCTACTTGGAGAAAGAGAGGCTCGAAGACTTCCACCTGCCGAACCGCCAAAGGATAAGCGTGCAAAATCTGACCATCTTGATGGTGGCGTGGGGCGCGCAACCCCAAGTGGCGTACGCATGGTTCGCGCTGTCACGATGCAGCAAGTGCCATCGCTCACGTGAAGGGTCCGGAGGGCGAGTTTGGGGGAGCCAAAGCACACCTGTGCGATGAGCCTCTTGGCATGGTAGGCCTCGGAGTCGATCCTAGCGGCCACCTCCTTGCGTTGCTGCGCGTCATCACATAAGGCCGCCCGCCGCTCTTCGTCGCGGTGGAGAGCATGCAGGGACGCGGCGTGAGAATAAAAAGTGGAGCAAGCCTCAGCGCCCGCTGCAAGTCGCGCGGCGTCCGCTGCCACACGTGCGGACGCACCCTTCGCATTAACTTTGTCGGCGAGTGAGGAGCGAACTGCGCGGCCTCGGCTGTGACCGCTGGAGGCTCCGGCCGCCTCCGCAGTCCTGTCGGGCACTTCGGTCACAATGGCACGATGCAGTGACTGAATGACGCCAAGGGAGGCGCGCATGGCAGCCAGCTGTTCAGCCGCCCGAGCAGAGGGCTCGGTGCGCGCTGCCTCGGCCACGCCGTCTGCGAGGTCAAAAATCGCGGAATCCTGGGCAACCGGCCATGGCGATGCATCAACTCCGGCCTTTACCTCTCTGGGGGCGCCGCGGTGGTGTGAACTACTGCGCGACGCATGCAGTGTCGTAGGGCTGCGAGTATCGAGACTAGCGGTGGACGTGGCGGAGCCAAGGCTACGCCTGGGCGAGTGCGAGGTGCGCCCTACTCTGGGACCGGCACCGCGAGGCTCGCTCGAGCGTGCGCTGTATGTGACGGTATCTCGGGTAGGGTAGCGGCGACGGTCGCGTGCGGAGCGAACCGCAGCGGGACTAGCGAATGCAGCAGTGGGCACCGGCTCGTGCGCTCGACCCCACCGCCGCCTCAAGGTGTCATCGGGCTCCCGCGCAGCCTGCTGTCGCCGGCTTGCACGGACGCGCGCCGCCGCACGGCGTCGCGCGACAGACGCAACTAGCTCTGCGGCGTTCGCGGCAGCAGCAGCATGCTGTGCCGCGGCTGGGCAGGCAAATTCGATCGCGGGATCGGAAGCCAAGCCGCCAGGACGCGCCATAGCCGGCGAGAAAGCGACAGCGTGGCTCGTTGCAGGCTTGCGCGCCGGAAGATCCTCTAGCACGTTGACACCGGCGAGGGCGCGCGAGAGTGCACGCGCCTGGGTGGCTAGCTCGTCTCGAAAGCTCTCCTCGAGCTTCTCCAGCTCAGCACACGGCACCTCCTCCTCTGCGCCGGGGCCTTCTGCGGCCAGAGGCTCGTCACGCTTCCCCATCTCCGTCCATCCTGCCCCAGGTGCCTCTCCTGGCGCCTCCGCAAAAGCGGCCGGTCGCGCTCCTCCCGTCTCACCATCACCGTGCTTACGCAGCAACGGTGCCGCCGCCTCCATGGTGAGATTCCGAAAGCCACAAGCCCCAACGCATGCGGGAGCCATATGGTGGCATGCTGATCGGTCAGGGTCGACGACTGGCTGAGGCGCACGGCAGCCGCGCAGCTCTTTAGTCTCTTTGGTGCTCCTCGCCGTTCTGTTGGGATCGCTTCCTAGCCGCTGCAACAACTTCGCTATACTGTTACTTTGGGCCCTCAAGATGTCGAGTGCCGACTCCACGTGTAGGTTGGCTCCGGAAAGACGTGCATGGCACGCCTCATCGGCTCGGTCTGTTGCTGCCGATGCATCATCCGAAGCGTACGCTTTGTCCGCGATGACACTAGCGTCTTGCCCATCCACTCCCACGCTTGGTGCGTGCGCTTCAATGCTAGTGCTGCCACATCTGACGACGCCCCCGTAACCGTCGCCATCGTCGACGCCACCGGTATCTGCCTGGGCCACCGCATTGTCACAATCCAAGTGTTCACCGCTGAGCAGTGGCGGCGCCGGCAAGCGGCAAGGCTTTGCGCCGAGGCTGCCGGGGGGGTCGGCCACCGGCTCTGCCGGTGCTATGCTAGCGACCGAGTCTCCTGAAGGAATGTCCACCACGCTTGGCCCAGGTGCGGAATCCACGGAGGCCTCTGCCGCCTCGAGCGCCACATGAGCGGCGTGGCACGCCGCCAGAGATCCGGGGGGAAGCGGCGGAGGGGATGGCCGTTGGATTGTCGGGTGGCCTAGAAGGGCAAGCGTGCTGTGCAGATAAGACGAGACTGCCTCACCCAGCTCGGACTCTTCGAGCGCTCGAGCCTCGCGCATCTCAACCTCGGGATCGCGTGGTTTGGGTTTGGCCACTATGGGGGCTCCTAGCGTCGAGGAAAGCTCCAGCCCGTCGGAGCGCGGCGGGGGGGCTTGTAGGGACTCGAAGCGAAGCACCTCAGCAACCAGAGAGGTAGCCGCGGCGGAATTGCGCAACGTAGCGGCCTGCACTGCGCGCAAGGCCACATCGGATGGCGGCTCGGCGCACGGCCTACCCTTTGGGTGATGATCGTGGTTGGGTGTGGTGATACTGTTCGACTCGGGTGCGGGTCTACAGTCATGCTCACTCGTTCGTGCCGAAGCTGCGGCCTCTCCAACGTCGTCGGCGCCGGGTGCCGTGATAGTCGGTGCGACGGTCGCGCCAAACGCGGCGGGCTCCACAGAGTTGAGGATCTCACGCAGCGTCTCGGAGATAGAGGGCGCGGCCCATGGTGTGGCGGACTCCTCTAGCTGCCTGCAGCGCCGCGCGTGCATGTGTGCTTGCCGATCGCTCGAAGCTCCCCGGCAGGTTGGAGCACAGACTGCGCTGCATGCACCCCCCGAGGTGCCTGCGAGCTCTCGCCTCGGGCCGGCGAATGTATTGTCGAGAGCGGCTCCTAGGGGCCTCGTGGAACTTGACAGTGGACCTCGCGCACCTTCTCCAGGTGCACTGCAGTGGCCATCTCCAGGCATCGGTGCCGTGCGCGTCAGGTCACGCCGAGCGCTGCCTAGTGCTCGAGCAGACGTGGTAGGTGCAGCTCCAGATGGCGGCAGAGAGCCAGAACGTGTCGCCAAGCCCTGTGGAGCCTCTGCGTCTCCCAGAGGTTCGATGTGACCTCGTGTCCGTAGGGAAGATTTCGAGCTGTCGCCTTGGTGTGTGTGAGAATCAGCAGAGATCGCCTCTGCTCCGCTGGCGGCGGGTGTCTCTGCAAGCGCAGAGGCACAGCGTGGTCGCTCGATGATGTGCTTCACGGGAGAGCGAGGTAGCCCTTCGGCCTCACCTGCAGGCGCCTGCTGGTCGTCCAGGGTGGTCCGGGTCTGAAGCGAAGTCAGTCCTGCCTCTTGCACCTCAGAGCCCTCTGGGATCGCCGCGGAGAGCTGTTGAGCCCCGGATGGAGGCTCAATCTCTCTCACGAGAGAGCGGTAGAGCCGAACGCTACTGCTGCTGCCCTCCCTCGGCCGCGAGGCGGCGAGGCGCGACACGTCCACCGTCGTGGCAGCACGCCTTCACCGTTGAGCGTGCCCTGACTCCCTCCCTCCCTCCCTCCCTCCCTCTTCTTTCTCTCCTTCCCTATCTCTTCTCTCTCTCCCTCTCTCTCTCCCCCTCTCTCTCTTTCTCCCTCTCCCTCTCTCTCTTCTCCCCCCCCCCCTCTTCTCTCCCTCTCTCCCTCCCTCTCCCTCCGTCTCCCTCCCTCTCTCTTCCTCTCCCTCACTCCCTCTTTTCTGTCTCCCTCTCCCTCTCCCTCTCCCTCTCTCTCTCTCCCTCTCTCTCTCTCTCTCTCTCTCTAAGGAGAGGGGGGGGGGGGGATGGTAGACCAAGTAAAAAGAGAACCCTACACACAGGCGGTGCGCGCGAAAGGGCGGGAAAACCAGAGGAGAGTTTTGTTCTTGGCCTACAGGCTCACCTTCATTCAATGTCATTCATGTGAATGTGAATACTGGAGACATGGTATGCTGGAGTTTTCTTTTGAGGTGGGCCAGTCGTCGGGCAAGATTGGGGCAAGGTAAGAGTTTCGCCGAAACTCAATGCGAAACTTGGGTCACTTTTTTTGGCCGTGAAACTGTCGCATTCGCGAATCGACGCTCGCTATAGGCTTCTTTCTTTAGGGCGGTCAAACACGCCTTTTAACTTCTAAGGGTGAAAATTCACCAAGTCAAGATTGAGGTTTTATCACGCGATTTTTCGACACACATTTTAGGCAGAATCTTATAAGAAATATGCACATTTTCGACGCCATTCGACACACAGACCCAAAAACGTTTTCGCGCTCGTGCGAAATTGACGTCGACCACAAAAGTGCACCACAGGTCGCGCTGTGCGACGCGCGCCTGCGTTCCCCGGGCACGGTTACCCCAGGACAGGCAGCACAGAGCCCTGCGCGATCGCACGGCGTCGCCTGCGCCCTCCACCTCGCCCCTGCTGGCATCTGCTGCCAGCTGCCAGCCTCTCGCGCGCGTGCAGTGCGCGGCTGGCTGCGAGCCGTCAAAATGACGGTGCTGCGCATGATGGGCTGGCCCATCACGCGCGGCGCCGCCTCAGTATGGTGGGAGGGGGTGCCTGCTGGCCTCCTGGCCGCGCAGACCCTCGCCAGAGCGGCCACAGGCCGCGTGCGAGGCCACTGCTCCGACCGTCGCTGCGGAATCTCTCTCTCTCTCTCTCTCTCTCTCTCTCTCCGTCTCTCGCGACGTGTTTGAGATACCGGCGATGTGGGGTCTCGGTTATTTCATGTTTTGCTTGGTTTGGGTGAATGATTCTAGTGCGTTCGTGAGTCGGTGCATCCTGTTGTTTTCTGCATCGTTGGATCCGACGTCCTGTCGTCAGTCGTCATCCGTCGTTCTCGCTCTCGTCGCTCTCGCTCTCGTAATACTCGTACCCTACAGTCTCGCCTCGCCTCGCCAGCCCCTGCCAACACGGCCCTCCTCCCGAGAGTAGCTCAGCCCCCCCCCCTTATACTTATAGCCCCTCCGGAATATTTTTACTGATGCCCTTCATGCAAGGCATGCACAACTAGTGACGGAGCCATAAATAAGCTCTACCTACCAGCCTCACAAACTCCAAGAAAAAAAAAACTTCTTAATAATCTCACCGCGCGCGCGACCCTGACATCCTCTATCTGACAGCCGCGTCCGCATCCCTTCTCACTCCCTCGCACTCGCCTCGCGGCTCGTCCCCTTGTGCTCTACTTAGGGGCCCAGTACTCGGGGTTTCCAGTGGCAGGCGGCGTGCACCGATCCCCGACGGTCGACTCCTCGGCCTTCCCTCGCGCCATCGAGCGATCGGCTTCTATTGGGGTATTTAAGGTTGGGGTTACCTTCAGTGTCGGACTTGGGGTTATGTATGTACCGGGTCGACGCTGTTAGGGTTGTTTATTTTGGGGGGGGGGGGGGGGTGTGAGGTGTGGTGTTCGTCAGGTTTTCAGGCTAACTTTCCCGCTATGTCGAGTGCGTGTGCCACCAGGGACAGATTCACGCTCATCGCGAGGACACCTTTGTCGTTCACCTTAAATATTGGGGCGCTAAGATCCCTTGCGTCCTTAATCTTAGGTTTTCTGCCTCTGGAGGCTTGGTGCGTACGTGCCGGCGAGGTTTTGTTAGAGGCTTCAAGGCCCCGTACGAGGATCGTGAATCTGGTCAAGGTACGTTCGATGACGGGTATATAGTGGAAGGGGTGATTGTCGTATTCGACTTTGTAGAAGTCGCTTATTATGTATCTCCATGCTACTATGTATAGGTTTTTGAGGCTATCGGGCGTCGGTGTACCCGGGTATGCGAAGAGTCTGTCCTTTATTTTCTGTGTCGCTGTCCTTTTGCGCTCCGGCGTGAAACCCGCTACCGCTTCTATGGTCTCGAAGATTGGCTTCGTGGCTGTGCACCTAGCTAAGTGGGTCGAGCTCTCGTGATATTTTCCGCATAGTCTGCAGGTATTCGTGGTCGCCATGGCGTGGCGGTTTCGCGTACATATCCTCCTGTGGGTGATGTGTTTGAAGTGAGGGTGTTTGTCCGTGTGTTTTAGAAAGAAGGGGTAGGGTGTATAAGCTGGCCACGTGCTTCCACTCCTCGTGGGTTAGGTTAATCCTTCGGGCCCATGCCTCGCGTGCCGGCTGGGGCTTGTTTTCGGTTGTGTTTTTCTCTAGCACCCGTGTTATGTCCGAGACCGTGGTGAGGTCTAGGTGCGTTTTGCCGTCCATTGTGTATTCGTCCGCTAGCGGGTATTCCGCGTATTTGGGGCCTTTCAACCCTCCCTCCCATCTAGCGGGAGGATGGTATAGTCGGGTTTCTTCTTGGGTCGCGACCCCCATCCGGTCGGCCGGCTCTCCAAGGTAGTCCGTGTTGGTGTGGATCCATATGTTGTTCATCTTGGTTATGTATGTTTCGTCGTCGGACACTCTGATTTCCGGCGGGGCCTCCGTGCCCGCCTTAGTGTCGCGTGCTTTGTTGTCGCTAGTCCCCGCCGGGTCTGATCCGGGCGCCGGGTCTAGTTGCGCTTCCTCCAAGAGACTCGAGGCTTGTTGTATTATCGACGCCCACGAGTCCAAGAAGCTCTCCTTGGTTATCCTGCTACCCGCGTGTTCGAATACTTCCGGGAGGTGGTCTAGGTATTGAGCGCATTCCTCTTTCGTGTAGGGTGTGTCTGGGTTATTGTCTTTGAACACGTTATGCACGACATGTGTGTGGAGAGATTGCCATAGGCTCGCCCAAGCGGCGCGCATACGCGGCGGCTGCTTGTGCGGGTTGTACCATATCGGTTGCGAGAGCGCACCCTCTTTCGACAGGCGAGATCGCCGGATGTCGAGTGATCTAAAGGTGTTTAGCGCATCTTTCCAAAATGTTGGAAGCGCCGGGTTACCTCTGAGGCTGCGCGTAAGAGTGGCGGGTGGAATTGTGGAGAAGACCGCGCCACGGCCCAGCCCCGTGCGGCAGAACCATGCGTCTAGCGCGTGTTTCCAAGATGCTTTTCTCGCGTTGAGGTAGTTAAGTATCCACTTGGCTTGTAGCGCTTTTACGTGGTTTGTCCAGTTTAGGAGGCCTGTTCCCAATGTGCGCGTCGCGTTTTGTGTGTTGTTAATTGGATAGTGTGGGTGTTTCACCCATTGATATTTCCTCCCCGTGTGGGGGCTTTCCCAAAGAACCTTGTCAGCTGCTTTTTGGATTCTCGCGTGGAACCATTTGGGAGGTGCTAAGGTTTGCATCCAGTATCTAGGCGTGCCATAGATTATAAAATTCACTATGTTAGTCCTGCCGAAGATCGACATGTGACGCGTGAACGGCGCTAGTTGGGCTGCTTTATTATCTACCTTGTCCGCTAGCTTTTTCCAAAAGGGCTTAATAGCCTCTGGGGCTCCTAGTGGCACGCCTAGTATCACGAGACCAGGGCGAGAGGGGCCTCTGCCATAAGGCATGCCCATTGGAGGAGTGGCCCTGCAGGCCTGCTCGTTCTCTGTTGGGGTCTGCAGACAGCTGCCCTCCATGGGGGGGGCCAGCATGGCTGCTGTGCATGGTGTGGCCGGAGCCACGGGCCGTGTGGTGCGACGCGCGTCGCACGCACCTGCTCGGCCTCTGATGGCGGGCGCGGTCGCTTCGACAGCGACGGCTCCATGGGTTCTGGGGGTGACGAATTGTGGTGGCCCATAGGGCCTGAGGGCAATGAGGAAGGGACGAAGCCGGCGGCAGGCGCGGAGAGGGAGACCACTTCGGAGGTGCTGACGGGCTGAAGCCCGTCAGCAGAGGAAGGCGGGCAGGCGGGCTTGAGCGAGGGCGAGGACGGCGGCGAGAGCGACATCGAGCGAGTAGCGAGAGGCGAGGGTGAGTGTGAGGAGGGCTGTGATGGCAGGGGCTGGCGAGGAGAGGCGAGGCTGTAGGGTATGAGTGTTACGAGAGCGAGAACGACGAGAACGAGAGCGACGACGGATGACGACTGGCTACAGGACGACGGACAACGACACCCAGGAAAACACCCCGACTCTCGCCCCACGACTTTCTCACGTAACTCGACTAAAATCAAACCCAAACACTCCGGCCAGACGACGACGGACGACGATCAGAAGGCGATCTGTCGGCGATCCCGTCTGGAAGGGGAATCGCACCATAACGGAAACGAGGGGCAATCCTGCCGCACAGGATTCCAAAAGACTTACCGAATAAGACGAGAGAAGTGCGGTGTGCCTAAGGGGGAGATGCGATGAGATTGCAAATTAAACCTGATTGCAATCACTGAAGTAGATAGAGAAACGCGGAGAAGATAGCGAATTAAACCTATTTGCGAGGCGCCTGGGAGGAAGAAAGGTGGGGAAACTTCCCTTCTCTTTCGAGAGAAAGAGAGAGGGCGCTCCACAACCCACGATCCCATGCATCCAAGCGAAGCTTTTGACCGAGAACGAGAACGAGAGAATTATAACGATAAATACCGAACGACGAAGAGAAGAGCGAAGCCTAACGAGTGTCGATTCGCGAATGCGACAGGGGGGCCGCCCTCGGCGGGGGGCCCGGAAGAGAGGTGGGGAGCGGCGGCGCGCTCCATGGCAACCAACTATAAAGTTAGTTGTCACAAACTCCAAGAAATGTGCTTCTCGCTTCTCTACACATTTTATTTATGATCATCAACCTGATGCCCGCATCTCGTGTATTGGATATTGGTCTTTGAGATATATATATAGCATACGGCACACGCAACTCCCCGCGGCAACATAGCGGCTTATTTGCTTCTGCTACCAGGTCGATAGACCTCACCCCTCCTTGGGATACCTGGATATCTTGGCGTGAAGGTACGTCTTAACGGACTTGAACGCGGGAGCTTGATCGTTTATCTTACGCGCTACGCGCTATTCTTTCAAGAAATCACCTAATAGTCACAGCTAAGGTAGGTTTCTTTGAACACCTGAAAGCTCAGCGGGAGAAACTAGAGACCAGGGCTACATGCCCCGGGCAATAAGCACCTTCTCGCAAAATGATCACCCCCTTGTACTTGGTTGACAAGGATTTCAACATGAAAATCTCGCACGCTCGGACGTAGGCGAGAGATCTAAGAAACACATCGCACCTACCACAATCGACGCACCATGAACTAAAACTCCTGCAGAGCGCGGGCCCCGAACGGGGCATGGCAGCGTTCGAAAAGCGGCATCATTCACTCTTACCCCGGCATCATTCACTCTTGCCTCCTGGCCGAATAGCGCGCGGCCAGGTAGGTTAGGGAGGGTGGTTAGGAGTAGCACAAGCACTCTCCCTCTCGCCGTGCTAGCAGCGGTTAGTTTGAGTGGGTATATCTGTCGCAAACGCTAACAAACACGCCGACCGGCAGTGCATGCGTAGAAGCCATTAGGCCGGAGCTCGTACGAGCATAATGCGCATCCGTAAGAGCAGTCGAAGGGATGACCGGCTGGGTTTGGTGGAGGCCTCACCGGATCGATGTAGAGGGACTCGCAAGCCTCAGCGTCCGCTTGCACGTAGGTCTCCGACGGGGTGATACCGCCGTTGTAACACCATTCCCCACCAATGGCGCCGTTGCGGATTGTTAGGCCAGCTAGAGTGTCGGGGTTCACGCAGTCAGGGGATATGGGCGAGGGTGGGGGGGGAGGTAGTGGTGGAGAAAGCGGCCTTGGGGGGGGCGAGGGCGGCATGGTGAACGACGATTGAATCCACTTCAAAAAAAATAGAAGGCCGGACACTGCGAAAAACACCTTGAGCAAATGCTTGAGCGGTTGGGGAGAAGGAGGCGGCGGAGCCCCCGGCGGGGTCGATGGCGGGGGGGGGGCGGAGGTGGCATCGATGGCGGCGGCGGACTCGGAGGGAGGGAGGGCGGGAGAGAAGGGGGCGGGGGACTAGGTGGCGGAGAGGGTGGTGACGACGGTGGTGGCCGGGGTGGGAAGAAAGACCTCGTGTTGATAACAAAGTTGGTGGTGCCCAAGTAGGCGACCACGTCCAATATCTTTTGCTCAACCGAGGATTCGAGGGCAACAGCAACCTGGTCAAGATTGTCGGTGGCATTGAGTACGCGCGTGCTCTCGATGTTGATCACGAGACGGTAGGCATAGGAGTAGTTGGATATGGTAAATGAGCCATCGAGTCCTGCTTGGGTTTGGTTGGCGTCTGAAATCAACGCCGTCTCGCGTACTGTCTCGTTACGCTCGACAAGACCTAGAAGGGTGACACGCGACGAGGTGGAATTTTCGCCGAGGACGCAGGAGGTACCGCAGTATCCTAAGAGGATGTCGGCGTCCAGATTGGTGCCCTCAACCACGTCGACAAGATAAATTTCCGCGCTGGTTTCGTTGTCCTCAAGAATGTCGTAGATGGGGTCGATGCTTTGACCTGCGATGGTATGAGCATCCAAGACCATTCGCGAACGCGCCCGCCGCCGACTGCCAGCGAAGCCGTCTGATGCCGTGCCGACGACCTTGACGGCAAGTGGCGCGGCGGGTGGAGGCGACGGTGGAGGAGGGAGAGAGGGCGGGGGGTGGGAGGGAGGCGGCGGTGAAGGTGAGGGTGGAGGAGGTGAGGGCGGTGGCGATGGCGGGGGAGCGAATGGCGGTGGCGGGGGCCTTGCGGGAACCCCGGTAGGCAGAAGTGGCGGAAAAGTAGGTGGCGGAGGTGATGGCGGCGGCGGCTGCGATGGCGGAGGATGCGATGGCGGGGGAGGCGACGGCGGAGGTAGAGATGGTGGCGGCGTCGAGGGCGGCGGCGGCGATGGTGGCGGCGGCGAGGGCGGCGGCGGCAAGGGCGGCGGCGGCGACGGGGGAGGGGGCGACGGGGGAGGAGGCGATGGCGGCGGAGGCGATGGCGGCGGCGGCGAGGGCGGCGGCGGCGAAGGCGGCGGGGGCGAGGGCGGCGGCGGCGACGGGGGGGGCGGCGACGGGGGGGCGGCGACGGGGGAGGAGGCGAGGGCGGCGGCGGCGAGGGCGGCGGCGGCGAGGGCGGCGGGGGCGAGGGCGGCGGCGGCGACGGGGGGGGCGGCGACGGTGGCGGCGGCGAGGGCGGCGGCGGCGAGGGTGGCGGCGGCGATGGGGGCGGTGGCGACGGAGGCGGTGGTGACGGAGGCGGAGGTGACGGTGGCGGTGGCGAGGGTGGCGGCGGCGAGGGTGGCGGCGGCGAGGGTGGCGGCGGCGAGGGTGGCGGCGGCGAGGGTGGCGGCGGCGAGGGCGGAGGCGAGGGGGGCGGCGGCGAAGGGGGCGGCGGCGACGGCGGCGGCGGTGATGGGGGCGGCGGCGACGGCGGCGGTGGCGAGGGGGGCGGTGGTGATGGGGGCGGCGGTGATGGCGGTGGCGATGGGGGTGGTGGCGATGGGGGTGGCGGCGACGGGGGTGGCGGCGAGGGGGGCGGTGGCGATGGCGGCGGCGGTGATGGCGGCGGCGGTGAGGGCGGCGGCGGCGATGGGGGCGGCGGCGATGGAGGAGGGGGCGAGGGGGGAGGAGGCGAGGGCGGCGGAGGCGAGGGAGGCGGCGGCAACGGCGGCGGTGGCGACGGGGGCGGAGGCGATGGAGACGGCGGCGATGGGGGGGCGGCGACGGGGGAGGCGGCGACGGCGGCGGAGGCGACGGCGGCGGAGGTGATTGGGGCGGCGGCGATGGGGGCGGTGGCGACGGGGGCGGTGGCGACGGCGGCGGTGGCGACGGAGGCGGTGGCGAGGGTGGCGGCGGTGAGGGTGGCGGCGGCGAGGGTGGCGGCGGCGAGGGTGGCGGCGGCGAGGGCGGTGGCGAGGGCGGTGGCGGCGACGGAGGCGGCGGCGACGGCGGCGGCGGTGATGGGGGCGGCGGCGACGGGGGCGGTGGCGATGGGGGCGGTGGCGATGGGGGTGGCGGCGAAGGAGGCGGTGGCGATGGCGGCGGAGGAGATGGAGGCGGCGGCGAAGGTGGTGGCGGCGATGGCGGCGGCGGCGACGGCGGCGGCGGCGACGGGGGAGGCGGCGAGGGGGGCGGCGGTGATGGGGGCGGCGGCGAGGGCGGCGGCGGCGACGGGGGAGGGGGCGAGGGCGGCGGCGGCGACGGGGGGGGCGGCGATGGCGGCGGCGGCGACGGGGGGGGCGGCGACGGGGGAGGCGGCGACGGTGGCGGAGGCGACGGTGGCGGTGGCGACGGTGGCGGTGGCGACGGAGGCGGTGGCGATGGGGGCGGAGGCGACGGTGGCGGAGGCGAGGGTGGCGGCGGTGAGGGTGGCGGCGGCGAGGGTGGCGGCGGCGAGGGCGGTGGCGAGGGTGGTGGCGGCGACGGGGGCGGCGGCGACGGAGGCGGCGGTGATGGGGGCGGCGGCGACGGCGGCGGTGGCGAGGGGGGCGGTGGCGATGGGGGCGGCGGTGATGGGGGTGGCGATGGGGGCGGTGGTGATGGGGGTGGCGGCGAGGGGGGTGGCGGCGAGGGGGGCGGTGGCGAGGGGGGAGGAGGCGAGGGCGGCGGAGGCGAGGGAGGCGGGGGCGAAGGCGGCGGGGGCGATGGCGGCGGCGGCGAGGGTGGCGGTGGCGACGGAGGCGGCGGTGATGGTGGCGGAGGTGATGGTGGGGGCGGCGACGGGGGCGGCGGCGACGGAGGTGGCGGAGATGGGGGCGGCGGCGACGGCGGCGGTGGCGAGGGTGGCGGCGGCGACGGGGGCGGCGGCGAGGGTGGCGGCGGCGATGGTGGCGGCGGCGATGGGGGCGGCGGCGACGGCGGCGGCGGCGAGGGTGGCGGCGGCGACGGGGGCGGCGGCGAGGGTGGCGGCGGCGATGGTGGCGGCGGCGACGGCGGCGGTGGCGACGGAGGCGGTGGCGATGGGGGCGGCGGTGAGGGCGGTGGCGATGGAGGCGGTGGTGATGGTGGTGGCGGTGATGGTGGTGGCGGCGAGGGCGGCGGTGGCGATGGCGGCGGCGGTGATGGCGGCGGCGGCGAGGGTGGCGGTGGCGACGGCGGCGGCGGTGAGGGCGGCGGAGGAGATGGAGGCGGCGGCGACGGTGGTGGCGGCGATGGCGGCGGTGGTGAAGGCGGCGGAGGAGATGGAGGCGGCGGCGAAGGTGGTGGCGGCGATGGCGGCGGCGGCGACGGCGGCGGCGGCGACGGCGGCGGAGGCGAGGGGGGCGGCGGTGATGGGGGCGGCGGCGACGGTGGCGGTGGCGACGGTGGCGGCGGCGACGGAGGCGGCGGGGATGGGGGCGGAGGCGAGGGTGGTGGCGGCGAGGGTGGTGGCGGCGAGGGTGGCGGCGGCGAGGGTGGCGGCGGCGAGGGCGGTGGCGAGGGGGGGGCGGCGAGGGGGGCGGCGGCGATGGTGGCGGCGGCGATGGGGGCGGCGGCGACGGCGGCGGTGGCGACGGAGGCGGTGGCGATGGGGGCGGCGGTGAGGGCGGTGGCGATGGAGGCGGTGGTGATGGTGGTGGCGGTGATGGTGGTGGCGGCGAGGGCGGCGGTGGCGATGGCGGCGGTGGTGATGGCGGCGGCGGCGAGGGTGGCGGTGGCGACGGCGGCGGCGGTGAGGGCGGCGGAGGAGATGGAGGCGGCGGCGACGGTGGTGGCGGCGATGGCGGCGGTGGTGAAGGCGGCGGAGGAGATGGAGGCGGCGGCGAAGGTGGTGGCGGCGATGGCGGCGGCGGCGACGGCGGCGGCGGCGACGGCGGCGGAGGCGAGGGGGGCGGCGGTGATGGGGGCGGCGGCGACGGTGGCGGTGGCGACGGTGGCGGCGGCGACGGAGGCGGCGGGGATGGGGGCGGAGGCGAGGGTGGTGGCGGCGAGGGTGGTGGCGGCGAGGGTGGCGGCGGCGAGGGTGGCGGCGGCGAGGGCGGTGGCGAGGGGGGGGGCGGCGAGGGGGGCGGCGGCGATGGTGGCGGCGGCGATGGGGGCGGCGGCGACGGCGGCGGTGGCGATGGCGGCGGTGGCGATGGGGGCGGCGGTGAGGGCGGTGGCGATGGGGGTGGTGGTGATGGGGGTGGCGGCGATGGGGGTGGCGGTGAGGGAGGCGGTGGCGATGGCGGCGGCGGTGATGGCGGCGGCGGCGAGGGTGGCGGTGGTGATGGTGGCGGAGGCGAGGGTGGCGGAGGAGATGGTGGTGGCGGCGAGGGCGGCGGTGGCGATGGGGGCGGAGGCGAGGGCGGTGGCGATGGGGGTGGTGGTGATGGAGGTGGCGGTGATGGGGGTGGCGGTGAGGGAGGCGGTGGCGATGGCGGCGGCGGCGACGGAGGCGGCGGCGACGGCGGCGGCGGCGATGGCGGCGGCGGCGAGGGTGGCGGGGGCGATGGCGGTGGCGGTGAGGGCGGCGGAGGAGAGGGGGGCGGTGGCGACGGAGGCGGTGGCGATGGTGGCGGTGGCGACGGTGGCGGTGGCGAGGGTGGAGGTGGCGAGGGTGGAGGTGGCGAGGGTGGTGGCGGTGAGGGTGGCGGCGGCGAGGGCGGTGGCGATGGGGGCGGCGAAGGAGGTGGCGGCGATGGGGGCGGCGGAGATGGGGGCGGCGGCGATGGAGGCGGCGGCGACGGAGGCGGTGGTGACGGAGGCGGAGGCGACGGTGGCGGTGGCGAGGGTGGTGGTGGCGATGGGGGTGGCGGTGATGGTGGTGGCGGCGAGGGCGGTGGCGAGGGGGGGGCGGCGAGGGGGGGGCGGCGAGGGGGGTGGCGGCGAGGGGGGCGGCGGCGATGGCGGCGGTGGCGAGGGGGGCGGTGGCGATGGGGGCGGCGGTGAGGGGGGCGGCGATGGGGGTGGTGGTGATGGGGGTGGCGGTGATGGAGGTGGCGGCGAAGGAGGCGGTGGCGATGGTGGCGGAGGTGATGGCGGCGGCGGCGATGGCGGCGGCGGCGATGGGGGCGGCGGCGATGGGGGCGGCGGTGAGGGTGGGGGAGGCGAGGGGGGAGGAGGCGAAGGGGGAGGAGGCGAGGGCGGCGGCGAGGGCGGCGGCGGCGAGGGCGGCGGCGGCGAGGGTGGAGGGGGCGATGGCGGCGGAGGCGACGGTGGCGGTGGCGAGGGCGGCGGCGGCGATGGCGGCGGCGGCGATGGGGGCGGCGGCGAGGGCGGCGGAGGCGAGGGTGGCGGAGGCGAGGGCGGCGGTGGCGAGGGGGGGGGTGGCGAGGGCGGCGGCGAGGGTGGCGGCGGCGAGGGCGGCGGCGGCGACGGTGAGGGCGGCGATGGCGGCGGCGGCGACGGGGGCGGCGGTGACGGGGGTGGTGGCGATGGGGGCGGTGGCGAGGGCGGCGGAGGCGAGGGCGGCGGAGGCGAGGGTGGCGGAGGCGAGGGCGGCGGTGGCGAGGGTGGGGGTGGCGAGGGCGGCGGCGAGGGTGGCGGCGGCGAGGGCGGCGGCGGCGATGGCGGCGGCGGCGACGGGGGCGGCGGTGACGGGGGTGGTGGCGATGGGGGCGGTGGCGAGGGGGGCGGTGGCGAGGGGGGCGGTGGCGACGGCGGCGGCGACGGAGGCGGCGGCGAGGGGGGCGGCGGTGAAGGAGGTGGTGGCGAGGGCGGCGGTGGCGAGGGTGGCGGTGGCGAGGGCGGCAACAGCGAGGTCCCTACAGCTTCGCTCCGCGGCAGCAGCTCTAGTAGAGCGATGAGTGAGATCAGCCAGGGCCGCATACTCTGCGAAGGTACCGGGGTGGCTGCGAGGAGGCCTCCCTAGCTTCACCTCCTGTTCGTCTCCTCCTCTCTGCAGGTGGGGGAGACATTCCCTCGGATTCTTTTGACCTCGGCTGCTCCCCTTCCTTCTCCCTCCACCAGTCTTCTTTCTCTCTCCTCGCCCCGTCTTCTCTCTCTCCTCTCGCCCCGTCTTCTCTCTCTCTCGCTCTGTCTTCTCTTTCCCTCGCCCCGTCTTCTTTCTCTCTCCTCGCCCCGTCTTCTCTCTCTCCTCTCGCCCCGTCTTCTCTCTCTCTCGCTCTGTCTTCTCTTTCCCTCGCCCCGTCTTCTTTCTCTCTCCTCGCCCCGTCTTCTCTCTCTCCTCTCGCCCCGTCTTCTCTCTCTCTCGCTCTGTCTTCTCTTTCCCTCGCCCCGTCTTCTTTCTCTCTCCTCGCCCCGTCTTCTCTCTCTCCTCTCGCCCCGTCTTCTCTCTCTCTCGCTCTGTCTTCTCTTTCCCTCGCCCCGTCTTCTTTCTCTCTCCTCGCCCCGTCTTCTCTATCTCTCGAACCGCCCACTGCCCTCAGTGATCTTCTCGATGGGGGATCTGAACGGATGGAGCAAGATATAACCGCTGCCGCCACTTGCACCGCCCGCGCTGATATTCTCAACGGACTTGGCCTAAACATGCTATGGGAAGGCCGTAGGAGATGTGGTGAGATGCCAGTCCATCTCGGAGGTATCTCGCTGACGCCGTACGATGTGGTTCCACGTCCCTCCCTCCTTCCCTCCCTCTCTCTCCCTCTCCGCCCCCCCTCGTTCTTCCTCTCTGCTTCTCTTCCTCTCTTTTCTTTTTCTTTGCCATGTGAGCGGCGTTAAAATCGACGGGCTGCCGTTTGTCTTTCACCTTTTTGCGCTCACCGGGAAGGGGAGGAGCGCTTTCCGCCGTCTCTTGTCCCAATTGGGACGACCGGGAGGTTGGGAATTCGCGGCCGGTCATGGGCGCGGGGTCTGGTCCCACCAAAAGCCACGGCGACCTGAAAAAACAAAAGGAAAATACAATACTTAGGGCGGTCAAACAGGGCTTTTTAAGTACTAATATGGGGGGGGGGTGACATTTTTTGACCATTTTCCAAAGTCCACAACAAAACTCCCAGGGGGGCCACCTGCCGCCACGAAAATCTTCGCCAGAAAATGGTGCGATTCTCCTCCCCCCTCGCCCCTCCCTTGCACAAGCTCTGGGGCTCTACCGGCTACCGGTAAAGAACCGCGGCGCCCGCCGCGGGAGTGATAGACGTATTTTGAAACAGAGTATTCATCACACCGGATTCCTTATTGATCCGTCCCACTCGTCGGCCGCCCGAGATTGATCGCCTGCCTGCTGAAGGCAAGACGTCATCTGCGCAGCCCTCAGCGCACCTCATAGTGCGCGCACACGGCCCCCTAGGCCACACACGTACCCGCCCTGACCACCCCGACCCGCCCCTCGCAGGATTCGCCCTCGCCCGACGTTGCCACCGACTTCCAGCTTCTCAACGCTGGGGTCATCGACACCTGGCTCACGAGCGCCAGCGTCCAGGCCGTCCTCGCCGCGCTCCTGTGCTCGAGCCCCCCCAATCCGGCGTTGGTCGACGAGGCTCGTCCAGTGGGTGGCCTGAGTGTGGCCGACGCGACCGCGCTCCACGCCGCTGCGGAAGAAAGGGCTCAAAATCTCGCCAGAGCTAGCCCGGTCACTCACTAGGGGGGTGCGAAGGGCACCATCTGTAATGGGCAAACGAAGGCCTAAATAAGCTCCCTATAGGTTCCGGTATGGGAGATCAGCAAAAAAAACCGGGGGTCTTCCGGCAAATTTTTCGAAAAATACCCGATTTCAGGCCTCTGACGGCCGTGCGGAAATATATGTCAGGCCCCCCTCCGGTATTATTTTACCGATGGCCTTCATGCGCGCCTCTCGCAGCGAAACACGAAACCATGGGCATCGGCAGCTGACCCGGACCAAAGATCTGGCGCGCTCTCCTCGAGGCGTCCTGCGTGACCCTGTCCGAGCAGGAGCTCGACGGCTCGTACATCGTCGCCCTCTCGTGCGCATGCGCGCACGAGTGGTGGTGTCATGCCTTTGACCTTCCTCTCTCGTCAGGGAGAACGAGGCGAAGGAGGGGGCTGGGGCGGATAGAGGGGCTGGGGCGCTGGGCGGATGGGGGACGGCTCGGCGGCTAAGGAGGGGGAGGGGGGAGGCGAGGGGTTGGGGGAGCTCGGCGGGGAGGGGGGGGGGGGGGGACTCGGCGGCGGGGGGAAGGGGGGGGGGGGGGGGGGGACTCAGCGGCGGGGGGAAGGGGGTCGAGAATAATCATACCGTCAGGGGGCCCAATCTTTTCACAAGCAGTGTGACCTTTTCACAGGAGGCGTCTGTGAAAAGCCCAGTGAAGTGTAGGGGGGGGGGGGGGCAGTCACAATGGGGACGGTCGAAGTCCCGCGCCTTTTGGCGCGGAGGAGGGGGGGGGTATTGGAAGTCACAAGTGTCAGAGCGGGGACGGTAGAAGTCCCGCACCTTCCACGTTTGCCCGTCTGCCTCCAGCAGCCTCCCGCGCAGCCAGTCAACCGTGCACATAATCGTCATACCTTCATCCGCCGCCGTCTGTGCCGCCTGTGCCGCCTCATCGTCCTCCAGGTCATGCACAGGGCACAGCAGCGCCGTGCTAGTCGCCTTCTTGCCGCGCTGCACGCAGATCACGTGCAGCGTAGGCGGGGAAGCCCCGGGTGCCGCTTCAGCCGCGCCACCACACCCATCCCCTCCCTGGGCCTCCACCTCCCACGGATCTCCGAACTCCCATGCCCCATACATGGAACGAAGGCCTGCAGAGGCGGGCAGGTGGGCAGGTGGGCAGCCAGCGCGCCCGCCACCCGCGTCTCGCGCCAGAGTCCAGAGTTAGAAAACCTTTATTTTTATTTAGAACCACCTTAATGTGGGGCGCATCACGCATCACTATTAGTAGGCCGGTCACTCACGCCTTTTAACCACTATTTTCCACCCCTCCTGGGTGTGCACCGCCATCGCTCGCGACTTGCGAGGGAGAAAGAAAATAAAGCATAAAGATAAAGCAGTAGCGCAGTAGCAGTAGGAGAACCCGCCAGAGCTCTCCTACGAGCCCAGTGGGCGTAGACAAACAAACCTGCTTTCATCCCTGTTTCACCTCGACGTCTCACGTCAAACTCGGAGTGTGAAACTCGAGTGAAACACTCTCAACACCCCCCCCCCCCCCGATTCTCCCCTTCATTTCTTGGTTCTTCTCACCTTTTTTTCGCCTTCGTCTTGGTGACGGCGTGAATAAGGTGTGAATAGACTCCTCGTCGGCGCCGTCTCTTTCCATCGCCCCCGCGCGCGCTCTCCCCCATCCTCTCTTAGTCTCTTCCTCGTCTTCGGCTGCCTCTGCCCATTCGCCCCTCGCTGCAAGGTCAGGCCTCTCCTCCCGCGCGAGCATGTCCTTTCCTCCGCCGCCTGACTGGTTCGCCCCTCGCGCCGCTGCCTCCATCTCTCACTCTCTCGCTCGGCTTGAGGGGAAGGGGGGAGGGAGAGGGAGAGGAGGGGGAAGGGCGAGGGGAAGGCAGCAAGGTGGTGGCGGCAAGGCTGTTGCGAGGATGGTCGGTGGTGGGCGTGGCGGTCCATCTGCCGGCGGACAGGCCTTCTATCGGGATACGTTCATCGAGGACCCGTGGAAAGCGCTGCTGCCGGGAGACCCACTCCGCAAGCCTGTGCTCCTGCCTGCAAGCTCGCCTTCCTCTTTGTTTCCCCCGCCCCCGCCGGGGCACATGCTTGCTAGCGCTGAAGACGGCCGAGCTCGTGACAGCTGTTTCCCTCCTCCACCGCCAGTGCCTTCGTTTGCGGCAGATCCGGCGTCGTATGGCATAAGGCAACAAGCAGCCATCGAGATTGCTCAGCCCTCCCCTCACCCTCGTGCGCCACTCTCGCTACCGCCTGTGAGCGCAGCCACGATGCCTGGCGCGTCTGAGCAAGCCATATCGTCGCATGGCGGAGACGATGTTGAGCCCCATATATCGACAGCTGCGGAACAGACGTTGCCCAAGGAAGCGTTGTTCGATGGCCCATCGGCACAAGTTGCGGGCGCCAAGGAGCAATTCATCTTGAAAGGGCGAAATGCCGCCCTCTGGGCTGTAGCTGACGATGATATGGCAGAGACGGCACGGTTGAGTGCGGAGGAGGAGGAGGGCTTTCTTTTTGCGAAGCGGTCGCGTACCAGCGGCGGTGAAAGTGGCGGGCTGTCTGAGGAGGCACTTGCTAGGATAAAACGTGAGATGGGTGCTTGACCGAATTGGGAATTGGTGCCGTACGCCTTGTGTTCTGGCCTGTTCCATGCGAGAGTCTTGGGGTGTCTATGGAGGCTGTTTCTGGGATTCATCGTGAGATGGGCGGTTGGCGGTTGGTGGTATATGCCTTATTTTTATGTTGTGCAGGCTGCTAAGACACGACTGCTAAGACAAGAACCATTCATTTCTTCTCACCCGCCATCTTCACAACAACAACAAAAGTGAAAAAACGTTTTCACATTCTCAGCTCAGAAGAGGCCTTGGATGTCTACTTTGTATCGCCACGCCCGTTCCCTATCTCCTTCTCCCTCGTCAATCATCAATCAGCAACCTACTTTTATAAGTGGGGTCAAACAAACACGGATGTTCAACTTATGGTTAACGCCCACGCCTCTCAGAGGTCTACACGAGATGCGGCCACCAAATGCACACCAGAATCGATAGAATCTACGCCGCGGCGTACTACTCGGCTTGGAGATGGCAACGGTCGTACGTCGACCTCCGTTTATTCACGGGCGTAGCGGTCTCCGACCACCACCCGACCACCCGCCACCCGGTCGTGGCAACGCATTCTCCACGGCTCCTCCTCCGCGGAGGGCGACCGAGTGTCGCATCCGCGATCGGCCTCGTTCGCGCCCTTTGACTTTACTCGTTAGTCGTTCTACTCGCCTGCCTTTTCGACTTCAGCTCGTGGGTGAAAGATGAGATGGGCCTGCATCCATTCAAGCGCTTCACGAGCCAGGGCGGTGCAGATGCAGGTGCAGGTGTGTCGCATTCGCGAGCCTCTGCAGGCTATTTTGCTATCTTTCCGCTCTACCGTTATAACCGCGATGGTAAATCATCAATCTTCGTTCTTATGTCTATCTCTACGTCTACGACGTCTCCACGCTTCTATCAATCACTACACTTCATTCAATGTTGGTCTACCATTATATCCACGTGGCCAAGCAGCTTCTACAGGCTTCTACTTCTACTCGGAATATGCTCTAGCTCTGGACTGATCACCCAGGCATGGAGATCAAGGGAGTAGCGAGCATCTTGCTTGCTAAAGTACACCCTCAAGAACCTCAAGCATCTAAGACTCTGTAAGTCTAACACCTCTGTAAGCTTCTAGACTTTTTAAGTCTACCAGCTACTCCATGGCTAAGCTACGAAAAGCTATAGGTAAAGTGCACGCCGCTGTGCTCGCGTTGAGACGCTATTCGCCGATGAATCTTGTAGGATCTTCACTAAGCATGGATGAATCCCTTTCGCGCCTTTTCTGTGTGCAATCCTTCTCTAGGACGACGAGACGACGAGTTCTCTTCTGGCCAATTGGTTCCTTCTTTGCTCTCTCTGTTGACCCACCGTGGCATTCGCTCCCGTGTTTATTACGTGTTGCCCTTGTTTATGTTAGAAAGTGGTGTGGCGTGTCTTCGTACGCACCCAGCAGCCGTCGTAGCGCTCTGCGATCGAAGCCATGCCGTGACCCCTCGTACCTTTGAGCCCCTACTGAGTTGTGTGTGGTCTCTCGCTAGAAATCACCCACTAGAGATTGATTCAATCTGTTCCTATGGACCCACCACCGCCTTCTGCACCGCCAAATCCGCCCTCGCCGCCGCGCGCGGACCCCGTCACCACTGCACCCGTGCCCAAGTCTTCCCAAGTATCTTCACCCGCTACCCAAGTTGATAGGCCGCCTACGGACGCGTGGGTTGCCAAGGATGGAGTCTCAGGAGCCTTACCCGGATCCTGGGAACAGTCCATCTCCACAAGTACAAACTTCAAACCCGCGCCTTCGGCCGGAATCAAGGAAAAAGTCTGCAAAAATTCTGCCGGGGATGACCTTGAATGCTTTCTGTCTTCTCCGAACCACGACTCGCGAACCCTTGGGGCTGGCGAGACGAGACTTGCACCATCAGAACCGCCTCAAAGTGCTCTACAAAATGCTTCCCAGGAGCGTCCTGAGACTCTCGACCGCTCGGCCGTCGTTGATTCAAACGTCGAGGCCACTCCTGTGGACGCTAGCCTTCAAGTGCCCGAGGACCCCGAATTGACCACAGCTCTTTGTCCATCACCTTGTTTTGATGCGGCATTTCCCCATTGGGGTTCTGCTGTAGGTGGTACCGGGCCGGCCCCTCGCGCCGGAGCGCGAGGGCGGTACCGCGGTTGTGTAGGGTCCCGGCCCGGAGGCCTTCCCTTTGGAAGCGTCCCACTGGTGTGGTGTGGCTGAGGTCCGGGAGAGGACGAAGGGGACAAGTTAACCACTTGGACGGAATCCAAAAGGAAGGTATCTTCGATACTCCTCGCGAAGGCGGTTGAGCTTCGCAGACGACAGAGGGAGGCGGCGGCGCTCCTCTTCCGCGCGGAGTCGATCGTCGACAAAGAGCTCCTCGACGGCACGGGTCGGCGAGCCGTCGACTCTACGCCCCTCACGCGGCAAGGGGTCACAGAGTGGGGGAAGGGCGAGACCCCCGTATTCGGAATCTGACAACTTTCCGCGTGAGGGGGTAGGGGGGGGAAACCAATAACTTTCTCGGGGCGCTGCACCACTCGGCGGGGAAGGCTGCAGCATTGCGTATTGGGAAACGAGGGGTGCGCTGATCGCCGCCGGCGCGGACCTCGACGCCGTGGACCACTCCGGAAGGACGGCCGTGGAGATCGCGCACGAGGAAGGCTCCCACCGGTGCGCGAACGCGCTGTTCATGGCGCCCTTGTGGCGCCTCTGCGAGCGCGCCGCGAGGGATGGCGACCTCGCTCTGCTGCAGTGGGCGCACTCCCAGGGGGGATTCTTCCCGTCTCCCCCCCCACCCCCTCCAATTCCCTTCTTACAGCTGCCACCGGAGCGGCAGACGAACTGGCCCTGCGTCTTCGCCCACAGTCTCAGGCGTTTCGGAGGAACGGCTGGTTCAGCCGCACGGGCTGCTGATCCCCCCAAAATGCTACGGACCTGGGGGTGGGGGGGAAACAACTTTCTGGGGACGCCGCACCGCTTGGGCGGGGAGCGAGCCAAGAAGGAAGACCGATGCTTTTTTCCCCTTCGATAAGAGAAAGACCACCGCCCCTTAGGCATGTCTTCGCCTCCAGTGGCGTTGGCCCAATCTCTTCTGAACCCTGATATATTCGCAGGAGAGATCGCCCCTCATTTATCATCTGCTCAAATGTTAGCTATTTCTTCGCTAAACAAAGAATTTAGGACGACGTTAATAAAACCAGCACATATCCAGATGTTCGAGGGTGTATTCCCGAGTAACGACCCCGAAACGCGGGAGAATGATGAGAAGAAGTTGGTAGACCTCATCATAAAACTGGCAAATCCGAAGAAGGCGACGAAGCAGGGAATCAAACCGATATACACCGAGGATATCAGGAATCTATCACAAGATATTCAAAAGAGAAACGTCATCGATGACGATACCCGCAATGGCGTAGTCGTACTCGCCCGAATGATGACCAGTGAAGGAGTGAAGCCTTTACTTGCACTCGATCCTAAGGACAGAAACTACTTCCTTCAAAATGCGGGTATTCTTCTCGTAAGCCACAAGCTGTATGACAGACCAGGCGAAAACAAAGGTGGAACATACGTAAATGAATTGCTCAGATATGCGATGAAACAGAACTTTCCCTGGGTCAGACATCTCTTGCTTGCGCACGTGGTACACACTGACAAACAAGCGTGGCTCAAAGATAGTATCAAAAAAGGGACCAACTGGACCGCCCCCAAAACGGGAGCAGCGGCCCGGGGCACAGAGTGGGGGAAGGGCGAGACCCCCGTATTCGAAATCTGACAACTTTCCGCGTGAGGGGGGAGGGGGGGAAACCAACAACTTTCTCGGGGCGCTGCACCACTCGGCGGGGAGGGCTGCACGAGCGAGCCGACTCCGCCCGAAAGTTGTGCGTTTCCCCGACGTAAGCTTCGCCGGTGTCGAGGTGTATGGACTGGACGTCCCCGTTGGCGTCGATGTACTCAACGTGCCCTGCGCCGTCCGTGGCGTGGAGGCAGACGAGGATGCGTACGTCGCAGGCGTCCTGTGAATCGTAGTGCCACGAGAAGCTGCCTCGTGTGCCGACATACTTGAGGAAGAAGATGTTCCACATGGAGTGCTGGAAGGGGTGGAGAGTGACTCCGAGCGCTTCAGAGGCGTCACGTAGGGCATCGTCACGGGACTGGTGCAGGAGGAGGAGCTCGTCCCCTCCCCCCCATGAGGCAAGCGCATCGCGTTTGTTTCGAACCGAACGTTGGACTAAAAAAAATGGGCATATGGGTAAATATGCCGTCGAAACGACTTTTGATTGCCCTTGCGGTGGTCGTCGCCACCGTGGTCGCCGCCACCGTCGTCGCGTTGGTACTCACGAAGAAGCAGCCAGACAGATGCAAGGATGTGGATGGAGAGTGTGCAAACGATGGAGACTGTTGTCACGATCTCGTGTGCTCCGACCAAAAGTGCCGTACCGTCACACCGTGTGTCGAGAAAAGGGGGGGGTGCAGTTATGGCGACGAGTGCTGTGAAGGACTTGAGTGCAATGACGAGGGAGTGTGTGAGACGCCATGCCGCGAGCCAGGGTCGGTGTGCCAAAGTAACTCGGAGTGCTGTGGTGAATACACGTGTCGTAGTGGTACCTGCAGATCTGATGACTGATTGGCGAGCACGGAACAAAGTGAAAAGCGCTCACGGAAACTTTTTTCGTTTCGTGCTCATAAATGACACATAAAGACCTTGCCTTGTCGCTCCTTTACCATGACTCTCCCACACCTGAGACGGGAGACCCAGGTATACACGAGTTCGAAGAGCACTGGCGAAGGATTCTCGCCCCTGAACCCGGTGTCCAAAAGTACGCGACCCATGACAATGGCGGCGTGGGCTTTGTCGCGTCCGTTGCACAGCGCGATGACGGTAGGCACTTGGTCGATGTACACGGCGAAGCCTCGCATCACGCGTTCGTGTGCGAGGACATGTTTGTTGGCATCAGCTACCTCTGCCCATTGACTGTATTGTCAGGAGGGTACGACAGAGTGAACGAGCTCAATGAAGCAGGGAACTCTTTGCTCTTCTACATCGGCGACCTCAAGTACGTCTTCGTGGGCATCGAAGTGTTCGAATTTGAGGCCGTCGACGAGATCGTCGCATTCGTATCGCCTGTAGGAGCGAACGACTTTCCGTATCCCTACGCCATCGATAAGACCGGTAGGCATTACCTCATGCTCGAAAAGAAGCAGGGGTACATTGACCCGTACCACAGCTTTTACGACATCGAAAAGAAGTTCAAGCTGACACACGAGGAGTGCGGTATACATCCGATGCACTCATTGAAGACGATCCTTTCAAGACAAGTGTGAGGAGAGGTCCACGTCATGCGTGACGAGGAGGCCGCTGGAATTTTCATCGAGGGCGGGGGCACGCACTAGTAACCATGCATCCCCTTGCTCACAGGAGCGCCCTCATGGTGAGCTAGGCCCGGTGTCCTAGGACCGAGCTTTTTTGTATTTGATGTTGCTCGGCCAGAGTCCCCACGGGAGGGGAAGAAACCCTGAGGGAAAGGAGACCAAATGAAGGCAAGCCGCCTGTCACGGAACTAGACCGAAGTGTCTGTGCTCAGGTGTATGGAGGAAGGGGCGTCTGTAGTGAAATGGTGTTTTGTGTCCGCTTAGCGTTTTCGTACATAACGTTAGCTGGCCCTCTTTTGACGGAACGCGACTTTGGTGTGGCTGTGTGTTGTGTAGGAGGTGTGCTGCATGCTGGCTGCTGCTAGCATGGCGGCCTTGTTCGTGGCGTTCGCGGTGGTTCGCGGGCGTGGCAGGCTGGCTCCTGTGCCCACCTGGCTGGGAGGGTCGTCCTGACGCGGTCGCTTCGGCGACAGCGGCGTGTCACTCAAGCCTTCGTCCATCTCGGCGAGGGCAGCGGCAGCGAGGGAGGGCGGCGGCGCGCGCTCCATGACCCTATCAGTTTACTGATAGTTGAAGGGCGAATTACGAATGAAGAGTCCTACAAGTTACGAGTAAAACTCCGCGGCCAATAAGAACGATTGAGCACGAAGACGCACGAAGTGGCAGAAGGTCTTAAGTCTTAAGTCGATTGCGGATGCGACAATCACGAATCACCCCTCGTTCGTAGGCGATGCAGCGATGCAGCCATGCAGCGCGTCGGGCATGCACCGTGTGCACGCACGCTCGGCGAAGCACAAGTTTCGAATCGAAATCGATCGAAATTAGGGCCAACGAGGCTCGAAATTTGCTGAAAAGTGATCGAAATTTCGAATCGAAATTTGGGTCATGGGTCGTGGGGTTGGGTTTGGATCGACATCGAAACTCTGGCCCAGTCTGGCCGGGGCCAAGCTAGAGCTAGCCCACCACCATCTCCTTTCGCCTCCCTTGCTTCTCGAGGTGGAGCCTGGCAAATTGGCGTAATATTTTAGCGCCGAACCACACCCGCCTAAGCCTAATCCCCCCGACGACGACCTCCCATATGCTTCTCCCATAAATAGCAACGGACTCGTCCATTAAAAGAGAAGTCTGTATTCACTGTGAAATGGCATCTCGGCCAGCGCTCTCACTCAAATCCCCGCGCCCCCCGGCCCCCCGACCCCCGCGTGGTGCTTCTCTCTCTCTCTCTCTCTCTCTCTCTCTCTCTCTCTCTCTCTCTCTCGCTCGCTCCCCCCCCCCCCCCCCCCCCCCCCCCCCCCGTCCCTCCTGTCGGCTCCCCGCCCCCCCCCCCCCCCCCCCACCCAACCCCCTCCCTCTCTGGACACGCGTGATCTCGATGCTCAATTTCTCCGTCTCTCCCTCCACCCCCCTCCTCTCTCTACGCCACCGTGTGGCCATCGTGACGGGCTCCTACGATCAGACAGTCGACGGCGTCGCTCTCACTCTCAACAGGCTTGCCAGCCACCTCCTACGGCACGGCCACGAGGTGAGGGCTGGGGTTAACCGGCTTGCCAGCCACCTCCTGCGGCACGGGCACGAGGTGGGGGCTGGGGATAACAGGCTTGCCAGCCACCTCCTTCGCATGGGCACGAGGTGAGGGCTGGGAATAACAGGCTTGTCAGGCACCTCTTCCGGCACGGGCATGAGGTGAGAGCTGGGGATTGGGGCTGTGGGGTGGGTGGGTGGGAAGCTGCGGGTGGCACTCTCAAACGGCTTGCGAGGCACCTCCTGCAGCACGGCACGAGGTGAGGACTGGGGATTGTGGCTGTTAGGGGGGGCGAAGGGATGGGGGGGGGGGGGGGGGGGGGACAGAAGGTGACCTGCACTCTTCCGTGTTCCCTCTGTATTGCATATCGTCTCTTCGCTCGCCCCTCTCCCCTCTCCCCTCGCCTCTCTCCGGTTCCCCCTCTGCCATCTCCCCTCTCCTCTTGTCCCTCTCCGTCTCCCATCTCCGTCTCCCCTCTCCCCTCGCCCCTCTCTCCTTATTCCTTCTCACCCCCGTCCCCCGACCCTTGTCACTATCTCCTTGCCCCTCGCCCTTCTCCCCTCTCCCGTCTTCCCCTTTCCTTCGCCCTTCCTCAACTCTCGCCGCTCCTCACTCCTCACCCCTTCTAACTTCTCGTCCCGCGCCCCACACCTTCCACCGTTGGAGGCCTCCACTCAAATGCCCCTGAACACACCCACGAACGCCCCGCCTGGGTTCCCCTTCCCTTCACCCACCCTCACTTGGGCCAATTGCCTCCAGGTGTTGGTGCTCTGTCCCGGCGAAAGAAGGAAAGGTCTAGCTCTTCATCCTGCGGGCAAGGTGATCCGGGTGCCCTCGATGGCTCTGCCGGTGTGGAGTGAGTACAGGCTAACTTGGGGCTTGGGTAGAGACGCCAGACGCGCGCTGAATGAGTTTTCTCCCACCGTGGTGCATGTGGCAGTGCCGGATGCGATGGGTTGGGCGGCGCTGAAGTGGGCTACGGCTCGCTCCGTGGCCACGCTGTGCTCGCACCACACGCGGTGGACGGCCTACTTGGACTACTACCCCGCGCTACCAACCGCGCCGCTACGTCGCCTTGCGTGGTGGCATCTCGTGCGCTTTCACCGCCGGTGTGGAGCGACACTCCCACCATCAGAAGCAGTCAAGAAGGAGTTGGTCGAGCATGGTGTGCCTAGGGTGCACGTGTGGCCGCGGGGCGTGGACACAACACTCTTTTCGCCGAGACACCGAGCGAGACGCCGAGAGCTCGCATTCCGGGCGCCGCAGGTTGAGGCTGAAAAGGCAAGCATCCGAAGAGAGCCGGCCGCTCCACTGGCACACGGCGGCCGTGTGGGAAGCACGGCAGAGAGTGAGGGCGCGCCGCCACTACAGTCATGGCGTACGGGCGAGGCACGGACCGCTTCGTGCTCGCAGGTTCTTCCAGACGGCACCAATGCCCAGTTTAGCTCCTCATCTCAGATGTTGCGCTGGCATAGGGAGGTGTATGATGAGGAGCTACCCATCGTCCTGCTAGTAGCACGTCTCCGTTGGGAGAAGGGGCTCAAGGAATTTGCTGCTGTCATCCAAGCAGCTCAGGTAGCACTCTCGTCCAGCGACAAGGCGCACAACGACATGGCATTCACCGGATCGTTAGCTTCTACCGCCAACTCGGTCACCGGGGCAGCGGCTTCCTCATCTGGGGAGTCAAGCAGCTGTGTGCAATCCGACGCAAGGGCTATGGATGCCGATATTGCCGGCGTCTCACCGTTTGGGCGCCCCTCGGTCGGTCATGACCTACCCAGTCGCGCCGCGATTTCCTCTTGCCCGCGACAACTTGCCGATCGCGATAAATCCAACGCGTTTTCGAACCTCACCTCGCCACCATTCCGCACGATGATCGTCGGCGAAGGTCCAGCTCGCGAGGGTCTCGAGGAGATGCTACCTCAGGTAAGGTGCCGAGAACTTGAGCGATCACCCAGTACGTTGCAGTAATGACACCCGCTTCAAATAGTGTTCCGTACATCAATGACGATCGTCGCCCACAGCGTGCAGACGTGTTGTTTGAGGGGCTCTGGTGGTGGCGCGTGCTTATTTGTGCCCACATCGATTGTACAACAGAGTCCTTGCCCTTTTGCATGTCTTAGTGTATGCCCACACAATATCATCCCACTGCAGGCTACATTCGCCGGCAAGCTCACGGGCGAAGCATTGGCGACGGTGTATGCGAGTGCTGATGTTTTTTTGTATCCTTCGACGACCGAGGGGTGAGCCTCGCGCCGCTGATATCTCTTGTGTTATATGTCCGATTGCCCACTGCCGCGGCTTGTGTGCACTTCCCGACCACACTTCACGATGCCTTTCAGATGGGGTGGGACATGCATCGAGGCGCAGGCTTCAGGCCTTCCTGTGGTTGCGACAAACTCTTCTGGCATTACCGATGTCGTTGCTCACGGACGCACTGGTTTCCTCGCTGCACCTGGTGAGCTGTTTTTCGGGTGCCAGTCTCTCCTTGCCAAGCAATGGCGTTTGATATACATGCATCACGATGCCCGCTCTCGTTCTTGCTCTCATATATTTGGGTGCAAAAGGAACGCTGCACCAGAATTTTCACGCCGTTGTTGCTCTTAAGCCATCCGTCGCCAGGCGATGCGTTAATTCGCTTCTCCCATCGACCACCTTGCATCAGGTGACATAGGTGGGATGGTGGTGGCGTTGACGAGGCTCCTAACGAACGCCACACTACGCCGAGAAATGGGTACGGCGGCCGTGGCCCATGCGTC
>CM030943.1:2713343-2724302 GCA_018136815.1 Isochrysis galbana | reverse complement strand
CTCTCTCCTCTCTCCTCTTCCTCTCTCCTCTCTCCTCTTCCTCTCTCCTCTCTCCTTCTCCCTCTCCTCTCTCCTCCTCTCCTCTCTCCTCTCTCCTCCTCTCTCCTCTCTCCTCTTCCTCTCCTCTCTCCTTCTCCTCTCTCCTCTCTCCCTCTCTCCTCTCTCCTCTCCTCTCTCTCTCCTCTCTCCCTCCTCTCTCCTCTCTCCTCTCTCCTCTCTCCTCTCTCCTCTCTCCTCTCTCCTCTCTCCTCTCTCTCCTCTCTCCCTCCTCTCTCCCTCTCTCCTCCTCTCTCCTCTCTCCTCTCTCCTCTCTCTCTCTCCTCTCCTCCTCTCTCCTCTCTCCTCTCTCCTCTCTCCTCTCTCCTCTCTCCTCCTCTCTCCTCTCTCCTCTCTCTCCTCTCTCCTCTCCTCCTCTCTCCTCTCTCCTCTCTCCTCTCTCTCTCCTCCTCTCTCCTCCTCTCTCCTCTCTCCTCTCTCCTCTCTCCTCTCTCCTCTCTCCTCTCTCCTCTCTCTCCTCTCTCCTCTCTCCTCTCTCTCCTCTCTCCTCTCTCCTCTCTCCTCTCCTCTCTCCTCTCTCCTCTCTCCTCTCTCCTCTCTCCTCTCTCCTCTCTCCTCTCTCCTCTCTCCTCTCTCCTCTCTCCTCTCTCCTCTCTCCTCTCTCCTCTCTCTCCTCTCTCCTCTCTCCTCTCTCCTTCTCCTCTCTCCTCTCTCCTCTCTCTCTCCTCTCTCCTCTCTCCTCTCTCCTCTCTCCTCCTCCTCTCTCCTCTCTCCCTCTCTCCTCTCTCCTCTCTCCTCTCTCCTCCTCCTCTCTCCTCTCTCCTCTCTCCCTCTCCTCTCTCCTCCTCTCTCCCTCTCTCCCCTCTCCTCCCCTCTCTCCTCTCTCCTCTCTCCCTCTCCTCTCTCCTCTCTCCTCTCTCCTCTCTCCTCTCTCCTCTCTCCTCCTCCTCTCTCCTCCTCCTCTCTCCTCTCTCCTCTCTCCTCTCTCCTCTCTCCTCTCTCCTCTCTCCTCTCTCCCCTCTCTCCTCTTCCTCTCTCCTCCTCTCCTCTCTCCTCTCTCCTCTCTCCTCTCTCCTCTCTCCTCTCTCCTCTCTCCTCTCCTCCTCTCTCCTCTCTCCTCTCCTCCTCTCTCCTCTCTCCTCTCTCCTCTCTCCTCTCTCCTCTCTCTCGCCCTCCCTCTCTCTCTCTTCCCCCCCTCTCTCTTCTCTCTTCTCTCTCCTCGATCGGGAGAGAGTGTGACGGAACTCTCGTGAAGCCGAAGAGAGAAGAAGAGAGAGGTTTCAGGGAAATGGCCGGGAAATGTCCTGGTGGGTCGCCTGGCTGCCGCGGCGCGTCGAATTTGAACGGAGAAGACGGGTGGAAGAGAGCAAAATGATTAAGAGCTATGGGCTGAGGGGCTGAGGGGCTGCCAGCTCATTCATCGTCGCTCACCGCACTGTTTGTGACAATATATCGCGTGTTCGACGTCGATTTGCCTGTGGTTGCCGGCCTCGCGCTAACTATCGTTAAAGCGATAGGGTAGGGTGGTGGTCAATTACAATTACAATTAGCAATTAGCAATTCCAAGACTTTCGCGCTTGCCTCGCTCAAATTTTCTTTGTTCTTTGGTATTTTGGCATCCATCCCACCGAAAATTTTGGTCAAAAATTCTCTCTCTTGGTTTGCGCTGCGTTGCACTACAGTCCTAGTCCCTGCACACACACGCAGCCCACTAGCACTAGCCCTAGCCCTCTAGCTCTAGCCTCTATCTATATCTATAGCCATCCATCACATATCCCATATTCCACATTCCACCAGCCTGCAGCCCAACAAACTGCGCATGCGGAGCAAATGAATGACCGATGACCGACATCCGCCTCTCTCTCACCTTTGGGGTGACGATACGACAGTTGTAGCGGCTCATCAATCATCAATCATCAAAGAGGCTTGGCGCTTGGAGTTGATGTGAGTTGATCCGAGAGCGCGAGGACCTGATTGTCAGAACATCACTCGCAACAGTGCAAATACACGCTCGTAGAGGCCCGCTCGCCGCTCGCCCGCCCAAATGACGGCCCTAACTTTCACTTTCGCTTTCTTCGATCGACCTAATTTACTAATTTTAAAAAATCCCGAACGTCTTGGAAATGCCAAGCGGTCAAACATGCTGAAACAGGGCTTTTAACTTCTATGGCTAAGGGTGAAAATTCACAAAGTCAAGAATGAGGTTTTAGCACTAGCACGAGATCTTTTTAGGGTGTGCTACTGGTAACGAGGGGCAGAATCTAATGAGAAATATGCTAAGGGTGAAAATTCACAAAGTCAAGATTGAGGTTTTAGCACGAGATTTTTTTTAGGGTTAGGGTGTGCTACTGGTAACGAGGGGCAGAATCTAATGAGAAATATGCACATTTTCGACGTCACTTCAACACACAGACCCGAAAACGCTTTCTCGCTCGTGCGAGATCGAAATCGAAATCGACGTCGACGACCACGACAAAAAAGCACCAGAGGTCGCGCTATGTGACGCGCGCCTGCGTTCGCCGGGCACGGTTACCACCGCAAATTCTTTACGGGTAGAGCGTGAGCGCGCGAGCGCGCATGGCGGAGGGGGAGAGGGGAGAGGGGAGGGGGAGGGGGGGCGAAGCGCACCATTTCTTTGCGCGAAGGTTTTCGTAGTGGCAGGTAGCCCCCCCCGGAGGTTTTTGTATTGGGGATCGCGCCACGGTCAAACAATGCAGCCCAACCCTTACTATACGTTCAAAAGCCCTTGTTTGACCGCCCTATGTTTTTTGGCGCCCCCCCCCCTTTGCCCTTTGTGTTTGTGTTCTTTGTTGTAGTTGTTTTTCCCCAACTTATTGTTAAAATAGGGGGCAATGGGGGCGCTCTGCGCCCCCCTACACCGGGCACTAACTTCCCTCCGGGGGGGCCCGTCAGTCACTCTCACGCCCTGCCTCTTGGCATGGGCTGAGCACTCAACACTCTGACCCAGACCCCAGTGGGCGCGGGTCGAGACTCGCACTCCTAAGCCCACTCGGGCCAGCACTCGTACTCAGTACTCACTCTTCCCCCCCTCTCCTGGTCACCAGGCAGACAGAGGCCTGCAGGGGGCACACAGGACCGGCGAGGCACGCGAGGGAGAGGCAGGAGGGGCCAGGGGCTGAGCCCCAGCCTCTACTGCCCCCTGAGATGCCTGGCTGGCCCTCTGGGAGCCCCCTCAGGACCCCTGAGAGCAGGTCGTGGCGCGCGCCATGGGCACGCGCCGCAGGAGAGGGCGAAGAGAGAGTGGAAGAAGGGAGAGCGGAAATCGTCAGTCCCCGGACCGGGGATTCACCGATAACCGCGACCCGTTTACATTAGTAAACGGGCGGAGTGAGAGGCTGGCGACAGGTGGGGCGCAAGTTCGGCCAGGGATGCCCTCTCAACGTATGGTTCCCCGGGCGCCGTCGCTTATTCTGCGGAGAAATGCTCGGGCAGGCTCGCCTGCCCCAAGGGCCTCTCACTCTCAACGGGACGACTGCAAAAGCTCGCTCCCCCCCCCCCCCCCCCCGGCGCTTTTTCCTGGTAAATCTTCAATGTACAGGTTACATTGGCGAGACTAACTGGGTTTTCACCCGTATGAGCTTGTGGGGAGTTCGTACGGGAGCCGGGGGCTTGCGAGGGGGGAGGTATAATCAGGTGCTTACTTAGTTTTGTTTGTGCCTTGGGACTTGGTGCGGTCATGTGTGTCGTGGCTTGGCGTGTTAGTGCAAGTCTAGTGAGAGTAGAGGTACTAACGCTCAAGAATGTGTTTTTTGTAGTTGTTTTTTTCCATCTAGCTAGGTCTCGGTGGGAGTACCATGTTCGGCCCCATACCAAGGGGGGCCAGTGATAGATAGCAACGTAGTGTAGACGAGAGGTAACATCGATCGGCTAGCGCACTCTAGCGACGGGGTAAACGACGACGTTGCCACACCGGCAGTAGAACTGTAGAACTGACACGTCTACAATAGAACTCAACTCAGACCCTCTTCCTCTCTCTCTCTCTCTCTTGTGTGGGTCGGTGTGCTTGCTCGTCCGAAGCGATGCGACCCTCCTCTCTCTCTCCCTTCTCTCTTCCCTCACTCCTCTCTCTGCTGGCTCTGCTGGCTGGCGCCGAAGGCTGGCACGTGTGTGAGCGTGTGCCGACGATCCGACCCCACAGTCCTTACGTGCGCGCACTCGCACCGGCGGCCAGGCTGCCCAAAGAGGAGAGAATCGGTGTCGGAGAGAAGGAAGGAGGCGGAAGCCAAGACGTCTCTCGCTCTAAGCGCTCTAGTGGTGGCGCAGTCGAGCTCGTGGTGGGTCCAGCACGTATAGGAGGTAGCTATGTGTTCCGTCCGGCCGACGCCGAGCCGCGCGCCATCATCCACTTCCTGGGCGGTGCGTTTGTGGGCGCTGCGCCTCAAGTCGCTTACGGTGCGATGCTCAAAGAGCTTGCTGCTGCGGGCTACGTCGTCATCGCCACGCCATTCAAGCTGAGGTTCGACTACCTCGTACTCTGCGATCAGGTGAGTCCTGCACAATTCGGCGCAAGTACTGTGGAACCTTGGCCTCACGACTCGCTTCGCTTGCGCATCCCAAGTCACGAGGACCGGTTAGGTCCCCAGTGGGGCTCCTCGTCACCCTACTCGCGCCGCTATGCAAAATCCCTTGGCAGCACCTTCAGATGACCCCTCCTCCACATAGCGCCCCTATATCCACGGCTTCGTGCATTCCGTCTGCTTTTCAAGAGCTGAGACTCCTCGGACTCTCCGAGCACTCGGTTTATGCCTCGGGCCCTCGCACTCATAGCCTGCATCACATGTCCAGATTCTGACAGATTTTGAGCCCGCGTACGAGGTGGTGGACCGGGAGTATCGCTCTGCGCGCGGGGAATCGCTGCCCCTGCTAGGTGTCGGACACTCCGCTGGATGTCTGATGCACTCGTTGATCTGCTCTGCATTTGTCGGTGAGCCGGCAATCGACATGCCAAACCGCCATGTCCCTCTTCCCAATGTGCCGTTCTTGTTGGAGCTCTTTTCCTCACCAGGCGCGCCGAGCGATTTGACTCGTAGGCGCGGGCGGTGTAGCTTCCGTACCTCGACGTGCCAACGCCTTCCTCTCGTTCAACAACAAGAAGGCGTCCGATGCGATTCCACTCTTCGAGCAGGTTTTGGCTCGTGCCGTTTTTGCTCGCGCAAAGCAGCATGGGCGTAAGCCGTCGGGCTAGTGGGAGGAGGATCTTGCCGGGATTGACACCACACAGCAGCTGGCAGACTCGTCCTTGCACACTTTGCTTACAGGTGGTTGGTCCAGCGGCCTCGGGGTTGCTTGCTTTGGGACGAGCGCTTGAGCTGGCGCCTCTTGCCGTCCCCGCCATCGAGCTCCTTGCAGCGGCACGGCGACGTGTTGAGGCAGCCTCAGAGCGCGCTGAGCGGAAAAAGGGAACTCCTGAGTCCACTAAGGCGGCAACTAGTAGCGAGAGATCGGGTGAAGCGCTTCCTCGGGACACCCCGACTGCAGCTACGGTTCGCGCTGTGACAAGTGAGGCGGTGACGGTAGCAGCACAACTTCTCCCTATTGGCGACCAGATCGAGCCACTGCTCCGAGAGGTCGACTCGGGATCCGTCGAGTTTGAGCCTTCGCCTGATGAGGTGCGCCCTCCGCTCGACGACGGACTTCTCGTCCATGGCGCCGGTTGATCTGTCACACTTTGCCACTTGCAGGTTCGTCTCTCACTAGCTCGCCTCTATGCTGCGGACTCGACCTTGATCGTTCGCTTTCGCGATGACACCCTCGATGAATCTCCCGCCTTGCGGGACACCCTCTCGCTCCGCTTCGGAGCAAAGGGAGCGAAACGCGCAACTGGGGAAGGGAACACGCCTTCTAAATCGGCCAAGAGAGCAACCAATTCCCAGAAGGACGCACCCCACCAAAGAATCCAAAACTCAGGAAGCACCGCGTCAACAGATGACATCGCCATTTCATTCGTCGAATTGTCCGGCACGCACCTGACCCCGCTCACACCCTCGCAAGACGCGCCCCTGCCAGAGCTTGCTGCTTTCCTCTCGGGTCTGGGCAGTTCCAACAGCTTTGCAAACGCTGACAAAACGTCCGGGGCTAGCTCGCGTGGCGCCGCCGGCTGGGGCGTCGTGCCGCCCGCGCTTCCTGAGCCTTTGCGAACAGCGCAAGCATACCTGACCTCCCCAATTGGAAATGCTCAAATGGAATTCGACACCACGGTGTCGACCTTAGTGACTTTTTTAGATGAGGCCTGTGCGGATGCCACGTGACTGTTCGTGCCTTCAGGAGCCTCTGTCCACGGCGTCGACATGCCTGGCCCTTCGCAAAGCTCGTGAATCTCTCGATGAGGCGGGCTCCGGCGCTCCGTGAACACCTCATGGCGATGCGGGCGTTGAATCCTCATCGAGGTGATGTGTTTTGCGTATGCCGCACGCATCGGAACACGACGAAATAGCTAGGCGCAGCTATGGTCACATGCCTTCGATGCGCTGCTTAGAGGTTTGTATGTCACTACAACAGCATCGGCAGAGTCTTAAGTTATGCGGGGCCAGCATGCCTCGGTGGCTTGTGGTGACCTAGCCTAAGTATGACACAAGACTCAAGCTCGAGTAAACAGCTGTTGTGCCCAAACCAGCATCGGGGCGAGTTTCCGCATTACATCGGTTGAGTCCAACATGACAACGACGTGTGGCTAACTACGCAAGTGGCTATTTGCGCTAGCGTGATTGAGTGCGTTTGGACGTTGATTCGCTAGGCACGAACCTCGGCGATGCATTTCTTGATCGCCAAAGAATAGCAAAAATTCGCCCTCGGAATGTGCTTGTGCTGCTCATTACTACCCACCTTATCGTTACCGCCTCCCCCCCCGCCCCCCCACTAGCGCGCCTAGCGCTCTTGTAGTTATAGGCCGCACCGTCGCACGCATGCGTGTCGGCAGGGCCGCGACCTCAGCATAAATTAGTCGCTCTCGACTGCACCTACGACCACGTGCTCATCCCACACGCGGTGGGCGAAATTGTGAGCACCGGCATGCGCCGGCAGTGCCTACAAGTGTTTTTTCGGGTGCATTGTTTGCGGCTGTTTGTGCATTTTATTCTATGTTCGTCGTCATCAGTTTTGTGCGTCGTATTCGTATAAAGAATTATTACTATTACTATTACCCTCGCTAAAACTATTGTTATAGTTTCAGCGATGGCGGAGCGCGCGCCGACCGCTCCCACCTCCCAGCCCCCTGCCGTCACGACGCCCCACCGGGGCCGCCCCAAGGCCCGCCGGAGCCAAAGCGCTCGCAGGCCTCAGCCCCACCAGACACCGACATCGACATGGCCCCGCCGCCCTCGCAGGGTTCGTGTAGATACATTTCACATGTGTTCTACTGTTACACGTGAAACGGCGCCACTCCCACTCTGGCAGATGGCCGGGGCGCAGCGACGCCGGCGTTCGCGACGGCGAGCGAGGCTGGCGAACCACTGACCCTCCCTCCCTCAATCGCCATCGCGGGAGGGGGCCGGCACCAGTCTCGGGACTTTCAAGCCCCCGGCGGGTGGCCTCCCGCCATTACAAAAAAAAAGGGGGTTGTTCGCGGGAAGGGGCTTTACTTCCTAGATGCGTGGAATTCTACACTTAATAAAATGGCATTTTTGGAGTACTTCGGAGGTCACGGCTACCCACCCATCATCATGAAATATTCACAACTTGTGGCCTGTGGAGCTCGGGCTGTTCGGGGGGCATCCCCAGGAGGCCCCCACCACCTTAACATCGAATGTTCAACATTATCTTGCACCCCAACCCTGTAGATCCTCGGCCTATACTATCAGAATAGGCGCGTCAGCATCAGCGCATCAGCATGTCAGCTGTCGGAAGGAAGGGCTCGATAGCTCGGGCGAATGTTGTGCGTTGTGCGTTGTGTGCTGACACGTCTGCCCTTTGGGGACGGTAGAGGACGGGGTTCCAGCCCCGCAACCCCGAAAGTGGCCTTTGGTGGGAACTAGCATCCGTCATTGCGGTTCCAACGCGCCAAAATCTACTAATAAAATCCCTAAATCCCTGGCCACCGCGAAAAAAACACCGCATTGTCGCATTGTTTGCTCTCTTACTCGCCACGATGAAACAATTGGCTTCTAAAACTTTGCACAAGCTCTTATCATAGCATGAGACACTTCTCCACAACAATCTATCTGAGCATTAGTACCACTACTCTCACTAGCCCGGTACTAACACGACAGCCCTCAGCGCACCTGCCCGTACACCTTGCGCGTGCTGTTGTCACAGACACATACTACTATGTACTATGCACCCCTCCACATCTCCCCCCTCGCATGCCCCCGGCTCCCATTCTAACTCCCCACAAGTTAAAATGGGGGAAAACCCATTGAGGCGGACCGGTCGACGCCGGCCGACTCTCCGGGAAAAAGCACCGGGGGGGGGGGGGAGGAACCTCACAGTGTGAGAAAAAGTCCCGCTGGGGGACAATAAGAAAAAACTGGGCTCAAGCGGACAAGTACCTACACGAAGAAGCTCATTCGGGCAATTCCCGAGCAGATTAATGAAGACGACTTGAAGGACGTAATCCATGAGCCTTTCGAGGCCACACATTCGAAATCTCACATACGGCTCGATTGCTGCGATGATGAATTCCAATTGTTCGATGATTGTTCCTATTTTAAAACGCACATTCAGATTGCACCCTTCTTGAATGAGAGAGAGGAGTCGAGGCACCGTGGGGTATCGCTTCATGGGGAAATTGTTCAACAACGCCTTCTTGGTCTCTTCAAACACCAGTTCCATGTCATGGTCAGGGTCCTTGAGCACGATGGCACTCTTGATGAGGATGTCGAGTGCGATGGTGTGTGCGCGTTGGGTGGAGGCCATGAGAATTGGCTTGGGTGCAAGCTCGATGATGCCTCCCGACTCGGTCACCTCTTGGTGACGCTTGCGCTTCAAGCGCTCTTCAAGTTGTGAGACATTGGAATGGGCATCTGGTACAGCACCGGTGACAGTCTGCATGACCGAGAGAGAGGAAAAGCAGAAGGACAAGGAGAGGGGAGAGGGGAGGAGAGGAGAGGAGAGGGGAGAAGAGGAGAAGATGAGAGGGGATGCAGGGCAGAGACGGGGAGGTGGAGAGAGGGGAGGCAGGGCAGAGACGGGGAGGAACAGGTGGAGAGAGAGGGGCAGGTGGAGAGAGGGCGGGCAGGTGCGGGTAGGCGGAGGTGCGGGCAGGCGGAGGTGCGGGCAGGCGGAGGTGCGGGCAGGCGGAGGTGCGGGCAGGCGGAGGCGCGGGCAGGCGGGCAGGCGGGCGGGGCACCAGGCCGAAGTGGCTGTGCTCGGGGGGGTGGAGGAAAGTGCGCTTCTAGAGTGGTTTTGTGCCCGCATAGCGTTTTCGTACATAACGTTATGGCGATGATTGAACGCACGCTTCTCATCTGTGGTGGATGGTGGGGATTGAACGCTTCTCGTCTGTGGTGGAGGGTGGGGGATTGAACGCTTTTTCATATGTGATGGCGATGATTGAATGCTTCTCGTCTGTGGTGGAGGGTGGGGGATTGAACGCTTTTTCATATGTGATGGCGATGATTGAATGCTTCTCGTCTGTGGTGGAGGGTGGGGGATTGAACGCTTTTTCATATGTGATGGCGATGATTGAATGCTTCTCGCCTCCCCCCGCCTCTCCCTCGCTCGCCTCGCTGGCCTTGGGTGCAGCCCTGAGGCCCCTGTCTGCCTGGCGACCAGGGATGGGGGGGGAGTCAGTACGAGAGCAGGCCCATGCGGGCCTGGGAGTGCGTCTCGCGACCCGCGCCCACTAGGGGTCTGGGCTGAATTGATGAGTGCCCTGCCCCTGCCAGAGGGCAGGGGCTGGGGTTCAAGGCTAGGGAATACCATTAACTGGTAGGTTTTTTGGGAACTTGTTAGTGCTCTCCGGTGAACTTGTTTTGTTAACTGGCAGGGGTTAGGGGGTGGTAGATAACAACCTTGTTAACTATCGACGTGTCTAAAAATAGCCGTATTATGGTATGCATAGCCCCCGCCGGGCGCCCCCGCCCCCTTCCCCCCACATAGCATGTGATGATATGTGAATGAATGTGCTGCGTGTGTGCGTGAGCTCATTCAATAAGTATCAAGTGTGTCGTGACAAGCTTCCCTACGACTCTCCTACTGATTTATTATTTATGTCAAGGGTGGGCGCGCGCAGCGCGGCGCCGCTACCAGCGGCGAAGGCGCTCGGCGCTCGGAGGCCGCGCCCCCGCGGCCGCGCACGCCACAGGTAGTGAGCTAGCTAACTGCCTCTTTGCGCATCCCACTTGGTTGTTTGTTAACAGTTGCATCCCCACGGGTGCCCTTTAATGGTAGTTAACACACTTAACTGGTTAACTGGTCAATGTATTCCCTAGCCTTGCTGGGGTTGAATGTACGGGCCCACCCCGGGGGGTGTCCGCGATGGAGAGAGGGGGGCGCGAGGCCCCCATTGACCCCCACTTATAAAAGTAGGTTTGATGAGACACTTCTCCATGTATTCACATCGACTTTGGGTGCAATTGTGAAATATGAAAAGTCGATTTTCTTCGTCCCCACCTCTAATGACGACAGGAATAAAGTATACGCTTAGAGCTTAGAATGACAGGCCGCCGATAGAATGACAGGCCGCCGAGGCCCGGGGGCCTCACGCCGTACCGGCTGTGAAGGTGAGCAACCGACGCGGTTGGTGTGCTTGCAGCCTGAGCACCCTCCCTGGCCATGGCGGAGTGTACCTTTGGGCCTTTGGGGGGGACCCCGGCAGCCATGGTGACAAAATACCGAGGGGGAGGACTGGGGTGCTAGGAGTTAGTTACTAACGGAGTACTTTACTTTTCCCTTCCTCTCTCTTCTCTCCCCCCTCCCCTCCCTCCCCCCTTCCATGTCTCCCTCCACAGAGCCTCCGTCCCTCCCCCCCCCAGCCCCCCCAGACGCCCCGCCGTCCGACCACCA
>CM030943.1:2673455-2713243 GCA_018136815.1 Isochrysis galbana | reverse complement strand
AGAGAGGAGAGAGAGAGGAGAGAGGAGAGAGGAGAGAGGAGAGAGGGAGAGGGAGGAGGAGAGAGAGAGGAGAGAGGAGAGAGGAGGAGGGGGAGGGAGAGAGGAGAGAGGAGGAGAGAGGGAGAGAGGAGAGAGAGGAGGAGAGAGGAGAGAGGGAGAGGAGGAGGAGAGAGGAAGAGGAGGGAGAGAGGAGGGAGAGGAGAGAGGAGAGGGGGGAGAGAGAGAGGAGAAGAGGGAGAGAGGAGAAGGAGAGAGAGAGAGAGAGAAGAAGGAGAGAGGAGAGAGGAGAGAGGAGAGAGGAGAAGGAGAAGAGAGAGAGAGAGAGAGAGGAAAGAGAGGAGGAGAGAGGGAGAAGAGGAAGAGAGGAGAGAGGGAGAGAGGAGAGAGGAGAGAGGAGAGAGGAGAGAGGGAGAGAGGGGAGAGGGAGGAGGGAGGAGGAGGAGAGGGAGGGAGGAGGAGAGAGGAGAGAAGGAGAGAGGAGAGAGGAGAGAGGAGAGAGGAGAGAGAGAGAGAGGAGAGGAGAGAGGAAGAGGAGAGAGGAGAGAGGAGAGAGAGGAGAGAGAGAGAGAGAGAGAGAGAGAGAGAGAGAGAAGAGAGAGAGAGAGAGGAGGGAGAGGGAGAGAGAGAGGAAGAGAGAGAGAGAAGAAGAAGAAGAGAGAACGAGGTGATGACGATGATGAGCCTTCAAACAACGAGAGAAGAGAGGAGAGAGAGGAGAGAGGAGAGAGAGAGAGAGACCCCCAGAGGCGCCCTGCCTGCAGAGGCAAGAGGTGGGGCGGAGCTTCAAACGATAAAAAGGGGACGTTATCCTTAAATTCTTTGCCTGCGGTGCGGGGAGAGTTTCACAGAAAAACGGGGCCTTCGTCACTTTAATTCTTTGCGTGGGGTGAGAGAAGAGAGAGTAGGACAACCCGCCCCCCCCACACACACAGGGGGCGGCCTCCCTGGCTTTTTGGCCTGCCTGCAGATGGAAGAGAGACGGGGGGTTCGGAGTTTTCACACAAAAGGTGGACCTCGTCCTTTAATTGTTTGCGTGCCAGGGGGAGGGAGTTTCACAGAAAAAGGGGCCCTTCGTCACTTTAATTCTTTGCATGTGGTGAGAGAAGAGAGAGTACTCCTGGGACAACCCGCCCCCCCCCCACACAGGGGGCGGCCGGGCTCTCTTATCTCTCTCTTGGCCTCTCTCTCTCTCTCTCTCTCTCCCTCTCTCTCTCTCTCTCTCTCTCTCTCTCTCTCTCTCTCTCTCTCTCTCTCTCTCTCTCTCTCTCTCTCTCTCTCTCTCTTCTCTAACTCTGTGTGCCTGCCGACGGAAGAGAGACGGGGGGAGAGGGGGGGGGGGGCGGGGGGGAGAGCTTTTCACGGTGAAAAAAAGGCCCTCGTCCGTTAATTGTTTGCGCGCCGGGGGGGGGGGGGGGGGGAGAGTTTCACGGGAAAGAGGGCCTTCGTCCTGGAATTGTTTGCGTGCCCTGGGGGCCAGGCGTTTCACAGAAAAAAAGGCCTTTGTCCTTTAATTGTTTGCGTGCGGAGGGGGGAAGTTTCACAGGAAAGAGGGCCTTCGTCCTTTTAATTCTTTTACGGAGAGAACTTTGGAAGTCCGGTTCCCACGATGGCGGCGTTTCCTCGGCTTCTTCTCTCTCTTGTCCTTCTCTGCGCTCTGAGCGGAAGCGCGGGCGCGTTACGCGTGGGCTGCAGCGTGGCTGGTAAGGGTACGGCGACGCCCTTCCGTGTGCGCCCGCTCGTCCTGCAGGAGCCGCTCAAGAAGCCAGAAGAAGAGAAGGAAGAGAGTGCTCCTCCAGCGTCACCGAGCGGTTACTCCACCGTCTATGACGATGAGACACCTCCCGCGCCGCGCAAAGACCCACTGAGCAACTCGATGCGCGCAAGACTGATCAAAGAGCAGCAGGGACTCGGTGCGCTCTTGCCAGAGGCGACTCCTTGCTCACATTTCTCTCCTCCACACCTCAATGCCCTTCAAACCTCAACGTACTCTCTCTCTCTCTCTCCCTCTCTCTCCACCGCAGGTGGGGACCCCAACTCCAAGAACCCCTTCTTGTTTGTCTTTGCGGGTGTGGGTGTCTTCGTCATGCTTGGTGCACTTGCTGTCAACATGTAGGCGAAGAATGGCTCAAGCCCTCCAATTCGTACTCAACCTCTCGGTCACAAGTGATAGCGTTTCTTATCAGGAGTAGCCTTGCTGAAAGGGGTTTTGATGGGGCGGCCTCTTTTTGGATATGCTCAGCACAGCACCATTGTGAGCAGAATTGGCAGACCATTGCTCTAGCCGCCCGTCGAGGCAACAATCTGATGCCACAGACGCCGAAGAAGGTGGGTGCGACAGCCTATGTTTGATACAACCAGCGTTGCGTGAGTGCCGTGGCACAGCCACCTCCATGGCCAGCCAAGGTCTGAAGGTTGTGGCGTCTGCAATCTTTATAACCTCTGCCGATGGCGTGCATCTGCTACACGCAATTCCACGCTTCAAAATACAGCTGCACAAAGTGATTGGCTCCAGGCGGGCTCTTCCTTCGCGCTACATGAAAGCGTGCAGCTTGCATTACGGATGGCGACTTTTTGGTGACATATCTACTACATGCATGCATACCAGCCCGTTGAATGATCCGCGCACGTTCGATTCCACATCGTACCAGCCCGTTGAATGATTCGCGCACGTTCGATTCCAAGAGGAGGATGAGGTAGCTTGAGGCGTCTATCGCTGTCACATTTATGGAATTCTTGTTGTATTTTTGTTGTATGTTAACCTATGGAGCGTGTGGTGACCGCGCTCAGCCCATGTCCCATCGATTGTCCCATATTTGCCCCCAGCCACGTTCCATCGATGGTGCACCATTCCGCGAGACCGACAGGCGACAGGGGTGGGGAGGGAGCACGTTTCCGCACGACCCTCGGGAGGGCCATATTACTTGAGCTTGGGGCAACAATTGCTAATCCGCGAGGCGACGGTAAGAGCTAAGGACTGCCAGTAACTAGGGCGGTCGAACAGGGGCTTTTTGACTACTAGTAAGGGTTGGGCTGCATTTTTGACCGTGGCGCGATGCCCAATAAAAACAAAAAAGCTTCGGGGGGGGGGGGCTACCGGGCTACCTAACGCTACGAAAATCTTCGCCAAGAAATGGTGCGATTCGTTCCCCCTCTCGCCCTCTTGCCCCCTCCGTCATGCGCGCTTACGCTCTACCCGTAAAGAATTGGGGTTCGCGCCCGCGGGGAGGTCGATTCCTTTATATCTAAGCTACACCCGGCATTTGAATTTGATTCCCGCCCGATGCAGCGCCGTGTCGGGCTGCCGACAGTCCGACTACCACTGACCCCTGCCCCTTTGGCGCATCCTTGCCCGCGCAGCCCACCCAGCTCCTCACAGCGCGCGCACTCGGCTACCCTAGCTACCAGAGGTCCCACCCCGACCATCCTGACCCGCCCCTCGCAGGATTCGCCCTCTCTCGAACTCGGCATCGAGAACCAGGACCAGCTCACCAACGCGGCCGTCCACGCGTTGCTGACGAGCCTCTGCGTTGAGGCTGCCTACGCCCTACGCGGCCATCCTCTCTCGGAAAGTGCCAGATCCGGCATTGATCGATGAGGCGAGACCCGTGGGTGGCCTCAGGACGGGCCTTGTCGTGGCCTCAGGAAAGGCCAAGATCCTGCCAGAGCGCCTCATAGCGCATCTCGCGGGAACCCACCACCCAAAGCAGAAATCATTTTCTGCCGCTGGGTGGTGGCCTTGGCAGGTGGCATTAGAAAAAAATAAAAAAAAATCTTCTTAAAATTCCCCGCTACGTGTGCGACGTGAGGCAGAGTGCTAGTGTACCTCCCTACTACCCGACCTTTACCCCTAACTAACAACCCCCTTCCCCTTTCCCAGTTCCCTCATTTGTGGAGAAGCTGGTTCTGGGGAGGCCGCGCGCGCTGCTTCGGCCAGGAGTTGGAGAGAAGGGGGCGGGAGACTGTGGTTCGTCCTTTGTTCCGGAGTTGGCTCTAGTTATCCTCCCTTAAATAACTTGACTCTTCTTTCATAACCGCTGCGATTCCGGCTAAGAGGTTGAGCTACCTTAAGTGATGTGTCTTAGGTCCAGACCCCTTGCCGCTTGCAAAAGGTCCTCCGACGTTCCTAAGTTGAAATCCTTGTCCACCGTATACAGCGGGCTTATCATTTTCTTGATATGTTTATTGCTCGGGGCGTGTAAACCCATATTCTCTCGTTGTTTTTTTAGCCTCTGAAAGAAACCGAAACCGACTTTCGCCGTCACTAGCAGGTGATATCTCGTAAATATCGCTCTTAAGATCGACCTAACAGACCTGCCGTCCGCGTTGCCATATTGGATAATGTTATAAAAGTCGGTTAGGATATACCTCCACGCCAGGATACCTAAGTATCCCGAGGAGGGGTGCGGTCTATCCACCTGGTAACAGAAAAGACGCTGGGCTTTTTCGGATCCCGGCCTAAGGCTAATGCCCAGAAGTCCCTCTATGAATTCAAATACGGGCTCCGTCGCGATACACGAGGCTAGGTGAGTGGAACTCTCGGGGGCAATGCCGCAAAAGCGGCATGTTGGATCGTCAGCGAAACGGTTCGCCGTAGCTAATCTCCTATGTAGGACATGTTTGAAATGCATATGGGAGTCTCTAGGTGTTAAAAAGTTGTATTTGTACCATTGCGATACTTGTTTCCATTTTCCGGTGAGGGCCGGAAGCCTTTTTTCCCAACTTAGCGTGGATTTTTGCGCTTTTGTTTTCCTCAGTGCGAGGAACGCTTTGGTCAGAACTTTGACACTTACATCCTCTAGGGTAGTATGCGTGCCTTTTAGCGTGTATTCTTGAGGTATCGGATAAGCTGTTTCCGCCGGGCCGTCGTACGCTCGTCCCCACTTCAGTGGAGTGCACAGCCCGTCGGGTACTAGCTGAGGGCTGATCCGCTCATGGATGTGAGGCTCTCCCATAACATTGAGACGGACTTTGTGGTAGTCGCCTCTCCGGCGCAAGTAAAAGTTATGGTCATTGTCCACTAGAATGTCTCCTAGGTCATGCGCGTCAGGATCTTCCTGAGGAACTAACTCTTGCTCCTCCGGAGCCTGGGGCGGAGGCTTCGCTTGCCTTCTAAGAAGGTCCATATAGTCAGATGTGGAATTTACTAGTCTTGATCTAGTCCATTCGGATATCTTTTCCCACGACTTAAGAAAGGGGCCTATCGACATGTAATTCCCTCGATGGCGTATCCAACGTTCTCCGTCAAAAATGCGAAACACGATGTAAGTTGCCACCTCTTTGAGAGAGGAACGGATGGCGCTGGACTTGCGAGGAGCAGAGTCGGCTAAGGCGCCGTAGGTAATTGCAAATTTATGTGGTAAGCCCGAGAGGGTCGCTTGAAGTTTGTCTCCATAAGCGGCCTTAAATTGGTCGTGTGCGTCCTCATCGACATAAAAGATCCAAGGACCTTTGCGTCCTTTGTCCATCCCGTCTGGAGTGGCATCCAGGCCTTCTAGCTTGGAGAGAAGGTATTTCATGTAGGTTGCAACATCCTCGCTCTTGATGTCCTTCTTGTCCTCGGCTAGCTGAGCTAGCTGGATGAAGAAAGGGGAAAGGGGTGTCATCCGGTTCTTCCTTATCTTCATGAGGGGGGGAGGCAAATGGAGTGTTGTTGGTCTGAGTCGGATTTGGCTCCGACTGTGGGTCGGCCCTCTTGCGCGAGGGCGGCTGGGGCTGTTGGGTGGATTGAGGTGGAGCCTTCTGTGCTTCCTGTGGGTGCTTCCCCTTAGGGCCGGCCTCCTCAACGTACGATTTTTGGTTGATGTTCAAAGAAGGGTTGGTTGCCGTAAAGGCCCCCAAGATTGTCTGTTGTGTGAAGTGCCCGCCCCCGAGGGGTGCACTGCTGGTAGGAGTTACCACCATGGGGTGGCAGCATGGCTGCCACCCACCATGAGGAGTCCTTGTTGGGTTGGTGGTCCAGTGGAGTGAGGCGGCAGAGCCAGAGGCTGGCTCTGCTGGTCTGTAGGGAACAGGGCCCTTCCTGTCCCCTGCTTCCGTGGCTGGAGGGGAGGCGAGGGTGGGAGGATCATTTCGACGTCGCTGTCGGTCAGTGGGGCGGCCTGCGAGCGCTTCGGCTCCGGCGGCTTGGGGCGGCCCCTGTGGGGCGTCGTGACGGCGGGGGGCTGGGAGGTGGGAGCGGTCGGCGCGCGCTCCATCGCTAAAACTATAACAATAGCTTTGCAGGTGGCATTAGAAATACGTTATGCTGTTGATGACGCGCGACGGCGCACCGAAAGCACTCCGGGCACGCGGAGCTCGCGAAGCGAAGAAGCACACCAAGGTCTTGGCAATACTTGACGTACAACAAGTCAAGTAGAGCCGTAGACCGCGGAGCCGACGCTGACGCGGTGTCCGTCAACATCCGGTGGGCCGGTGGGCAGCTGAGACAGAGAGCCGCTGACAGTTCGGTAGTGAGACTTTAGTAAGCATCGGCAAAAGAGGCGGCGGCGACGGGCCAGTAAGTGGGGGCGGCGGCGGCGGCGGCGCTCCCTCGGCTGCGTCAGACGTCAGCACATTCAAAGGGATCTGTAGAGGGCTGACTGGTCGGGATGGGGCCTCTGGTAGCCAGGGTAGCCGCGGCTGCGCGCGCTGTGATGTGCTGGGTGGGCTGCGCGGGCCATGATGCCAGAGGGTCAGGGGGTGGTCGGACTGTCGGCAGCCCGACACGGCGCTGCATCGGGCGGGAATCAAATGCCGAATGTAGCTTAGATATAAAGGAACCGATCCCCCCGCGGGCGCGACCGCCCATTCTTTACGGGTAGAGCGTGAGTACGCGTGACGGAGGGGGAGAGAGGGGGGGCGAATCGCACCATTTCTTGGCGAAGATTTTTGTAGCGTCAGGTAGCCCCCCCGGGAGGTTTTCTAGTGGGCATCGCGCCACAGTCAAAAAATGCAGCCCAAACCTTACTAGCCGTTAAAAAGCCCCTGTTTGACCGCCCTACGGTATGCTATTCAACAAAGAAAGGGTTGGTTGCTCACATTATCGAGCCGAGATCGCCTAGGCAACTTGAGATATGTGTGGAGATTCCAGTCCCATCCGGTTTCTCCTGCCTATCTAAGCAACCTCATACGGATGACGTATTTCTATAGTAGACGTGGTCGGTTGGGGACCCTCGACAACCGTTGCAGTTGGCTTAGAACGCGCTGCACAACGCTGTCGCTCTTTGATGTGCTGCATCGCAAGCTCATGGTTGCGCAAGGCAATCTCACAATGAGGATCGAATCGGATAGCCTGCAACGACCGCCAGCCAGGCACGTGGGTCCATGAACAACAGTGGATAGGCTAGCCAGCTTGATATTGGGCCCCCATTCCAGACGCGTAACCGGGGCTTTGCCCTATCCCTATCACCCACCCCTTTCTTCAGATTTGGGTGGGAATATGTACGCTAGACGACGTCAACAGCGACAGCATCCTTGCGTAAGTCGTTGCACACACCTGTTCAAAATCGGCAAGAGCATCTTTGTACCGCGCTTCTAAGAGAAGTAGCGCTCCTCGATTGCTGTATGCTTTGGCATTGTTGCCATCTAGCTCGATGGCGTGGGAGAAGTCGCTGCGAGCCTCCGTGAGCATCCCTTGCATCCGGCGGCAGTTCCCGCGATTGATGAAGGCCTATGCAAGGAATAACGGCCCAAGAAGGAGTCGTCTACTGCCAATACTCGGGCTTGACTGGCCAGTATACCAATGGGTAAACGCAATATGAACACGCGCGGTGCTGATATTCTCGCATTGGGGAGTTTTCCAAGGCAGCTACGCCGCTCGTGCTTTAGCGGCGCACTTGTGCATAGCCGGGCGCCAGTGTGATAGCCATGTCCAGATCCGACGCTGCTGCCACGCTGGGCCCTTTGTCATACTCCATACGACACGCCGCGCGATCGCTGAGCACTCTTGCTGCCCATTCACGAATCTGCCGCGCTGACGTGGCACTATTGCTGATGCCACCAATGCGCGAATGGCTAGCGCCGTGCTGGCTGTGCGTCATGACGATAGCTGGCAATGTGCTTTGCACACTTGCCATCGCCGAGGGCTCGAGGTCTGAACACGCTGCGCTCGTAGTGCGCCCAGCAGAGCGCATCGTCGCGGCGCGGGTCAGCAGGGAAACCGAGGAAGAGGGTGATGAGAACGTTATGTTGCCTTGGGCCAAGGGCCCACCGTTACCCTCGTCGTCATCAACCGCCATCTCAGAAGCTGAGCGCCGCTCATCGGCATCCGAGGATTCCTTGCGCACAGTTGCCTGCGTGAGATCGCCCGCATCGGCGCCGCCAAGCAACAGGGGCGCCGACGCGGACCGGGTCGTCTTTGGTGGCGACGATTCCGGCTCTGACAACAAGGTTGCGCCTTCGCTTTCATGCCCCATGGCCTCAAGACATGGCGCTGACATCCTCTCGGGTAGACCGACGCTTGCTGCCTCCATGTCTGTAGCGGGGTCATCGATAGCGGCAGCTACGACGGCATGCGGGGCGGCAGAGAACAGTTCAGATGAAGAGCCGAGTTCGAATTTCCGATCACTCGCCACAAGTATCGACGAGACGGACTGCGCAATAGGCACGCTGGGCGACAAAGTCGCGCGGGCCGACGACGCAAGTGGCGGCGGCCTCATGGCGAGCACTAGATCGAGATCGACAAGTGCTGCCGCCCACTGGTGATGTTCCATGGCCATGGTGGCACGGTCGAGGAGCGCAGCCCAGCTGAACGGGTCAGCGTCGAGAATAGCAGCGTATAATGCTTGCGCCTCCAAGTACCCACCAAGCTTCCAAGTACACCACGCACTGTGGAGGAGGAGCTGCTGTTTGTGTTCTGATGGCGACTTAAAGAGCGCGTCGTTGAAGCGGTGCAAAGCTTGCCTGTAGCGTCCTTCCTCGCAGTACAGCAAGCCGAGGACGTAGTGCGCGCAGACGGTGACCACTGCGATGTCCGAGCTCGAGCCCCTCGCCGAGGCCAGGCAGCTCTTGCCGCTTTCGTTGCGGCCCGTCCCGTCTAGCGACCCGTTCGCGCCGGTGTCGCGACAGCACGTAGCGAGCGCCGTCTCCAGAGAACGCCGCGCCGCATGCCTGTGACCCGTGTGGCGCTCAACCATCGCTGTGCTAATGGCCCTCCATGCATCAAGAGCTCTGTCGTCGACAGTCTCTGTACTCGGATTCCGTGTTGAGGAACTGGACGAGGGCTCGGATGAGCGCGTCCGCTTAGTATTCTCCAATATCACGTGCTCGCACGGCACGTTTACTGGAAGTGTGCCCAGCTCGCTCAGCATGATCTGCGAAGTCGGGAGGGATCAAACGGCGTCACAGAGTGCGCGGTCGATAGAGGCTGGAATTTGCCCACAGAAGGTCCTGCTAATATGTTCGCCATCAATCATTGCCCTTGGAAAACAAACATCCTGTAATGTACTCTTGCCCACCCCACAAAGATGTCGCCGCCCACTGCACTTTGCGTTGAAATCGGCACCGAACCCTGAGCTTCATCGTCCTCCCAGGCCCCGTCCCTCTGTCTGACGCAGCGGAAGCCAGGCCATCGCTCATCACTATTTTCTGAGTATGCGTTTCATGCACATGGCCTTCTTTGCCGCCCATCCCTAGTCGCACGAGCCTTTCGGCGCTGTGCGTTCCAAACCTATCCTATTTCCCTTGCTATCTCAGCCACCTACCTGCACCCACCCTTGAGTCCTGGCCACACTCTCCACGAACCTCCCTTCCCCTTCCCTTACCCTCCGCCCCCATCCTGTCCTCCTGTATCCTCCCCAACTTGCCCGTACCACACAGGCTCTGTTGCACACGATAGCTCGCCCACAAGGCTCACGCCGCGAGATCGCGCCAACCATTGAAATCCCAGCACAGCTCCTGCGCTCGCGCTCATGGCGTTACCCTTACCCCAAGGCCAAAGGCTCACGATCGCACCCACCTGCATCCAAGCCAGCTTCTCGCCCACGCTCTCGGCATACACCACAAACGGCTTCTTCCTTGCGGTCTCAAAGCGGAATGCGGCAGCAACGTCCTCCAGACGGCTAAGGCCTTCATACAGGCCAGGACGGGACACCAGACCGCCCGCCAGCGCCGCCGCAAGCCGAGCAGGAGAGGACGAGCCCTTTCCCGCCAAATGCGGCGGTTTTCCTGCCAAATGGCCGAGTGCTGTCACTTGGACTTCTCCCTTGGGCGGCAAGCGGCGCGACTCGTGAGAGGGAGACTCGTAGTAGCGTAGACGAAGACCCGCGTCCAGAACGAACCAGCGCCGCTTGAACCCCGTATTCACGTGGCCGCGCTTGTGCAACCAGCCACTGTGGAGCTCCACCATCCCGCGCCAACGACGGTGTGAACACCCGTGAAGACGTTATTTTTAGTCCAAGATAGAAATACGCAGGATATGTTTTGCATATTTTGGCCCATTTTCGGTGATTTTGCATATCTCTGCATATTTTGCATATTTGCTGCATATTTGGGGGGGGGGGGGGGGTATCTTTGCATATCTTGCATATTTAGGGGGGGGGGGGCTCGCCCCCCCCCCCGTGGTATTCCCGTTACTTGTCTGTGTCACGCGTCACGCGCGATGGGCGAGTGTGCCGCCCCTACCTACCCCACCTCATCTCTCCACACACACACCTCCTCCTCCTTGCCCTCCTGAGCTGAGCACTCGCGCATGCACCCTCCACAGACACTCGCCGGCGCACTCGCGCAGAGTCGAGCCGCGGGGTCATCCATGGTCATGGCGACATGGATGATCCTGCGGCCACGAGCGCAACAGTTGCACAGGACGCACGATTTCATTAAGGGCGTCCAAGGTTACGACAAGCGGTTGGTTTTTATTGACTCACTTACTCGCTGGGTTGAAGCGGTCCCCTTCCACGGAGATCCTTCTAGCGCAGACGCACTCGATGCCTTTATGGCTAATGTTGTAGCACGCCACCACGGGGTTCCACGGCAGCTACGCTCAGACGCCGGCAGCAACCTCGCTAGTCTACTTACTCACGCACATGATTCTCGATCGCACCGGAACCGACCTCAGGCCCAGCACTCCTCACCACCATGAGACTCCCCGGAACCAGCTTCTCCGATAAAGAGGGAACTGGGAAAGGGGGAGGGGGTTGTCAGGGGTTAAGGTTGGGTAGTAGGGAGGTACACTAGCACACTGCCTCACGCCGCACGCGTAGCGGGGAATTTTAAGAAGATTTTTTTTTCCTCACCACCATGAGAGTGTGGGACTGGTCGAACGCGCTCAACAAACACTCGTGAACATGGCACGCGCTACCGATGAAGGCGGCGGCCATTGGGTCGACCATCTATCTCCCATTCTTGCTGATGAGCATGCGCGCCTCTGCGAATCGCATTACTCGCTTGTCGCCCCATCATTCCTTGCACCGGCGATACCTGAACGCTCGACTTAGCCTAAAAACGCGAGGAGCACGCAAGGAGGTAAGCCAGGTGAGGGGCAAGGCAGGCGACAAGGGAGGCGACAAAGGAGGCGAGGGCAAAGAGGGCGAACGTAGGAGCATCCCGCGACGTTGACTAGTGACTAGCCTACAAGGAGGGGACATAAATTTTTAACAATTTTTTATGGGTCGCGGCGCGGCAAAGGAACGGAACTAGCGGTGGCGGCCAGCCTTTCGGAACGCTCCTGGGACTGGAGGCTATGGGCGGTGGTGGTACGCTGAGTCGGCGGCGCCGGGCGCGCCCTCATCACGTCGCGAATGGCGCCCGTGAGGATCCGGCGTGCCACCATCCCTGGGTCGGAGGCGACGGGTTCGAGAGACGCGACGAGGGCACTACGCTGCGCGTCAAGCGCCGCACAGCGAGAAGGCCCCACGACAATAGACTGCGATGCAGAAGGATATAGGCACGGGGAGATGGCGCGATGCGCCGAAGACGAGGGTCCCTCCCGTATTCTCGAGTGGAGTACCCGGGGGGTAGCGGGCAGGCTCCTGGCGGCCATTGGCCGACGGTGGGGCCCTTTCGCGCTCGACGGCCATAGCTATCGCGGATAGCTGTTGCGAGAATTGCTCGGCCATGGCTTTCATCAGCTCCATGTAGTGCTGCTCCACGGGACTGGGCGCCGACAGCTCCGTCGGAACTGACGGCGGTGCGAAGGTATGGCCCGGTGCGGAATGGCGATGAGGGTTGGGAATTGTGATCCCGGGCGCATCTTCTGCCAGGACGCGAGGGCGTGGGGCGGTCGGGACCGCGGCGACACGATCGAGGGTGGCTCGGTAGGGCTCGTAGGCCCCCTCCGAGTCCGATGGCAACGGTGGGGCGGCCTCATCCGCCTCCGAGGGGGAAGGATATGCCTCAACAGCCTCTTCCATGCAGATTTCAGTGAGAGCGGGCTCATGCCCGCTCTCCCCAGCATCGGAGGGCGATGGGGGTGGTGATGGAGGCGCGGCGCCGGCCCCGAATGGGTGAAAGACGGCGGTAGCCGCGAGCTCGGCCTCTGAGGAGGCGCGGTCTTCGGGAGTGGTGGTGGGCAGAGCGGGCAGGAGGCCCGCTTCTGCAGGAGGAGGGGCCTTGGGCCCCTTTGGTGGGCCCGGCGCGGGACGCGTCGACTTTGATTCTTCACCTGACGGATCCGAGGTTACCACTGCCTCGGATGGGAACGGAGGGAACGGAAGGGAAGCGGCGAGAGGCGCGGCGGAAGTTGGGGAGTGGCCAATGACGGGCTGGACCACCTCCTCAGCAGAGAAAGGGCCTCGCCTCTCGCTCGATGTCGCTCTCGCCGCCGTCCTCGCCCTCGCTCAAGCCCGCCTGCCCGCCTTCCTCTGCTGACGGGCCTCAGCCCGTCAGCGTCTCCGAAGTCGTCTCCTCCGCCGCGCCTGCCGCCGGTCTGCCTCCTTCCTCATTGCCCTCAGGCCCTATGGGCCATCCCAATTCGTCAGGTGTAGAATCCTACTCGGTGCGTCCCGCGCTGGACGTCTCAATGGGGGTCTCCCCAACCTCTGCAGAGTCGGGCATCATGCCTGCCCTGTTCCCTTCCTCCTCTCCGGACGGACATCCACCACCACCTTCACAGGGGGAGGTGATGCCCTCTCTTGCCTCGCCTCCTGATCTCGCTGCGATGCCTCCGCCATCATCTCCGCCATCGCCGCCGGAGTCCATGGGAGGCAGGTCCAAGCCCGAGTCTTTCCAGGGTGAGGATAATCCTCTGGAAGGATTCCTCCCCTCTTCTCGCGCATGTCTCGAGGCACCGCCACCCCTGCCATCGGACTCGGAGGCAGCCTACGAGCCCTACAGCGCCTCTCTCGAACGCCTCTCGGTCGCTTCGGTCGCGCCAAGTCGACTATCTCGTGGTGAAGAGACCCCGGGTCTGCTGCCCGACTCCCTTCTTCATCTCTCTCCTTCTCCTTCCCCACCGTCCGCTACGGTCCCGCCGCCAACTTCTTCGGCTTCACCGGGGCTCAACCCCGTCGAGCTGCGTTATATCGAGCTCATGCAGGCCATGGCCGCACAGTTCTCACAGCAGCTCGCCGCAGTCACCAACGCGATTGAACGAGGCCGACTCCCTCCTGCTCCAGTCCAGGCAGCCAGCCCGCCTCCACCTCCATCCGAAGATGGCGGCGAAATTGTTTTGCCTCCGCCACCGCCGCTCCCTCGCTCCTCATCGAAATCTAACAAGACTCTTAAGGACAAGAAGAAGAACCGCCGCCGCCGCCGCGACTCTGACAGTCGCGACTGTCACGCCCCCTCCGATATCTCTCAACGCCGTCGTTTACGTTTGATCGCGGTACGGGAACGTACGGGAATTCTTTTCCAGTTTCCCCCCGCGGTCGCCGAATTTTCCCCCCGCGGCCGCCGAATAGTTCCCCCCGCGGGAAGAGAGGTATGGCTCACCCCCCCTTTCGACCACGGAGGATGGATCTCCCTCCCCTTTCGCTGCGCTCTGTCAGGAGACCCCAGTACCTCGTCGTTTAGCTCGCGCGTGACGTGCCGAGCCCGTCGTGATATCTCGCCGCCTTTCGCCGTTGGCTGTTCGACTACTCATATATCGAAGAACAGGAGACGCCGCGTTGTAACTTGGGTGCCGCCACACCGCCCAAACATCCAGGTAAAACTCTCGTAAAAGAGAGAAGGGGATGGGTTGCAGCGTTGAGTCCTGCGGTCTGCCGCGCCGGCCGCCGATTCTACACCTCATCGTCCGGACGGGTGTGGTACTTCCTGTCTCTTCGATCGTCGCGCACTACTCTTATAGTTCATCGTTCGTCGTTCGTCGTTGCGCGTTCTTACCGTTCCTCGTTTCTTGTTCTCGATTCTCGATTCTCGTCGTTCCGCGTTCTTACCGTTCTTCGTTTCTCGTTCTCGATTCTCGATTCTTGTCGTTCCGCGTTCTTACCGCTCTCGATTCTCGATTTCTTCGTTTCTCGTTCTGGACTCTCTCGTTTCTCGTCGTTCCGCGTTCTTATTCTTATCGATCCTCGATTATTCGTATCTCGGTCGTCACGTCTTCCGTCGTGGTTCGGCGTTTGGAGCGTGGCTCTCCATTCGAATTTATTGTTTCATTCTTCGTTCGCTCCTCGCCCATTCGGTCTCGTTAGGTATTGCGTATTGCTCGGCCATCTTGCCTGGATGGAACTCTCCGCTATCCGTTAGGTTCTCTTCCTTCCCTCGCGGGACGCTCGATCCTAGCAGGGGGGTGTCGCATTCGCGAATCGACTCTCGCTAGGCTTCTCTCTTCTCTTCGTTCGGTATTTATCGTTATAATTCTCTCGTTCTCGTTCTCGGTCAAAAACTTCGCGTGGACGCCTAGGATCTAGGGTTCTGGAGCGCCCTCCCTCTGCTCTCTCGAAGAGAAGGGAAGTTTCCCCACCTTTCTTCCTCCCAGGCGCCTCGCAAAAGGTTTAATTCGCTATCTCCCCGCGTTTCTTTACCTGCTTCTGGGGGCAATCAGGTTTGGTTTGCCATCTCCCCTCGGAGATCGATTTAGGTTCGCTGCTTGGGTGAGGGAATCTTTCTCCTTGGTCCTTGGTTTGCCATCTCCCCTTGGAGATTGATTTAGATTCGCTGCTTTGGTTTTGGGTTATCTTTCCCCTTGATGCAAGTTGCATGGAAGCCCTTGGTCCCGTTGGTTTTTGGTTTTCTCCTCCCTTGGTTGCTACTCGGGGTTGCTCGATAGAAACGTCTAGAAGGTCCACGCTCAACAGCAAGATTTCTTCGATTGCAAGGATACCTCGCTGCGATCTGTATCCAATGTGATCGCCGTGGTTGCGCGACATAACGTTCCTCTTCGACTTTCCGCCTTGGTGGGAAAATCCAAAGCGAAGACACGCTCCGACCGTCGCTGCGGATTCTCTCTCTCTCTCGCTCTCTCCCTCTGTCTCTCGCGACGTGTTTGAGTTACCGGCGATGTGGGGTCTCGGTTATTTCATGTTTTGCTTGGTTTGGGTGAATGATTCTAGTGTGTTCGTGAGTCGGTGTCGCAGCATCGTTGGATCCGACGTCTTGTCGTCAGTCGTCATCCGTCGCTCTCGCTCTCGTCGCTCTCGCTCTCGTAACACTCGTACCCTACAAACTCTCCTTGCCTCACCAGCCCCTGCCAACACAGCCCTCCTCTCACTCACCCTCGCCTCTCGCCTCTCGCTCGATGTCGCTCTCGCCGCCGTCCTCGCCCTCGCTCAAGCCCGCCTGCCCGCCTTCCTCTGCTGACGGGCCTCAGCCCGTCAGCGTCTCCGAAGTCGTCTCCTCCGCCGCGCCTGCCGCCGGTCTGCCTCCTTCCTCATTGCCCTCAGGCCCTATGGGCCATCCCAATTCGTCAAAGGGCAGCTCAGCTGCCCTCCCACATGAGGTGCTCTTGGGGTGGGGGGGTTTCCCACTGTTGGAGGGGGTCTCCAAGACCCCTGCATGCTACGCAGAGCCATGGTGGCAACCTGTTCGGTGCCAGTGCTCGCCACCCCGCGCGCTTGCGCGGGTGTGGTTTGGATGGGCTGGATGGGCTTTGAGAGGGCTTTCTGACGAACCGCCTCGGGCGGCATGGGGCGTCCCAGGTGGGGCGCGGTGGCGAGAGTCGCCTGGGGCTCGGGAGCGGTCGCGGCACGCTCCATAGGTCAAACTATAACAATAGTTTTTGACAAGGAGGGGACATAGAAACGCAGACAACTTCTAAAACAAAAAGGTCGGGGGTGAATAAAACTGGACCTCAGGTATCAAGTTGCACCTTCTTTCTTCTTCTTCTTTGCGGGTCTTTACAACCCAACTTGCCAAGTTGACAACCCTTTCCTTTTAAGCAACTTGATGTTATTTCACTCCCGCTACAATTGAAGAAAAGTTTGTATCACTGTCTTGATATCCGCTAAGTCAATGTGTGATGACGACTGGAATCGCGGCCACAGAGCGCGACTTCGCACTCCGCAGGTGCACCAACTATACCCTGCTGCATATAGACGGCACGACATCTACACAGCATTCTGTGGTCTTCACGACTTCTTTTGGAGAGCCTGGATCTGTTCTTTGACCCCATTTTGCTCCTCATTCTGTGGGGCAATCAAGCGTGGAGTGCCAGCAATCGTGAGGGGCAGGCAAAACTTCTATGCAGACAGATGACGTGATTCTTCACCAACAACCTGTTTGGATGACATGGGAGCGTGGCATGCGTACCTTGGCTTTGAGCGTGTTTTCGATGCGCTTCATGTCGGCATTAATGTACTCTATGCGCTTGCTCACATTGGATTTCACCTCGACTAGTTCCTGCACAAGGATTTGCAGGAGTTGCCCTCGGCTTGTGATCCTAGGCTCGATGGCATTGTGCCACCGCGTAAACAAAAGGCAGGCTTTATATGCACGCTGCCCCAAGGGCAAAGAAGCGGATGTGAGTTGCCAGGACAGCAGCCAAACTGTAGAACAAGGGGCTTGCGCAGCCGCGTGAGCACCTGTTTGACCAGAACCGGGCCAATCAACTTGAAGACCTGTGCATCCTCCTCCAACAGTTCAAGCTCCTTGAGCACCTACGAGGCAAACAACACGGCCCTGAGTTCAGGTTAAAAGCGACAGCAACACTCGAAGGAGGATGAGCTGGCAAAGGCAAGCCTCCGTCCACACTTGCTCATCTCCTGCTCTTTGCTGATCAAACTGCCTGCCCAATCACCCTAAGATGCTTCACGCCCTGCGGCTCCCACCTCCCAACCTTCTCCTGCCGCTCCCTAAATCCTCGCTGTTCTCTACACGCCTTTGCTGTGCTCCTCCCAATCCTCGCCGCTAGCCTCCCCCTCTTCCCTCTTCCCCCCCCCCCCCCCCCCCCCCCGCGCGCGCGATGTATGTAGCTCTCTCCCTCCAGCACCGCCCCCCCCCCCCCCCCCTGCGCCCCTCTCCTGCCCACTTCTCTGCTATCTGCCCTACCCCCCCCCCCCCCCTTCCCTCCCTCTCTCCCCGTCTCCCTCCCTCGCACCAGCTCATTCTCGCAGATCTGCGTGGTGGCCTGCGAGGCGCCGTTCTGAAGCTTCCCAATCTCCTGCTGGATGCTCCGGTACTTGGCGAGCAGAGGCTCGAGCGGGTTGACCGGCGGACCGCTCGACGCCGCCGACGCCATCGACGCGCGCCGCACAACGGCCCCCCCCCTTACCCCAAAGATTCTAAGGATAGATACCCTCTCCCCCTCCCCTGGATGGGAATACCGTGCAGGGGGCCTGCAAATACAGCCAAATACATATGTATTTGGCCTCCGGCCAAATACATTTCAAATACTTTCGAGGCCTACAACCCAGGACGCGCTTCAAATACAGCCAAATACATATGTATTTGACCTCTGGCCGAATACGGTAAATACGTATTTCCCATCTAGATCTAGGTCCCCTCGCCCTCGTCCCCTCCCCCCGCGGTATGCGGTATGCGGTATGAACTGAGAAGGTGCAACTCGAGGTTCCCTTTTTTTGTCACACCCATCCTGTCCATTTAGGTATACAGTTTGTATTAACCTCTAACTTAGCCCCTACTCCACTCCAACTCGGACGATCGTCCCGCCCTTGTTGAAGAATGCAACCATGCTCACTGCTCTTGTTGAAGAATGCACCTATGCTCACATGCTCATACTGCTCTTGTTGAAGAATGCAACCCGAGGTCTTGTTGTTTTCACCCCCAAACGAAACCAATGATTGTAGGACTTGTCACGTTGTGCGGGCACTTTTTGTGGGTGTTTGTTTTTTGTGACGGTTTTTAGTTTGTGCCTCCCGTATGGTATCGCAACGAGCCTCAGCCGGAAATCATAAACCCCAGCCGGAGACCATAAACAGCTACATTGTCATTGCCAAAGTTGCATTTGTCAATGCGATTGTTAATTGTCTAGGAACAAGTAATGGCACACACACTCACTCTCATAAACATAGGGGATAGGGGATAGGCTACTACAGCTGCTTGGCGCCCTACAGTTTGGCCACCGCCGCCTCCTCTGTCTTCCGGATGGCTGATTTCTACGAGATTTCGGCGCGCGGCCCACGCGATTGGTGTGGCTGTGTGGGTGGCCCCTGTGCATTTGGTGTCTGGCGAGGCCCCCCATCTAGGTGGATCGTCGAAATCGGGCCCGCAGCGTGCCCGGCATAAGCTTGAGGTTGGGCTCTCCCGGCCTCGCTCGGAGGCGTCAAACGTCGAATGGGCTCCACGGATGGCTGATTTCCACGAGATTTTGGCGCGCGGCCCACGCGATTGGTGTGGCTGTGTGGGTGGCCCCTGTGCATTTGGTGTCTGGCGAGGCCCCCCATCTAGGTGGATCGTCGAAATCGGGCCCGCAGCGTGCCCGGCATCAGCTTGAAGTTGGGCTCTCCCGGCCTCGCTCGGAGGCGTCAAACGTCGAAAGGGCTCCACGGATGGCTGATTTCCACGAGATTTCGGGGCGCGGCCTGCACAATTGGCGTGGCTGTGCGGGTGGCCCCTGTGTATTTGGCGTCTGATGCGCTACTCCATCTGGATGGATCATCGTGATCGGGCACGCAGCGCGCCCGGCATCAGTTTAAAGTTGGGCTCTCCGGGCCTCACTTGGCGACGGCTCAACGTTCAATGGGCTCGGCGGATGGGTGATTTCGACGAGGTTTCGGGGCGCGGCCTGTCCGATTGGCGTGACCATGCGGATGGGGCCTGTGTATTTGGTATCTGGCGGGGTCTCCCATCCGGATGGATCGTCGAAAACGGGCACGCAGCGCGCCCGGTCTCGACTTGAAGTTGAGTTTTCAAGCTTTTGCGATTTTAGCGTCTTCTGTCTTTTTTTGATTACGTTTTGTTGTGGGGGCCCAAGGGGGGGTCCGGGTCCTAATGGACCCCGGATATGTGCTAGTTGGGTGTATTGGGAACTTTCTACCGTGAAAAATCCCCAAATTTCCTCAATTCTGAGATGGTCATTTTTTCACCCCTTATAAAAAAACACTGTTTGACCGCCCTACTAGAAGTCGAAGGTTCAAATTTTATTTCCACCAGAAGAAATGGGGCATGTCCATGAAGCTCAAGCCTCTACTATCTAATAGAGTACATTTCTCTACCGAGAGATTCCTTCGCGCCACACACCGCCGACTTGCTCCCTCTCCCTCCCTCCCTCTCTCTCTCTCTCTCCCTCTCTCTCTCCTCCCGTGTCCACGGAAGAGACGAGAGAACGAGCGGCCGTGAGACGCTTCCTCGCCTTCCCCCCCCAGCCCCCCCCCCTCCCCCCCCCCCCCCCCCCCCCCGCCCTCCATTCCTTCATTGTTGGCCTGTCTCTGGCGCCATCTGTCCGCCCCTCTCCTGTCACTTCCCCCGCCCACCCCAAAACCCATTCCCCCTTCCCATCTTCGCCTCAGATTCCCTCGCTGCCCCCCCCTTCCCGCCCCCCCCCCGCCCCTCCCCCTCCTCCTTCCCCTCCCCTTCCCCCCCTCCCCTCCTTCACCTTCCTTCCAGGAGGAGGAGGGGAGATCGTGAATGCATCAGCTCCTCCTCCTCACGCTGTGCTCAAACCTTGTGCTCGGTTCGGGGGCAGTGCCTCCACCGCCTGTGGAGGAGGTGAGGAGAAGGAGCGGCCCAGCAAGCAAGAGGAGAGGTGAGTATGACGGGGCCAGGAGAGAGGATCCGGGAGCGGAGGCGGGGAGTGTGACTTGGACTGCTGAGGAGCGGGCCAGAGAGCAGCAGGAGAAGGCGGCCGAGCGGAAGCCTCTCTTATTCCTCCACGTGGGCAAAACGGGCGGCTCCTCCATCGGCCGCTGGCTGCGCGAGGCACGGCAGCCGTACGAGGAGATGCACAACCGTCGGCCGCCGCTCAATGAATCACGCTATGATCGGTACCTTGTGTGGGTGCGTGAGCCGATTGAGCGCTTCCGCTCAGCTTACGACTTTCAGCGCGCTGTCATTCTGACCAACACGAGCGGCATGCGCCTCGTTCCCAACCGCCTGCCATGCAAGTTGTCGAGTACGTGCCTCTCACCCGGCCACATTAGGCAGAAGCTCGAGACCGGGCATGCATACCAACAACGTTTTGAGGAGCTCATGATGCACTTTTCCGACTCCAACGCAGTCGGCGAGGCGCTCTCTCAATGTAGCTCAGAGAACGAAGCCTTGCGCCAGGACTGCGCAATGGCTCGCGAGCTCATGCTGAGCATGATCATGCACATCAACAAGGGTGTGGGATATTATCTCCACGGCGGGGACTTCGTCGAGAGCCACGCTGATCTCATGTTTGTCGGTTCGCAAGAGAATATGGAAGGAGACTTGCGTCGTCTTGCGGTCTGGCTCGGGGCCGCAACGCCAGCAGTTATGCCAACAATTCGAGTCAATCACTACCGCGGCTCGCTTAGCGAGCTCGCCCGACTTAATGTGCGTCGCTTCTATAACCTCACTCTGCTGGCACCTGAATTCAATGCCAAAGTCTCAGCGGACTATGCGGCTATGCGCGCGCTGGTGCGTGCTGGACTCCTTGCTGCCGATCGGTACGACCTTTCATGATGAGCTCTCTCATGATGGTAGTCTGTCGGCAACGACACGGCCAAGACGGACGTTGCGACGCTAGAGCGTCTCAGGTCCTCAAATCCTCGTGCTGCACGCTTGACTACGGATGACATGTGAATGCAAAATGCGTTTTGTCGAGGTGATAGGAACGTAGAGAGGTCGGCGACACAGCAATTTTTTTTGGCGAGGCGGCAGCTCCCCCCCCCCCTCTCCCCGCGCGTGTGGACTTCGATCCTACGAGGAAAACAAACATCTTAATAGTAGTATTAATATTCTCGCCACTAGCGCGGCCTTGCGCCTTGGATACCCGTTCGTGCTAGCCGCACGCCCATCCACACCCACACCTCAGTCCATCGTTCCATCCTCCTCCCGTCTTGCGGTTATTCTTCTTGTGCCCTACTTACTACTTAGGGCCCCAGGATACGCAGCATTTCCCCCCCTCTGCTGAAGAGGCCGGACCGCTGGCGAGTTGAATATGAAAACTCCGCCCCGCCAATCGAGGAATGTCTTCCTCAAGGCGCCTGAGGAGTTCGATTGCCCATAGCAAGCCCCTCGAAAGTCGGTATCTCTCCAGCGGTATGAGACGCTGAAGTTTTTCAGATTGATGGAAATCTCCCGGGCATCTCGGCGAGAGCACAGTGGGAGATCTAGTACCGACAGTGTGAGATTCTGGTACCAAAAGGTGACAATAAGGGCTCGCTCCAGCGGCTATCTCCCCGGGTGCCGGGGACTTAACTTAGCCGCTGCAGCGGCCGCGGAGGCCCGCCGCGCGCCGCACCCCTCCCCCCCCTTCCCCCACTCCTTGCTCTGGCAGCCCAGCTTGCCACAGGGGTGTACTCGCGCGGCCAACACCAAAGGTAAGCCCCCCCCACGCTGCCTGCCGCGATGTGCCCCTTCACGCTCGCCGCGCTCGCCTCCAGGTCGTTCTCGCACTCCCCCCCCCTCGCAGCGCGCAGACGAGCGCCAGAAGCCAGCAGGTGCGAGCAGCGCGCGCGCAGCGCGAGCCCCCCGCCCGGCCTTGGCCTGGGTGTGCCATACCCAGCACCTGACCCCGCCCCAGCCAACACCCGCCTCGCAGCAAGCTTCCCTGGCTGAAAAGTCAGAGTTGGCGTCTCTCTCGGCAGGCGCGGCCGGTCAGCAGATCGGCTACAAGGCTCGAAGGGGTCGAATTGGGGGGGCAGTGCGCGTGTGTATTCGTAAGATATGTGTATGGACTGTCTGCGCGCCGCATGGCGACGCGCAGGCAGTCCATATGTGCGCGTCTAGAGCCTGATTTCTAGTGTGTGTAGCATGTTTGAAAGGGCGCTGGGGGCTCCATTCGGAACATAATTTAATGATATGTTTATGAGAAATAAAAAAAAAAAAAAAAAAGATCTGAAGTTTCTGGGCTACACACCTACTACTAGACAGCGCGTACTCTTGCCGCTGCATTGCCGCCAACGCCCTTAACTCCCTTCTTTCCGCCCCCTCGCCTTCCCCCCCTCGTTCCTTTGTCTTTGGTGTCGGGGGTGCGGCCCTGGTGCGCTACCAAGGGCCCGGCTTCGGTTTCGGGGTCCGGGCAGGCCTTTTGGGTTCATGTCTTTGGTTAGTTCAGGCCTCGCGTGCTGTGGCTGCCCCGAATGTGGTGTCTCGGCGTGCTCTTCGCCGTTCTCACGATTACCTTGTGGTCTCTCTCGCTATTTGGTGTTCGATCCCTAGTTTCTCTGCTAGGGATACGAGCTCCGCACTGGGGGTCAAGCTGTTATTATTGCCTACTTCGTATAGTGGCCGGACGTCGGCCAAGTCAATCCTTTTTTTGGGTTGCCTCCCCATGCCCGCTTGGGCGGTTCGCGAGGTGTCTGTTGAGTTGGCGAGGTTCAGCGCCCTGCTTAGCTTCGTGAATCTTTCCAAGACTCGTACTAGTACTGATTCTTCTGAGAACGTGGCGTTGTCGTATTGTATTCTGTAAAAGTCAGCATGAGAAATAAATCTATCTATCGTAGAGCTGTCAAATCATTTGTCGGTGAAACTGATGTTTCCCGGTCGCCGCATTACAGTTTTTTTCGCCAGGCCCTCACCCTCTCTAATCCTCCCCCGAGAGAATTCTCCTCTCCCGCCTCGCCTCTCGCGGCTGTCTCCCCGGGTGCCGGGGACTTGTCTGGTTGAGCCCAGTTTTTTCTTATTGTCCCCCAGCGGGACTTTTTCTCACACTGTGAAAAAGTGACAATAAAGGCTCGCTCCAGCGGCTCTCCCCGGGTGCCGGGGACTTACCCGCTGCAGCGGCCGCGGAGTCCCGCCGCACGCCGCTCCCCTCCCCCCCCTTCCCCCACTCCTTGCTCTGCCAGCCCAGCTTGCCACAGGGGTGTGTTCGCGCGGCCAACACCAAAGGTAAGTCCCCCCCACGCTGCCTGCCGCGATGTGCCCCTTCACGCTCGCCGCGCTCGCCTCCAGGTCGTTCTCGCACTCCCCCCCCCTCGCAGCGCGCAGACGAGCGCCAGAAGCCAGGTGCGAGCAGCGCGCGCGCAGCGCGAGCCCCCCGCCCGGCTTTGGCCTGGGTGTGCCATACCCCATACCCAGCACCTGACCCCGCCCCAGCCAACACCTGCCTCGCAGCAAGCTTCCCTGGCTGAAAAGTCAGAGTTGGCGTCTCTCTCGGCAGGCGCGGCCAGTCAGCAGATCGGCTACAGGTCGGACTAATCCCTATCTATGGCCGAGCATACGCGGGCGCTTCAAGCGATATGGATAGTCCGGTACCTAAACCCGTCTTCGGCGGACTGGAAGAATGTCTTGGACCAATGGTTCAGTCGCACCCCATTAATCGAAAGTAGACGCGCGAAACCTCACGGCTAGCATTAGCGGAAGCAATCCGCTCCCGGCCTTTTGGAAGCAAGCTCTCGAAAATTTCAGGCGGATTAACACGCGGGAAGGATCTCAGGGCTCCCCGATATGGCATAACTATTTTCATAAGCCTCCGGCGTTGCACCATTCGCATAGGGCTAAATGGGAGTCTCTGCGAATCGCACTCCCACGCCCATATTGGATATTGGGCCTGCCTTCGAGCTGACTCCTCCCCCCCTCCCCTGGTCGCCAGTCGCCAGGCATACAGAGGCCGCTGGGAGGCTCTAATGGCCAGCGTGGCAAGCGTGGGAGAGGCAGGGGGGGGCAGGGGCTGAGCCCCAGCCTCCACTGCCCCCTGAGCTACCCTTGCTGGCCCTCTGGGAGCCCCCAAAGGCCCTCTGAGAGCAGGCCGTGGCGCTCCGCATGGCCGCATGGCGACGCGCCGCAGGGAGAGGGGTGGAGGAGAATGGAGAGAGGGAGAGGGGGGGTTTTGCACCCCTCCCCGATGGAGTGTGGTAAGAAACGGGCCCCGTTTGCGTTAGCAAACAGGCGAAGGGGGGCGGCTGGCGACAGGAGGGGGAGAGGGAGAGGAAGGGAGTGGCTCAAGACATCCTTGTGCTTGTGCTTGTGGCAGGTACCGGGGGGCGCAGTCCTGCAGTCCTTTATTTCTTCGAGGACTGCTCGCGGCGCGAGCTGTAAGGGCCGTTCTGCTTCTCGACGAGAGGTCCTCCCCCCCCCCCCCCCCCCCCCCCCCCCCCGGTGTTTTTCCCCGGTGAGTCGCCCGACGTAGGTCGGTCCGCCCCACTGGGTTTTCCTTCATTGCAACTTGTGGGGAGTTATAGTGGGAGCCGGGGGTTTGCGAGGGGGGAGATTTGAAGGGATGCATATGTGTATGTGTCTGTGCCACCACTTCAAGGCGTGCGGGCAGGTGCGCTGAGGGGTGTCGCGATAGTACCGGGCTAGTGGGAGTAGTGGTACTAACGCTCAGTTGTTTTATTTATTTATTTATTTATAAGTTTGAAGTTTGGAATTATGAATTATGATGATGATGATAGATGATAGCACTACTGCGACAACAACATATGGCACACGGACTTTCAAGACAAGGATGTGGGAGATCCGGCACTCGTGACTTCACATGTGCGAGGAAGCAAGCTATGCTAACTGATGACTGATGTGCCCTATGGGCTGATGCACATGGTGATCGCCATCACCATCTGCCAGCTTGAAGGTCTCTCTGTTCGAGGACGCCTCCAATAGAGCATGGAAGGAGACCGGTTGCAGAGTAGTACCCGTACTTTGTGCAGTGCGCGGCTGGAAGTCAAGAACCCTCGCTATCTAGATCGAATAGAGGATAGTGGATCGTAGTTTGCACCTCAAAGTCACCTCACAAGCTCCGATTGGCTCAAGTCGAAGCGATGGTAGTGAGAAGGCTAAGGTTGGGGCAAGCTTCCACCAGCACACCGAGAAAATATGGCCTCAAAAACAACCAGATCAAGGCGCTTTCTACGCCTCAGCGACAGGATGCGTGAGCAAGCTGTCGATCGACAGATTTCTCGCCGACACTGCTCCTGATCGAACTACCGCGAGAGCTCACGATGCGTGGAATGATGCGATCGGCTATTCTTCGTGTCTTTGGCTGAGTCGTTGATGGCGCGCGAAGAGTTCGAGCAGCGCGCTCTGAAGCGTCAATCCGCAGCATAACGCTCCGCTCTCTCTCATGGCGGACCATACGAGCCGTCGTCGCCCAGCATGGGTCGGAAAGACTGGAAGTGCTAGCGATTGTAGGCCGAGTGTCACAACTCAGACTCGCGGCCGAGCTCCCTTGCCTTTCTGGAACGGGGATGAGGCCAGGTGGCGAAGGTGGAAATGACGCGCCATCAAGCGTTGTGGCTGTCTTGTCTTGTCCTTTGCTCCCAGCCTGCACCCCAGCAGTCCTTGAGCTCACCGGCACTTCTCCGATGAGGTTTCCCGAGGGTTGCTGCACACCGCGGTTGTCCGCACCACGCCTCAAAGGCCCGCCGGCTGTTATGACGTCTCGTTGCATAGTAACAGGCAATTTAGCGTCGGAGATGCTCAGCTGGCTGCTGTCAGTTCCACTAGAGAACTCGGCCGTGACAGTGCTGCCTGCCGAATCGAAGTTCTGGTTGTGAACCGAGTCTTCCATCTCTGTGGCGCGCTCGCTGGCGACGGGACTCGGCCCCGCAATGGAACTGGCCCTTGGGGACGATGTGCCCTCGCCGAACGAGCACTGCTGTGCGGCAAGGCTTCCTCCCTGGGATGGACTGAGGTGTGAGATGAGCGAGGGATGGGGCACCGATGGCTCAGAGAGAGAGGGAGCGTGGCGGAGCGGCTGAATGCGGCCATCGAGCGAGACGGACGGCTGTGGTTCGCCCCGGCTTGCTGAAGGAAGCGAGGGCGCACAGCGGCTCGGCAGAGGAGAGGGCGAAATCCCCATGGCAGCGGCCTCCCTCCCTCCCTCCCTCCCTCCCTCCCTCTCTTGGCCCTCCCCTCCCTCCCCCCTCCCCATCTCCCCCCTCCTCCGGACCTCTCTCTCCGTCTCCCCCCCCTCGGTATTCCCATGTTTCTGCCGTTCTCGCTCTCTGTCTCTCCCTCTCTTTTCTCTCTCTCTCTCCCTCTCTTTTCTCTCTCTCTCTCTCTCTCTTTACTCTCTCTCTCTCGCTCCGTCTCTCTCTACTCTCTCTTCTCTCTCTCTCCCTCTCTTTTCTCTCTCTCTACTCTCTCTTCCCCTCCCCCCCCTCCCCCCCCCCCCTCTCTTCTTGGGAAATCCCGGGAACTCTGAGGGAGAGAGAGGACGAGGAGAGCTGGTCGCTATGATATGACTGGAGACAGAAGAAGGAAGAGAGAGAGCGAGGGAGAGACAATGAGAGTCGGCTCGTGGTACCCTTCTGTCACATCCCTCCTCCCTTCACGTTTTACTACGGATTCAGAGGGTGCGCAAAAGGGGAAGAACATCTCTCCGCGGGTGCGGAGGAGGGCCTTCCCCCCCCCCGGTATCTCGTGCCGGCCGAGATGCGATCTGCGTCCAATCTCCGAGACATGACTGTGCCATCCCCAGCCCACCCCGGATGGGCCGTCAGCCTTATATTAGGTCCTGATATCATGATATTAGGTCCTCCAGACCTGATACCTGATACTAAGGGCCGCAGGCTACGTGACTATGCATTACAAGGGTAAACGCTAACATTAAAATTGACTTAAGACTTAAACTCGACGTAGGAATAAATGGGTTGAATGCGATGCGCCATGTCCCCGGCGATGCCATGCTCGCAGATTTCCTGACCAAAGCCATGGGCCCTGCCCCATTTTGCCGTCTCCTTGCTCTCCTAGAGAATTGCGCTTCCATTCTTACGAAACACGTGTCCCTACCAATCTAAGGTCTAAGCCTCGGCTCCCGCACTCGCCTTACGGGGGGGTATCACAGGACGCCGTCCTTTACTTTCTACTCACTGCCAAGTCTTACTAATAATCCGCAAGATTCCCTCCATCAAGTCGAACCCTCCGGACTTTGACCTCGATGATCGTCTCCACTCCCTTGCACACGATGTGCTACGTCTGAGTCAATCTCGAACGTCTGGAAGATTCTCAATCTATGTCTACATTCATCATGGACTTGATCTCAGTTCACCTCATGCTTCCGGACTCCTCTGATGCTCAATCTCAATGTATTCTCAGATACCCCAAGGCACCCCTAGGACACCCCCTTGGTGAACTACACCCTCAGCCAATCAAGGTGCCCTAGTGCCATTCTAACCCATTCGCCAAAGTTACTATCATTCCTCTCTTCACTTCGATTCTGTTCTTTCTCATCTCTACCTGTCACACACTATTACCTGTTCTCTTACGATAGCTTAATCTGTGTGATACAGGCTGAAGTGTTCTGTTAGAATCTCATGTGGCACAGTGGGGATTTGCTTGGTTTCCTGTCCCAAGGTGGCCCTCAGTGCTCGGTTCTATCCCCATCGCTCACCTGTCTGTCGCGATCCCTCACAATGCTGGTAATCCTTTTTGCAATCCCTCTGGTCCACTACTGGGTACCAGTACAACATGGAGCTCCTCTTCATTCTCACCAAGGTGTTCGTTGGCACACTTGGATGCAGCAGCGGCAGCACACAGCGCAAAGCCAAAGGTGCGCATGCTGGCGGTGTAGGCCTGAAGGGCCCCTTCTGCATCGGCTTGGTCGGCGGCTATAGCAGCAGCGGCAGCGTGGGCTTGGGGGTATGACATGAGGGGTGTACTGTTGGCGATGGAAAGCTGGGGCTGGGGCTGAGGGACCACAGAGGTCGAGGTAGGGGGCGTAGGTGTGGCGGCGGCAACGGGGGCATGGTTAGATGCAGTGGCCGCTTGAGCATAGGAGAGACGCGAGGCGGAGGTAGCGCCACGAGCAACGTCACGGTCGAGGAGTTCGAGGGCGCGCTTGCTCAGTTTTGAGCGGGTTGTAGAGGGTAGAAGGAGATTAGCCGTATGCAAAGTGAAATGCTCAATCAGTATTTCTGCATCTCCTTTGATGGGACGACGCGAATGGGCGAGGCCGTCAACATATGCGCTCGCTTTGTCCCTCCTAACTTCACGGCTGTCAACACGCGTCTCCTTTCGCTTGTGACAACGGCGAAGCATATGAACGGCGTGGCACTCTTCAGGCGCCTTCCTCTGCTAACGGGCTTCAGCCCGTCAGCACTTCCGAAGTCGTCTCCTTCGCCGCGCCCGCCGCCGGCCTTACTCCTTCCTCATTGCCCTCAGTCAGGCCCCATGGGCCATTCCAATTCGGCAACATCTCAAGATGCGGAAAGACTTTGTAGGGGTTCGGGTAAAACCGTAAAACCTCTGACGACATCCAAAGTAATGCTTTATGCAGTTGTTCCCGCCTAGAAATAGCGTAGATAATATCACGATGATAAACATGAAAATGACTCCTTTATTATTTGAAATCAACCCGCGCGGTCGCCCCCCTCGTCCCGTAACAAGCCGCGAACCGCCTGCAACAATTGGACCCATAAGCGTTTGTTTGCATCTAGCTAGGGACACATTCTTGGGGGTGGTGATATTATGGCCAATGAGGCAAAGCTTAGGGGTAGAATTGTATAAGGTGTAGAAAATGGCAATTGGGGGGGGGGGGGGGTTAAAAAAAGGAACCTCAAGTTGCACCCTCTAGGAAGGGAATAGTCCGCCGCTGGGACCGGGACACACCGCTTGCCACCTGCAGAAACCCCGTTCACCGAGCCCCTAAACGTAGTGCACGAGGGGAGGAGCCGCAAGGAAGGTGGAAGTAGTGGGAAGCGATGCGTGCGTGGCTGCGAGCAAGTTCCGCAAAGCCGCGCGTGTGGTGAGAATATTTAGAGGTTTTTTTTTTACTCCACAACCACAACCTATCCCACCTCCTCACCGCCACGCGCCCAGTGCTGCACTAGGCGAGGTACACCGAACAAATGAGAGCTATTGCTGCCGTGATTCTCAGCTGAAAAACATCGATGATTTTGTTACAATAAGGGGTGCACCGAACGCCCCAGCAGCCACTTAGCATTCATTACCATCACAACTCTGCGTCTTTGCACGACTCATGAACCGCATGCATTTGCCATGTGTGTGGAATGTGGATGCAGCGTGGATTCGGCGTCCGAAGCAATATCTGGATCGGACAGCCCCGGAATATTGGGCGGTCTGCACCGGCCTGCACCGCCTATACCGTGTGCATTCATCTACATTCATCATCTCTTCGCTGCAGATCGCTCCTTTCCCGCCTCTTCTCTATCTTGGCAATGAAGAGTGCCGACGTGCGTGAGGTGCGCGGGTCGAAACGAAGTGTATGCTTGAGGCCTCCAGGATGGCACGGCGCTTGTGCAAGGCAGTCGACGGGTACGACGGTGGCTGCCGGCTCTTCACGCAGGAGCCGCGAGACAACTTCCTCGTTCTGGCCTATCGTAAAGCTGCAGGTTGAGTATACTAGACTTCCACCGTCGCGCAACAAACTGAAGCCCTTGCGGAGCAGCTGGTATTGGAGCTCGCGCAATGACGCCAGCCGCTCGGGGTCCAGAAAGCGGCGTTCGAAGGATTCCCACCCCCACTGGCTGAACTTGGCGAGGTGCTTCACTGATCCATCGTGGGTGCACTCTGCGTCCACAAGGACTTTATCGTATAGCTGTGGTCTATTCGCCAATGTGGATGATTCGGGCCGCTCTGCCCCTCCAATGCCATTACGGTTTGTGGTGCGACTTGAATGCCAGATGCGAGTTCCAATAAACATGGGCTCAGAGTCAGCTGTCCCTCGCCGACGCTTGCCCTTCCGGCCCGGTCCGACTCCTTGGCGTGCAGGCCGCCCTGCACCTGCAGCTGCGTTGGGCGAGTCGCACAGTTCAGGGTCTTTCTGAGCGCTCGTACCACCGCCCGACTTGTGCGTCGGTCCGCTCGTAGGCGGTCTCCCCAAGGGGAGCACTTGTACGCAGGACAGCTCGGCGTCATGGCAAGGATCGGATTCTTTCGTCGCTGCTGGCGCAGAGGAGTCTAAGCCCCCCGCGCATGCGTCGAGAGCAACGGCGGCTTCATATGCATCTCCTCCGTTCTGCTCTGCTCGCAACTCCGGCGGTGGCTCTCGAAAGGTGACAGCATCTGCAACGAAGAGGCGCACATTTTGGAGGCGATACTTACGGCAGATTGAGCGGCATGCGAACATGCGCTCCTCCGACACGTCTACGCCCGTCACGGAGCCCGTGCCATCGAGTGCGTCTGCCAGAGCGCAAAGCTTCGCTCCGGGAGCGCAGCACACATCGAGAACGTGCTCGCCTCTCCTCACCCCGAGGGCGGCAACGGCGGCGCCCGAGGCGACATCAATCCCATATAGATCGCCTGACCGGTACGCCGCGCTCCCAGCGATCTTCACGCTGGCAGGGAGAGAGAAATAGCCAGGGAGCCACCTGACGGGAGAGACCTCAACTCCTCCCAGCTCCTTCTCGAGCTCGCCCTGGGAGAGTGTCGAGCGCGGCGCGAGACGGACGTAGCGAGGCACTTCAGAGACCTCGTAGTTCTCTGGATGCACCTGATTCTGCCGCAGGAACTCGACGAATGAAGGAGGGAACGAGGCGGCAAGCTTCTCTTCCCAGAAGAAGGGCGCCGCAGCCATTCGCCGCCCGCACACACGAGAGACTCTCTTCCTTCCTCGACTCTTTCTTTTCTTCTATAAATAAGTCGGTAGTCCGTGGTATCAATAGATCAATGAATAAATAAAATCTCCTTAAAAATCCCCGCTACGCGTGCGGCGTGAGGCAGTGTGCTTATGGACCTCCCTACTACCCAACCTTATCCCCTAACAACCCCCTCCCCCTTCCCCAGTTTCCTCTTTAGCGGAGAAGCTGGTTCCGGGGAGGCTGCGCGCGCTGCTTCGGCCAGGAGTTGGAGAGAAGGGGGCGGGAGACTGTGGCTTCTTCTTAGTTCGGACTTGGCTTTCCTCTCTTTCTCTTATATTTCATACAATCTTCCATGCTGTCTGTTGGGGTTTCTACTAGAGAAGTTCAACTACAACTACCTCAAGCGATGTTCCTTATATCCAAACCTCTCACCTCTTGCCTAAACCTAAACTATTAACCCTAGTACATGCCTAGTCCTCCAGGAGGACGGTGTCAAGGAATAGAGTACATATGGCTATATTTGGAGCCCCTAGGGCCGTTGGGAGGGCCCTAGGGACCATGGGGAACACCACAGGAACCCCCCGCGGGCTTGGGTACAAGTCCCCAGCACAAATTCGTCAAATATGCTTGCTTTTCGAAGCGCGGGAGAACGTTGCCACGAAAGCGCTGGCGGGAGCCTCCCTCCTCCCTGCGCTGTCTGCCGTGAACGCGCGCTGCCCCCCACCCCTCCCCCTCCCCCTCCGCTCTATCCTGCCAGCATGAGGACCACCGACGCCATTGGCAGCACAGAGAGAGCCCCTCCCCTTGCAGCAATTCACGCCTCGCAGTCCGGCCCCATTCGAGACCTGACTCCGTCTGAAGTGAGAGTCGAGAAGGTCGGCAGGACAGGGGGGAAGAGCGTCTTGAAGTACGTCATTGAGTACCAGCCGCCCAACAACCAACCCAAGGTGATGGACCGCAACATCACGGTGCTCGAAGGCCCACGCCACTCCAGGAGGCCGAGCAGCGTCGCGAAGCGGAAGGGGAAGAGAAGCATCACGGACTGCGAGTGGGCGGACGAGTACGATGAGCCGGAGGACGGGTGGAGCGACGTGGACCGCTTTCCTGCGGAAGCTCTCGAGGCGGACTGCCATTGGGCCGCGGGCCCCATCGCGCGCGCGCTGCCCCCTTTCCGCGGACCAATCCCCGGCCCCACGGACCTAGCCCTGCACGAGCACTCCCTCCCCCATGACTTCATGCACACACGGATCCCGCAGGAGTTCAAGCTGCGGTGGTGTTCTTACACCAAGCAGCACGCGCGCGCCTGGCGGGCTGCCAACCCTGACTGGAAAGGCAACGGCATCGAGCGTTCGATGCTGAAGATGCAGACTGTCCTTCGCCCGGAGCACTTCGATCTGTGGGTGGCAGCACGGCTGCGGGTAGCCCAGCTCAAGCCCGAGCTTTCCGCACATCGTCTATGGGACAGGAACTCATCGCTGTTCGACGCGCAGCTGTTCGCCGCCCTGACATTCAAGCAGTTTCAGTGGCTCAATAGGCACGGCGCGTTCGCGGATGGCAGCAATGAAGCAAACGAGTTGGAGCGCGGGGCTGTCGGCTGGGACATGCACAGGAAGCGGCGCGAGCTCACAAACTTACTTTGCGTTGCGTTTGGTCAGGCGTGGCGCCCAGCAGCAAATATGTCAGCCTCTGGCCCGTCTAAGCCGACTCCCGATGCCATAAATTCCATTTATAAGCACGTACTAGGGTTAAGGCTGTGAATAGGTTGAGATTTGGTCTACTATAGTCGAACCTAGTAGTGGAAAATTGCTACTATGTTACATAGTAGTAGCGCACCGGTACTACTATGTTACATAGTAGTAGTGCATTTCGGGCTCTTTATTGGTACTATAGTAATGTTGTTAAAAAAATCTTCTTAAAAATCCCCGCTACACGTGCGGCTTGCGGCAGTGTGCTTATGTACCTCCCTACTACCCAACCTTTACCCCTAACAACCCCCTCCCCCTTCCCCAGTTCTCTCTGTAGCGGAGAAGCTGGTTCCAGGGAGGCCGCGCGCGCTGCTTCGGCCGGGAGCTGGACAGAAGGGGGCGGGAGACTGTGGCTCGTCACATGGTCTGGTTTCGACTCGGGCTTCCCTCATTTGTATAACGTAAGATCTTTATTGATTTCCGCTGAGGTTCATATTAAGAGATTTAGCTAACCTAGGTGATGTTCCGTATGTCCAGGCCGCTCGCCGCCTGCAAGAGGTCCTCTGACGTTCCTAGGTTGAAATCCTTGTCTATAGTGTACAGGGGGCCTATCATTTTCCTGATATGTTTGTTGCTCGGGGCGTGTAGCCCCATGTTCTCGCGTTGTTTTTTTAGCCTTTGAAAGAATAAGGCCTGTATCTCGTAAGTATCGCTTTTAAGATTGACCTAACTAACGGACCTACCGTCCGCGTTGCCGTACTGAATATTGTAAAAGTCCGTGAGGATATATCTCCACGCCAGGATACCAAGGTATCCCGAGGAGGGATGTGGTCTGTCTACCTGGTAACAGAAGAGACGTTGGGCTCTACTTCTGTCGCATCCGCGATCGACCTTTTTGTTTGAGAAGTTGTTTGCGTTTCTATGTTCCCTCCTTGCAGGCAAGCCACGAGTCACCGGCCCAGGGTCCTACATTCGTCCATTCGCCCTTGTTGCCAGCAAGGTGTGGGGGGCCCATGTGGAGAGGCCTATGGCTTCCCAATCGAGTACTGAGACGCAATCGAGTCCATATGATCCTCGTCTCCCTTGTTGATTCCCCTCACCCCCCTTGGGCTGAGGGGGGGCCATGTGAGGTCACCTATGGTGCCTCCCATGCCCCCATTGGGCCACCCCCTCTTTGGGCTGACCCCACCGTCTATCCCGGGTGGAAAGAAGGATTCGCGTTCCCATCGAATATGCGACAGACTTGGTGCGAGCCGTCGAACGTCCCCATGGTTGAATTTAAAGATTGAGCTCGACATTGCGTGCCTTTGTGCCTTTTACCCGAGCGACCGTGCTTCCGAATCCTAATCGACTTCAATTTTTTAAAAGTTTTGTAGTAGTAGAGTGTCTTGTACCGACGGACGAACGAACGAACGACAGTCCCATGGACGGCAGCAATGAATAACTGCGCACAAATGCTCTCTGAATCTTCCATAGGAGTACAATATAAGAAAGATGTGGTTTGCGGGGATGGCCCAGGCAATCCATCGGCCTTCTTCGCGCCACCAACCCAACCCCACACAGAGATATACCTCGAAGCTCTCAAGCCTCTCCACCGTTTCCGTTTTGGAGCATATGAAAGGGCATGATCACGCAGATCTCACATTCAAAGGACTCTCTCTCTCCTTCCCCGTACCGCTCTCTCTCTGTCTCGGCCATGCACTCAAGGTGATACGCTCGTGGACAAAAGTCGCACCAAACCAATCGGCCCATCTGACCGCATACGACGCAGCAGAGGAAGCTTCCATCAGTGCCGATCTGTGCGCGCCGGTCGCGAATCGTCATCAACGAGCGAGCCACCACCAGGGAGGCCAGGTTGGGCGGGTATGCGCACACATTGCGACGTCTCATCCCCGTGTGACCCCTCACCTGCTCGTGAGAGCCCACACTGTGGTTACACTTGAACCGCGGGTGCATGCTCTCGTCGTAAAAGTCGGAGCTCCACTCCCGCGGAACCCAGAAATGGGTCGGCTTCAGCGGCTTCCGACTGCTGAAGCGGCACATGTCGAGCTCGACCCGCAACAGCCCGAGCCCGCCGGCTTGCTGGGGCCGCTCTAGCAGACGCATCAGAGGGTGATACCTCATAGTTGCATCTGGGTTCTCCCACGTGATGATGACCTGCGTATGCAGAGGTGGCGCGGGTGCCCCCGAGCTCAACTGCTGTTTGCGCGCACCCGTGCCACAGCGCGGTCTGACAGCGCGGCACCTGTGGATTGCGAAACTGCATGAGGAAGCAAAACGCCACCGCGTGGAAGAAGCGTATGTTGGCCTCGTAAGCCTCATGCGACTCGCCCATGAAGTGGCTGTCGATATACCGCCCGTGTATATTGCGCGCCATCAACGAGAATGTGCGGCAATCGAAAGCAAAGTGGATCTGGTCGCGCCAGGATGCAGGCACGAGGTGAGAAGGTGCTTGTAAATTTGGGCAGCGTGGGCACGCGCTGCTAGTCGTACCTGGTCGATGACACGCTCGCGCCGTCCCCCGCCGATGCGCCGAGGTGGGCTGAGGCGAAGCATTTCGGCGATGTTGTTCAGATCAACGTTAAGCCAGTCTTCGCGCAGCAGATTCTCCCTGCCCAACTCGTCGAGCTGCGTGCGGCTCATCGAGCGCTGAGTCACCTCGTGGCCAGAGGTGCCCGTCCAGTCGACCACCTGCACAAACAGCCGCTTACCGTCTTCATCGTTCGGCTCCTCGTCCCAGACGCCGCTGTCCAGCTCCTCCGCCCGCATCTGTCGTAGGTATTCCCTGGCGAGTGGGGCAGAGCCGCCGAAGCTTTCCACGAAGAAGATGGCGTCGTCAGCCACGGGCTCGGGAGGCGGCGCCAACAGGAGCGGCGGCCGCGCCTCGGCCTCCTGCTGCGCACGGCGGCGGTGGCAGAAGCGCAGTGCGCGCTCGACGATGAGCACGGGGCTCAGGTTGAGTCCTTGCACGAGCCACTCGTCCGAACGGTGCCAGTGTGCAAGCACATCCCCCAACGTGGTCGCAGTGCGCTGCTCACGCAGGTGAGTTGCCCACTGCGGTGTGCCCACGCGGACAGCGAGTGTATACCAGTGGTGTTTCAGGCTGAATGCATGCCCGTCCTCATCGACGGGAATGCCAGAGAGGAGTGCTAGCTCTCGCTGCGCGGCCCGCGTGGTGGTGCTGTGCTCGAGACAAAAGGCGGGGAGCCCTTCCTTCTCAAAGGCCAGCTGACGCCGGCATTCCTTACGGCTCGCCTCGGGGTCGAGGCATTCGAAGAAATGGAAATTCCTGATGGTCATCCTGGCAGGAAGCTTCCGGGCCAACGCACTCGCCACAGCTGAACTGTACTCGGAGTCAGGCAATTTTTTCCTCTCCTCCTTGACGTAGCACGGGAGATGACGGCATGAAAGCGTGTCGAAGAGGCCGATCAGCTCGCCAATCAACATGACGGGCTGGTCCGGAAGCAGTGTGCGCCTCGACTTGTCCCACGGCACAAACGGCAGTCGACTCATTGCGTCAAGCTCCGCCACTGCTGCCCGCGAGGCGGCGGCCGCGGCATGCAGCTCAGACGACCGCACGTCGCCCTCGGGGGCCATGCGTCTGTGCCCACGCCCGCGCATGTGCTCGCGGGCCTCCTCGCAGCACAGGTAGAGCTCAGCGGCAAGTGCCACCCGGCTCGCAAGCCTTGCATCACTGCTGTCAGCGCCGTCCAAGTAGTGCATGGGCCGCTCCTGTTCGTCACCAGAGAGGTCGAAATGGCAAAAGTCGTCCGCCCACCACGAATCTGAGGTGAAACTCCACCATGGCGCGCGCGCTCCTGCCGGGGGCACCTCGATTACACAGGTGGTGATGTCATGCACGGCTGTGAGGCGAAAGACGTACGCCGCAAGCGCGGCGCACACCGCCGCGCCCGCCTCGGGCCCCTCGGTCCGGCTAGGGATCACATCGGCCAGCACACACTCGCCTGGATGCGCGCCGAAGAACCGATAAAGCGCGACGCCAACGCACCTCACCTCTGCCGGTAGGTCTTCTCCGTGGCTGGCGGCAGGCACGACGAGCCACGCAAAGGCGATAGCCCAAGGTGCCTCGCGGGCCGCCTGTCCACACCTCAGCGTGCACTGCTCATTGTCCTGCACCTCTTCACCCGTCAGAAGCTCCCAGCACCGCTCGACCGCCAAGCGAGCAAGCACACATGTGTCGCTCGAGCTGTGTTCGCACACATCTACGTTCCCAGCATTGTCGCCATCTCTAGACGTGCCGCCGTTTGGCGTGGGCGTCTCGTTTGCCCAGCTAAGCAACACATCCTCTGCAGCGCCGAATAATGCAATCGGAAGCTCGCGAGCAAAGTGCGCGTTGAAGCGGAGTGCATAGTGCTCGCGCTTGCGCGTGCGCAAACCCTGTGGGCGCAGCTTGCGCTTCGTCTTTGGCGGCGGAGCGGCGCGTCGCCAGCCGGCGAGCGGTGTGGCATTCGGTCGCCGCTTGGCCAGCGGTGACTGCTGCTGCCCGTCAAACCCGAGCAAGCGACGAAGCTCGCGCTGATTCTGTGCAACGTTGGCATCTCGCAGCTGTTCGTATGCTGAGCGCGAGCGCGACTGCTGTGCGGTTCCACCTCCGCAGTCTATCAAAGGATCAGCCCCCACGCTCGCTCCGTCGTGATTCGCCGGGATCTTCCGTGAAGGCACGGGTGAGGTCGGCGCTTGAGGCGGTAATCGCCGCTTGCTGACAGTGCCGCGTGGTCGCGGTGGCCTCAACCCCTGGCGGCACTGCTGGCACTTGGTGAACCTGGACTCGTTGATCGAAGTGCAAAGCGCGCACGACCAGCCGCCTTCGCGTGGTGTCGAGCAGAGCACGCATAGAACATGGCTGAACGGCTGATGTGAGGTGCAGCCGGGCCGCTGGCACGCCCAACGCTTTGGCGCACGGTGGACGACGGCCTCCACCTCGACCTCACATGATGAGAGGAAGGGGCTGGGCTGAGGCGGCAGGGGCTGAGGAGCTGAGGTCGGCGGCGAGGGGGGGGGTGAGAGTGCTGGAAGCCTGGGCTCAACCGAGTGGGGATCGGACGGTGAATTGGAAAAGTCCAGAGGCGTCTTGCAGGAAATGGATGGGAGGGAAAGAGAGGGAGGGGAGCGAGAGAGCTCGACGGCTTGAGAGAGAGAGGCAGGTGGCGTGGAAGGAAAGGGAAAATAAGGAAGAGTGTCGGCCGCAAGAGAGAAGAGGGTCGAAGCTGTCGCTCGCCCTCTCCCAGTGCTTGCAACGGGAAGGGAAGGGGGAAACTGCTCCTTCTCTGCACGCGGTGGCTGTGCGGTGGGGCCGCAGGGAGAGGTTTGCGGCTCTTGGGCCATGAGTCTCCGAGTGGGCGATATGGGGAGCGTGGAGAGGGGGGAGAGGAAGAGAGAGCAGTGTGTGGGGGAGAGGGTGAGGAAGAGAGAAGGGGAGGGACGGAGGAAGAATTAGGGAGGGAGGGAGGGAGGGAGGGAGGGAGAAAGGGAGGGAGGGAGAAAGGGAGGGAGTGAAAGAGGAGATAGATGGGGAGGGGAGGGGGGGAGGGAGGTAGGGGGAGGGAGGGAGGGGCGTGGAAGGGACTGGGAGTGGAAGCGGGAGAGGAGAAGGGTGAGGGCGAGGACGGGAAGGGGACGGAGGGAGCGGGAGGAGAGCTGGGGGAGAAGGGAAGCGAGCTCGGACAGACGGACAGACGGACAAAATCCAGGAGAGGAGTGGGGGGGGGGGGGCCTCTCTCTCTCTTCTCTCTATACCTCTCTCTTCTCTCTCTTCTCTCTCTCGCTCTCTCTCTCTCTCTCTATCTCTCTCTCTCTCTCTCCCTCCCTCCCTCCCCGTCCCTCTCTCTCTCTCTCTCTCTCTCTCTCTCTCTACCTCTCTCTCTCTACCTCTCTCTCTCTCTCCCCCCCCCCCCTCTCTCTCCCTCTCTACCTCCCTCTCTTTTCCTCTCTAACTCCCTCTCTCTCTCCTCTCTCTTTTGTCCCTCTCTCCGCCATCTCTCTCTTTTTCTACCTCCTACCTCCCTGTCTCTCTCTCCTCTCTCTCTCTCTCCGCCCTCTCTCCGTCTTAATATTGGGAGTCCTCTCCATCAAGAAGAAACATAATTGGGGGCCCCCGTCCTCCTCTTCTCTCCCTTCCCCCCCCCTCTTCTCTCTCCCCCCTTCCCTCTCTATCTACTCTCTCCCTCTCAACGATGGGAGCCCTCTCAATGAAGAAGAAGAAGATTGGGGGGCCCCTTCTTCCTCTCTCTCCCCCCTTCTCCTCCCTCTCTCTCTCTCCTCCCTCTCTCGCTCTCTCCAGCTCTCTCCCCCCCTCATCTCCCCTCTCTCTCTTCTCTCTCTCTCTTCTGAAACTTCTCTCTCAGCTTTCCCTTCTCTCCAGAGGTTGTTTCTCTCCTCGCTCCGATCTCTCTCACCTCACAGAGATCCCGCCAGCTTTTAGCTCCCTCCGTCTTCTCTCTTATCCTTCCTCTTCTTTCCGTTCACGGGGGGCCCCTCTCCCCTCCTAGCCTTCTCCTCGCCCCCCCCCCTCCCCTCTCCCTACTCTCTCCCTCCCGGCGCGCTCTCCCCTCTCTCTCCCTCCCCCTCCCTCTCTCTCTCTTCACTTCATCTCCACGGTTTACTCTCAATCTCCACCCCCCTCTTCTTCTTCTCTCCCCCACCTCATCTCGCGCTTCCCCCCGCGGGGGGGCCCCCCTTCCCCCCCCCCCCCCCCCCCCCCCCCCGTGGTTTCCCGCCAACTTCTCCCCCCAGCCGCTCGCAGCAGCGAGTGTACTTTGTACCTTGTACTTTACTTTGTACTTTGGACCAGCTAGCAGCCATAGACAACTATTACCACTGTAACCTTGAAAGGTGGTTCCTTAGGATTTGGAAAGAGTGACGAATTGGAATGGCCCATAGGGCCTGAGGGCAATGAGGAGGGAGGCATGACGGCGGCAGGCGCGGCTGAGGAGACGACTTCGGAGACGCTGACGGGCGGGGATTATAACGATAAATACCGAACGAAGAGGAAGAGAAGAGAGAAGCCTAACGAGCGTCGATTCGCGAATGCGACAAAAGAGGTGGGAAATCGGCAGGTGGGCGGCGGGTGGGGCAGGTGCGCGCGCTCTCCAGCGAGGAGCTCTCCCTCTCCAAGGGAGGCCGTGGCGATGTATGGGTATGGGGTATGGGATGCCTGCCTCATTCGGATATTCGACAACTAAGTTTATACTTGGTCGCCATGGAGCGCGCCGGCGCTCCCCTCCTCTCC
>CM030943.1:2632722-2673355 GCA_018136815.1 Isochrysis galbana | reverse complement strand
TTCGGGCCCCCCGCCGCGGGCGCCCAGCCAGTGCCCATGGAGCAGTCGCAGGCGAAGCGACCGCGTCCCCCGGAAGAGGCCGAGCAGGTGAGCGCGACTCCCATCGCGCCACACGGCCCGTGGCCCCGGCCACACCACCCACAGCAGCCATGCTGGTTCCCCCCATGGAGGGCAGCAGACTGCAGGCCACACCAGACACCCACCAGACCAGAAGTCAGACGAACCCATTGGGCATGCCTCATGGCAGAGGCCTCACCCACCCTGGTGACGGTCGCGCCGCCACGGCGGCGCGGCCCGAGACCGGGTGGCCCTTATGGGCACAAAGCACATGCAACAGCAGATACGCATTACAACAGACCACACCAACGCCCCCAGCCTGACCACAGCACACAAGGGACCCCCCCAGCGGGCGGTCTGCAGCGAATGCACATCGCCACATCACCGATGAACGAGCCTACGACACATGCAATGACACCCGACACGTCACACCTCGCGCAGGAGCCCCAGTCGGATGAAGAGCAAGAAATCCAAGATACAGACGCAAATCTCGAACTCTCCTTCCACCAAGAGGGCGACTACACCTTCCAAGACACGACCGTCTACGCAGCCATCGTCGAGCTCCTCTTGGAGCTCGAAGGAGTAGACCCTGAACCAGATTTCTGGGCTCGATCGATCACAGGCCCATGGCACATAGCCGTAAATGAGGATTGCGAACAGCAATTCCAAGAGCGTTACGGCGAGTTCACCACACTCCGCATCAATCAGACGGACATCAAAGTCCGCGTGAAAATCGAGTCCCTAGAGGAGAAGATCAACAAGCGAGGCGCCTCCTCCCGCAAGTCGCTCTACAACGCCCTGCAAGACGTGGCGGCTCACTTGGTCGTAGAAGCCGACGGCCTGGCGCAAGCAAAGCAAATCACTCTCAGCACACTCATCAAGGCGGTCAGAAAAGTGGGCCTCACTTTCCTCAAGGGCAATCGCGAACGCATGAAGCTCGAGGGCGGCTCGGGCACGTTTGTGTCCAAGGCGGCCTACTCCACCCGCTGGCATCTGGCGGAGCGAATCCGAACGGCGAAGAGGAGCCAACGACCTAACTAAAATTGGAACGGACATGCTGCGCCCCCCCTACCCGCAACACCATAGACCATAGTTTGCTTTGCCCCCCCCCCCCCCCTGCGTTGCTTTTACCCGAAAGGGGTTTTCCCCCAGCGTGGACTCGAGGAGAGGACGCGCTGGGGTGCGCAGGGTCGGTGCGTGCACTGGGGGGAGGACAAATATCGAGGGGAGGGGGCAGTGCCCCTACCCCCCATATCACTCGGACACCTGGCCCGTCAGGCCGTTAGGCATGGCGGGATTCCGGGACTGAGACGTTATGTCCAATTAGCTAGTGGGGTTGGCTAGGATATAACATTGATTATTATACACCATAGTTTGCTTCAGACTTGTGCCTTTGGTTTTGCGCTATATCTGTGAGCTATGCATATGCTATATGAATTTAATACAACACATTCACTCAGACAAAAATATGGCTATGGAGCAGCTTGCAGTCGCACTACTGACAATTCTTGGAACGCACACCAAAACGCAAGCCTTGGAGGCGATGGGATGTGGGAACGGGATGTGAAGGGAGTTCGCGACAAATTCGCGGATTGTGTGAAGCCGCTCGCAGCCCCGTTGGTCATTCGTGTAACGCCCACAACACGCAAGCTAGCGGGGCATGCGATAGACACAGTCTGCAACGGAGCAGCGACTGGACGTATCGCATAAAAATAAAGAAGCAAACCCAGTGGAAGAACCCAAGTAATGATCGCGACCCGCGATCCATGCCCTCCTGTCAAGGTCCAACGCGGACACCTCGAGAGAGCCTCGGCGATGCATGCGTCCACGCAAAGCCGGCGCGTCCGTAATTGAGCGCAGTACTCGCCCGCATTACGTTTGGTGCCGGGTGGGATACTCGCCGTCAAACGGCGGCGGAATGCAGACTAGCACGGGGCCGGCGCGCTCGTCGCACAGGGATATACAGGTTGTCGATCACCGGGGATGGCCGCGAGGCTTCTCTAGCACCGTTCTTTTCGTCACTCACGAGGACGTTGCTGCCGAGGGCGCGCGTCGCTGGCTTGCCCTTGCGTCGCCACGCAGCAAGTCATGCAGTTTTGAGCGCGCGGTCGCCGCGCCCGTAACAACCCTCGCCAGCCGGACGCATTCTCCTTGCCAGCGCATCCTTCTTGCCGGAGCTGACAAAATCGGTAATCCATGAGGCCTGCATTGCCTCCCCATGCCCATGGCAAGACGAATTCCGTGCGCGCCTTGCTACGCAAAATAAGAGAGGAGAAGGAGTTGTCCGGACCTAGTTCGAGCGCGAGAACAGGGTCTGGAGTCTCTTGGTGAAAGAGCTGACCTCCTCCTCGACCGCCACGACGTCCTTCTCAAGCTCACGCTCCACCTGGTGAGTGGGGATGAAACGAGCTCGAGTTGAGTGCGCAAGGGCGGGCGAGTCGGGAGCGCTCGGCGCGGCGGGGGGGGGGGGGGGGGTGCAGATGCCGACATGCAGCGCTCGAGGTAGGCGGCATTGGGAGATCGGGCGTCGCTCGAGATACGCATGGGCCGGCACAGGCAGGCGTACCGAGAGGACTTCGCTCTCAATCGCCTTCTCGATTCCCGAGACGTCCTTGATGAGCTCTTGGTCAAAGGTTGTAAGCGCCGACGCAACTTTACCCTCGACAAAGACCAGGTCCGCCTGCGTCGCGCCGAGGGACGCTCGGTAGGTGCGGTGAGAGGCGAGACCTCGCGCAAGCGGTACATTGGGCGGGCACAAGGGTGCGGCTCCCAGGGGGCAAGAGCTCAAGGAAAGGAAAGGAACCTTCCGCGCAAGGGCACACCTCGATCTCCTCGAGACGGGTCTCGGCGGCGTTGCACGAGTTGTCTGTCTCGGTGAAGTCGGACCACTTGAGCCCAACCTGCCGAAGCGGAGGCGAGGCCAATGGGTGCGGGGTACGAGCAGGGTGGCAAGGAGGCATGGTTGAGGAGTTGGGACGTCGCCCCATGTGTCGGATCTGAGCGGCTACCTGCTCGAGCTGCTTGCTAATCTCGGGGATGTACTCCGGCCGCAGCTTGGGGTCACGCGTGTAGATGACAGCGCCCCCATACCTGCGGTTACGCGGGCGGCGAATGCGGTAAGTGCGTAACTTTGGAGAGACGTGGTGGAGCGAGGTGGGCACCGCACCCGTCCCAGGCGTCATTGGACCCGCGGTAGTAGACAGTAACGTAGCCGCCTTTGCCCTTGTCATCGTCGTATGCCCCTTTGTAGCCAAGGATATACCTTCGCGGGCCAGGATGCATGTTTGGCTTAGCGGCGAGTCGAGTGGTTAGGGGTCGGAGCGCCAAGGTATTTGGCCGGCGCCGCGCACCAATCATCCTGGTAATGCAAGAACTCGTTGTCATGGTTGTAAAGGATGCCCGGACGCGTCTTGTCCTGCTCAAATGTTTGAAGCGTGTAGCGCGTGACAAAGTTGGTGCCTGCACAAGACGGTAGGGCGAGTCAATGATCGTCAAGTGAATCATCGGGGACGGGGGAGACGGCGAGGCGCGTTACATGCAGAGCTATCGCACAAGCGCACCGGCAACGGGATCTTTAATGCGCCACTGCAGATTCCCGACAAGCGTCGTGGGTGATGGCGCTTCAAAGCGGTGCAGCTGGCAGTCAAAGGTGTCGAACGCCTGCGGATCAGGCAAGGGGCGGTGGGGTGGGGCCAGGTGGGACGGGTCGAGGCCTAGCACCGCGGCACAGCGCACCTTGTTGAGCCCGGCAGAGATGTACCAGTCGCCCTCGAGCACGGTTGTCTCGAACTTGGGAACGAGCGTCTCGTCCTTGGGGACCGGCCAAGAGCCGTCATCCGGGCGCTGGGGAACGCACCTGATATAGTGAGACAAGCAGGTGGGAAGAGGGGTGAGCATTTGCGGCATGGGATCGAGGGAAGGCGGTCCGATGGCAGCGCTGCTGAAGGGACCACCAAGCGTCGCACTTTTTGTCGGTGACTGCCGCCTTGGTGAAGGCCTCGGTGACCTGGTTCGCGAATTTATCCCCGCACGCGATCTGGCAGGTGGCTTCGTCGGGCCTGCGTACATGTCAATGTTGGGATATTGAGGCGATGGCGAAGGTAGCAAAAAGTCGCCGGAGAGAGCGAGGTGAAAGACGGGGATGAACGGCCCAAACGTGCACGGATGCGCTGCTCTCAGGAAAGGTTGGGTGTGTACGACGGCATTAGGCACGCTTCTGCGTCACACGCTTGGTGCGCCAATGAGTACGCAAACACTCAAGGGAGCGCTCGTGCACCTGTCGTTACACGTCTGGATACACAGCAAGTTGGCGGCGCACACCGGGTCGGTCACGCAACGCGCGAGTGCGCCCGGGGCCTACAAAGCAATGAGCGGGGCATGGTGTGCGGAGGGTGATGCGTGACGCAGGCAGCGTAGACTGTTCGTACTGGTGCATCATATAGTCTCAAAACATTGCGCCCACGCATCTTCCCCATCTGGCCTGCAGCAACTTGCTTCCGTCTCCCTTGCATCCATCCTCCCCTGCATATGTGCTCAACCCGTTTATGCCGCGACTAGCAAAGACGCCGGCCGACCTTGGAGCAACCCCCGCGCACACCCTCCCCACACCCTCTCTGTCTCCAAGGGCGTTCCATGCTTTCCTTTGTTGCGCCTCCGTCCCATGCCAACGGCCTAGGTTCATCCTCACATTCCTTTTATGGAGTCGGCTTCTGGCTCCCGACTCTCTCTCTCGCTCCTCCTGGTTTCTGTGTCTCACCGGCACCCCCTCACTGCAACTTCCGCAGCACGCCCCCCTTTCCCTCCCCCAAGCCCCAACCCTTCTCTCCCTTATGTTTCATACCTGATCGCTCTTCTCTCCGCTGTCCTTCTCTCTGACCCCTCCGTTCCGCCCGCACTCAAGCCCCTCCCGTCTCACGCCCCCCCCCCTCCCCCTCCCCCTCAATGCCCCTTCCCACTCTCTCTCCCTCTCTCCCTCTCCTCTCCCTGCCTCCCTCCCTCTCCCTCTATCCCTCTCCCTCCCTCCCCCCCCCTCTGTCTCGCTCTCTTCCCTTCCTCCCTCCCTCCCACTCCCTCTCCCTCCCTCCCTCTCTTCTCTCACCTCCCTCTCTCTCTCTCTCTTCTCTCACCTTCTGGATGAGGCAGCTGGCGATGGCGGCGCCATCGGCCGCAATCGCCGGCGCAATGGGCAGCACCGCCGGGCTACTGCACACAATCGCCGCCGCCAGCGCCGCCGCCGCCTCGGCGCGAACAGAGAGCACAACCATCGCTCGCTCTCTCTCTCTCTCTCTCTTCTCTCTTCTCTCTCTCTCTCTCTCTCTCTTCTCTCTCTCTCTCTCTCTCCCCCCCCCCCCTCTCACTTATTTCCCACTCTTTCTTTCTCTCTCTCGTCCCCTGTCTCTCACACCCTCCTCCCCCCCCCCCCCCCCCCCTCTCTGCCACTCTACCCCTCTCTCCCTCCCTCCCTCCCCCTCTGCTCCGTATTTGTGATCCTTCATTTAATATAAGTACACCAAAGCGTTCTCACGGGAAGTCGAGAGAAGTCTCTCATCTCGAATCTCACATCTTTCTCTCCCCTTATTCTCTCTCTTCCACCCTCCCCTCTCCCTTTCTCTCTCTCTCCTCTCTCATCCCATCGTCAAATCTCGCGGCTCCCCTCGGCGAGCGCCAAAAACAAAATCGCACCACCCGAGACGAGAAGGAAGTTTCTCGGCCTCTTCCGATCTCTCCCCTCCCCCCTCCCCCTCGGCCCCTACTTTCTACTTTCTACTCTTAGGCCCTACGCCCTACCATGCACATGTGAGCTGGAATTCACCAAGCAGGCGCTTGGGTGGTGGGCATCTAAACAAACCAAGTTATTAACTTGGGCCTTAGCTGCAAGGGTGGCTCTTTGTCTGAGCCCTAAACCCAGCTTCCAGCTTCTTCAAAACTTGTGTTTTCATTGTTGAAATGTTTGGTTGGTGCTGATCGGGCTAGTACCTTAGGAAGCGTCAGTGATGTTGCGGTATAACCGCAATAAGCGCAACGGCAGAGCGGCGCGTGACGCGGACATTGCATATTTGCTTGGATATTTGGTATTTGGGGGGGGGGCGGATGGATATTTCTTGGATATTTCTCATGGATAAATGGGGCATTTTCAATGGATAAAGATGCCTACCCCTACTTGCGTCGTCTTTGTGCTCAATCGATCTTGTTTGCCGCGGAGTTTTACTGGTAACTTGTAGAACTCTTCACCCGTAACTCGCCCCTCGCTCCTTGCCGTCGCGCCCTTTGTGGCCTGTCTCGCTCCTTTTCGCTCCTTCGCTCCTTGGGCCTTGCTCTGCCTTTGGTCCCTCCTTGCTGTCGTTCCCCCGCGCTCGCTCTCGCCCTCGTCGTAGGTGTTCGTCGCTGCGGACTTTTCCCCCCGCGCGAAGCCTACCCTCTCGCCCCTTTCGGTTTACGCACGTAGATTCCCTCCTTACTTTCGACCTACTCGTTCGCGGTAACCGCCGTTCGCCGTCGGCTCCTCCGTCGCATCGTCGCTCTCTTGTCGGCTTTCTCTTCCTTGTTTCCTTCCTTCTGTGTCTTCCCCGCCCAAGTGGTGAAAGATACGTTAGTGTGGAGGAATGTTGGGTGAGAGTCGAGTGTGCGTGTCTCGGATTGTTGTCGGACTAGTCGGATTGGTACCCTGTCGGCCTCCGTCGATCCGCGATCCTCGTAGCCCCTCCATTCCTCCGGCAGCCACACCCCAGGCAAGCCCAGTGAGTGTTGTTGGGGTCTTCCTCGTCCACAATCGAAACGCACTTCCACACAGGATCAGTGCGCCTCGAAACGAGGGAGCGCTTACGACCGGATAAAACCCAACTATCGTTAAACCGATAGGGTCATGGAGCGCGCGCCGCCGCCCGCTCTCGCTGCCGCTGCCCTCGCCATGATGGACGAAGAGCTCATGGAGACGCCGCTGTCGCCGAAGCGACCGCGCCAGGACGACCCCCCCAGTCAGGTGGGCACAGGAGCCGGCGGGCCGCGCCCGCGCATCACCACGAACGGCACATACAAGGCCGCCATGCTGGCACCAGCCAGCAGGCAACACACCTCCAGCACAATCCACAGCCACACCCACCACAAAGCACCAGAGGGACGAACCCATAGGGAAGGCCCCCGGGCCGGGACCCTACACAGCCGCGTTACCGCCCTCGTGCTCCGGCGCGAGGGGCCGGCCCGGCGCCATACAAGACAGGACCCCATTGGGGAAATGTCGCATCAAAACAGGCACTGGAAAGAGCAGCTTTGGACCCCCATCATGGGAGACAGCGGCAACAGGGAGGACGACACCGGGGAGACACTCCCCAGAGACGCCCAGAAGCACACAGACGACCGCGCCTCGGGCGCTGGAACGATCAGCAAGGCACCGGCCCCAGAGGCCCAACATAACCAGCACAAACACGAATTTGGGCCAACACAACAGACACTCCACGCAAAACCCGCGAGAGGGAGTGACTACGCGGTTGACGCACTGAGACAAATGGACCCTAGAGAAGCAAGACAAAGCAGAGGACTAACCTTGCCTCCCCCCACGGCCACACAGGTGGCCCTCCTTGACGAAGACCTCGAGCCCGAGCTTCAAGAAGAGGCCGAGTTTCCGGATTCTCATAAAATCGTCATCACCTTCACGGCGTACGAGAAGGGCCACAAGGCCAAAGACGAGGAGACCCTAGGCGCCATTGTCGCGCATCTCAACAAACTTGAAGGCGTCGACCTTGAACCCGACTTTCTGTCTAAGAGCGCCTCCGGACCATGGGAAATAATGGTTACGGCGGATTGCGCGAACCAATTTCGCGAGATGTTCAAAGACGTCGTCGACTTTCGCAAGGCGGGCATTCCGTGCCCCATAGCGGTCAAATATCAAACTCTCGACGAGAAACTCAAGGGGCTACCCCGGGCGTCCGACAAAGCGGTAGCTGGCGCTTTCCAAGACGTCTCGGCGCACCTAGTGGTGCGCAACTACAAGTTCGAGTTGAAGAGCATTATCACGATCAGCACGCTCGCCAAGGCGGTCGAAAACCAAGGCTTCTACTTTCTCCAAGGAAACCAAGAAAGGACCAAGATCCTCACCAAAGAAGGAGTGCTAGTGACCCAAGGCAAGAAAGAGGTTTACCACCTCTATGTGACTCCCAAGCAAGGCTCGTTCAAATCGTTCGACTTTCCGCGCAAGATACTTCTCAGCGTTAACGGAGCCCCCTACCCCATCGAGTATGCGGTCCGAAACTGCCGCGAGCTCGGCGGCGACATAAAGAACCTGTACATCCACGCAGGTCCAAAGGGATGCAAAGGATACAAAAAAGACTACGCTATGGCCTTCCAACCCCCCCTTCGCATGTGCGTGTGCGCAGAGGAAAAAGCAGCGCGACTTGAGCGGGAAGAGCGCAAGCGCACGGCAACGCCGAAGAAGACTATCCAAGAGGCCGTCAACCCGGGCTCGCTCGAGCTATGCAAACGTTTCCCCAACGGGAAGTGCCCCATGAATATCGAGGGCAAAGCATGCAATCGATCGCACGATTATCCGGGCGCGTGGAAAGACGGCGCATGCACAATTGTATGCGCGTTTCCGCGCGCGAGTGCCGGACATCCCGGAAAACAACCAAAGGGAGGATTTTGCACCCTAGGTGCCGAATGCCGCTATCTCCACAAGTACGCATGCGTAGCCCATCTGTCGCGTCGCGGCAACGCATTGATCATATACGCACTCACATTCAACTCCACCCTTGGATACCCAGGTGAGGGACCGGTTACTATCGTGTCCTACAACATCAACGGTGCCGGGCACGGCGCCTTAGGCTCGGTGCTAGCCCAAGCGAGGAAAGCGAGGGTGGACATCCTACTTCTACAAGAGCTTCATGCCTACGCAGACGGCAGGCAACACCGCGCATGCATGACCGCCAAAGCGTTGGGATGGCAAATGGTGCAAGCACCTGCGAACATCACTGACCCGGCGAGTGGGGTGGGAATTGCGATCCGCGACTCCTCCCCAAGAGTGAAAATGTTACCGGATACGGCGGAAACGCTAGTCGAAGGCAGATGCCTACGAGTTAGATGCGTAATAGAATCTAAAGAATTGGAACTAATATCTATATATCTGAGCGCCGCGCCTAATTTGAGAGCCACCCAGATAGAAACATTGAAAACGAGCCCCGTGGTAGGAGAACACGATACCATTATGGGAGGCGACTTCAATTGTGTAGAAGATGTGGAGAGAGACACAAGGAAGCACACGGACCGAGAGGAATATGGAAACGCCCACGGACCCAAACTAAGAACGACTATGAATGAGATAGGATTAATGGACGCATACAATCTAGTGAACGGTAATATCAAAGGGGGCTTCACCCGTCTTTCGGGGACCGTTCACACGCGAATAGACAGGATCTATTCCCCCATCGTATGCTCGAACATCAATTGGCAGACAATCGGCCCACACCCGTCACTTTTTACGGGGAAAGGCGCCTCGGACCACCTCCCGGTGGTGGGCACCTTCGAAGTATTAGGGTTCAAACCCGGACGCACATACGACGTGCGAATAGACAGCGAACTTTTCGGCGCGGAAGACACGCGGAGAGTTATAACACACCTGTGGAGAAGCCACATAAAACCTGAGACACCGGACGAAGACATCGACGACGCGTGGAGCAACGCGAAAAAGGCGGCGGCAATTTACCTTCTATGGGCAACAAGGCAGAACAAAGAGCAACAGGAAATAGCAAAGGCCGTCGAAGAGCTTGCATTGATTGGGATCGAGCTCAACGATGGCGAGCCAAACGCGAGGAAAGTGGATAGAATGCGCGAACTCAACGAAAAGATAGGTGCGATTCGCAGGAAGTCCAGACCGACGATCAAAGAAAGCTTCGACTCTCTCAAATGTGAGGAGAGGATGACGAAAGACGAAAGAATTCTTTCAGAGATTTCAAACGCGCGCCTCTAACAGCGCGATCCCAGAACTCTTCATCACTAGAGACTGGAACGTCCCGGGGGACGACATGAGAAACACGACCGCAGACGATGCGGAAATACGAAGCGAACTCCGCAAGTACTACGTATGGCTATACCAGGAACGCCGCAACACCAGAGACCACGAACTCGAAGAGACGCTAGAAACACGCCCGATGAACAAACACGACAGCGATGCAATAGAAGGGAAAATAACGATGGAGGAGCTCACGGACGCCATTACCCAAATAGGGGGTGGCAAGAGCGCGGGGCCAGACGCGCTACCGGCGGAGTTCTACAAAAGCTTCATAGACCTAGTGAAACACGACTTTCTTAGAGTGCTAAATCTAGCTCTAGAGCAGGGGCAACTTAACGTATCCATGAGAGAAGGCGACATAATACTCCTATATAAAAAAGGAGACACGAGAGATCCAAGGAACTATAGACCCATCACGCTCCTGCAAAGCGACTACAAAATATTGGCCAAGGTACTTACAAATAGACTAAAAAAAGTAATCGGGAACATAATCTCGAAAGACCAATTAGGCTTCGTCCCGAAACGGTTGATCGGAGAAGCCACTCATCTATTACAACTGACGAATGCATACCTAGACGAAACGGGGGAGCCAGGACTCCTCCTGGCGCTCGACTGGGAGAAGGCCTTCGACAGGGTCAACTGGGAATTCTACCATTTGGTCCTCGACAAACTAAAATTCGGGGAAAATTTCAAGAGGTATGCGAAGGCTCTTACGAACTCCGAGGCTAAACCAATCCGCTACATAAAGGCGAACGGGGGAAGAAGCTTCCCCTTCAACATAGCGAGCGGCGTCCCCCAAGGATGCCCGCTCTCGCCGCTGGCCTTCCTCTTAACGGCAGAAGCCCTCACCAGAGCGATAAATGAGGACGAAGACATTGAAGGCATCGTAGTTAACGGTGCCGAACTTAAGATAAGTCAGTTTGCGGACGATACGCAACTCTTAGCGGCAGACTACAGCAGCCTGGCGCGATCTCTCAGCTGGGTAGAAAGATATGCGGCGGCCTCGTGCGGCAAACCCAACGATCAAAAGTTCGAAGGACTGAGGATGGGCTCCCTGAAGAGGAAGCGCCCACCCGGGAGATTCCAAAGATATAAGTGGCTGAAACGAAGCGAATACGCGACCATACTGGGAGTCCCGCTAGGGGGGCCCCAGGCCATCAAGGAATTCTGGCGTAAATTAGCTGACAAGATAGAGAAGAAAACCACTATATACGCACCGCTAACCAAAAACCTATCTATACACGGGAAAACAAAGGTGGCGAATTTCCTTATATATTCTATCCCTAGATACTGGTTGCAGACACTTGCAGCCCCGAAATCATTCCATACGGCAATCAAAAGATCCGTGGATAGGATTATGTGGACTAACGAGCGCACCGGACGACGGCTACAATGGATAAAATATCCCGAGATTCCCACTAAAAACTCTTCGGAAAAAGGGCCCCACCTCGGGCTGGGACTGCTAGACTGGAGCAACCACGTCAAAGCACTACAAGCAAAATGGATCCTAAACTATCTGGACGCGCGCCAAGCACAGTGGAAGCAGGTGCTCGACGCGTGGTTTTGCCGGACAAACTTAGGGAGGGCAGCGGTCCTCTCGACAATCCCCACGAGCAAACTTACCGATGGAATAACGGGTACAAGTAAACTACCCGCGTTCTGGAAGCTGGCGCTAAACAACATCCGTGAACTAGAGCTCACGTCGTTGAAAGTAAGTAGGGAGGGAGCACTCTCACAACCCATGTGGGGTAGCCCAACGCACCCGGGACCGAATATGAAACCCAAATGGGCAAAGCTGTGGAATAAGCTCGAATGCAACACCATACACAACGTATTCAAAGACCACGCGGCGACCGCGCCATATAGCAGCGAAGAATGCGCGCAATACCTCAGGAACAACGACACGTATATACAATTTCAGGGGGAATATATCCCAAGAGACAAATTCTTAGAAACGTGGGACATAATAGTCAAACACGCCACGACGTTGATGGCGGCGGCAGACAGCGCGGCCGAAATAGGGGGCGCACCAGCGAGAAGCGAGGAGACCGACAACCAAAGCGCTCCAGAGGAACCGACACCCGAACTGCGAATAACAATGGACGGGGAATACTATGTGAGCATCAAAGGAAAGTGGTATGAGGCGGAGCTCTCATACTTAGGCACACCCATAGTCGGGGAAAGATTGCACACCGCACCCACGAACTTAGATCCATCCCCTCCGGCGCACTGGGGGGAAGGGTACAAAACCAATAAGAGGCTAGAGTACCCGCTAGCAGACGAATACACACTAGACGGTAAGACGCCGCTGGACGGCACCGGTGTAGAACATATCACCGAGGCCCTCCAGCAAGCGAAACGCAAGCGCAAACGCCACACGGGATTGAACAAGTGGGAGGATAAACTGCAAACCTCAGACGACACATGGGCGCATCTCGCAAAGCTATACACCTCGCCAATGATAACGACGCGGGACACGCACTTGCACTTCAAACATATCACACACAGGCGAGTAGGCACATATAACCGTTTTCCGGGCAGAGATAAAACATGCCGGATATGTGGGGAGGCGGAGGAATCCTCGATCCACTTAGGTGAGTGCCCCAGGATAACTAACATTCTAGGCGAACTAAATAAAGTCGCACGCTTCTCACCTGAGGTTGAAAGGAGCAGAGAAGAAATCATTATAGATAACCTATTCGTTTTCCCGAAAGGAGACGCCCCGAAAGCACTATGTATACTATACCTATTAGCATGGAGATACATCATCACGGACTTCTATAGGATACACTACGATGGTGTAAAATTTTCGGAGGAATCAGTACTGATAAGAACCATAGAGAGATATGCCCTGTTGAGCAAAGCACTCCTATTCGCACAAGAAACCGATTTGACGAGGACAGCCCAGGCGGGCATGGGCAGGCAACCAAAGAAAAGGGTAGACATGAACGACTTGAGACCCATTTTTAATAGAAACGACAAAGGCGGACTTAGACCCAATGCAGAGTTAGTGGTACTAACCACCAAGCTAGGGATCGTCCACGCTGTCGAGGGGATCATGGAGTAAGACAACCTTAGCAATTGAAGCTTTGGCACGCCACTAGAACTTGATGCCGGGGGCACTAGGAACCAAACCCAAATAACACAACCAAGACGAAGACGGACAGACACACACGACACTATAGACAAATTCGGAAGGCCTGCCCGAGCCCCACACTCCGAACCAGGCCCCAGGTAGTGCACCGAGGCCGGACCCCGGAAACCGAAGAAAAAGGAAAGAAGGGGGGCAGGGAAAGAGGTGGAGGGAGGGAAGTTAAGGGCGGTGTAGATAGCAAAGGCACAGGTGTGACCCATAGCTAGTAGGCGAGTAGCCCCGAATCTTCAGAAAGATTTTTTTTTTACGACCGGATAAAACCGGCTGGCTCAGACCTGTGGCACGCACTGGGAGCACATTGAATATGCTCCCAGGCGCGGGAGCTGTGCCCGCGCGCGCGGGAGTTGTGCCCGCGCGCGCGGGCGCGAGCACAGACTCCTCCTCCTCCTGCCGAGTGAGGACCGGCTGCGTTGCGCCGTCGAGCAGCGCAGCCCACGCATGCCTTGCTTCGCCACCACGCGCAAGCGCGAGCTCGTGGTCAGCGCCGTCGCCGTCGCCGTCGCTGCTGCTGTCGCTCTCCACCACGCGCGCGGATCGGCTCGCGCGCGTGGGGTTGGGGTTGAAGGTGGAGCGGCTCGCCATCGCCAGGAGGGGAGGGGGCAGGGAGCAGCCGACACGTGCGGAGCGGGGCGCGGGCGGAGGCGTTCCGCACGCGGGGGGAAAAGGCCCCCCCTGTGATATTTTGCCCCACTGTTTTTCGCACTGTTTTTTACTGTTTTTTTTCGATCACCAAAAACAGCTGTTTTTACTGTCTTTCTAGACCTCACCCGCTGTCTTTCACATCTAGGACTAGAAGCTATAGCTAGAAGAGTAGCGTGTCTTTACTACTCTATTCCTTGCCGCGCCGCCTCGAAGTAATTTTTGGCTTGGCCCATGGCGGTCCTGTCGACTCCTCCCTCTCCTTCGCTTCCCTCTCCCTCCTCTCCTCGTCCTCCTCCTCGTGCTCGCCCCCTTGACGCGTGTCCGGCAGAGGGTTATTCTGCACGCCTACGCCGTCTCCTCTACCTCTGGAACCCTCTCTCTCTCGCAGTCCATGACTCCACCGCCCTCTCCGCCTCCACTCTCCTCCGCTCTGCCCGTGCGAGTGCTCTCGCTTCTCAGCAAGAGATCGAGAGAGCCCGATGGCTGTGTGACGTCGCAGTACATCCAGTCCTGGGACTTCCTATCCCTTCCGCCTTTCGACTCGGCTCCTTTGTCCCCGTCACCGCACTGGCTGCCATCGGGCTCTCTTCCTCGCGTTCTGCCGCAGCCACACTCTTCTGGCATTGGTTCTACCAGACGCACTCGGCCGGCGTGAGGTACTGCAACTACGCAGATACGTCGCGCGATCTCGAGCCCAAGAGGATGTTAGGCGCGTACGCCGCATCGACAGCAGTCGCGTGTGGCATAGGACTTGGCGCCCTTAGGCTAACCTCCGCCTCGCCAAGGTTGCGTGCCGCATCGCTCGTCGCACCTCACGTGGCGCTCGGCTGCGCGGGCGCTCTCTCCACCGTCCTCAACAATCAGCCGCAACTTAACGACGGTGTACCTCTTATCGACGAGGACGGCCTCGAGATCGGTGTCAGATCTCGCTCCGCTGCCGCGTCCACAGTTGCGCGCGCCGCTCTGCTCCAGGGGCTACTCGTGCCTTCATGTGCGCTGCTCGTGCCGACGCTACTGTTCCGCAGACTACTGCTGCCACGCTTGTGGATGTCAGCGCCGCATCTTCTGCCCCTCGCTGCCTCGGCGACCATCATGGGCTGCGTCACTGTTCTCACGCCACTCACCGTGGCCATGGTGCCAGCCTTCGTCCCAATATCGTGGGACGACCTTGAAGAGGAGAACAAGGTAAAGGTACTCGAGGCCCAGGGCTCCCGCCTGCGCGGCGCTTCTTTGGGCGGTTCTAGCATACGCCTATTCAGTGGGCGGGTCTTGTATTGACGGGCGGACTGAGAAGGGCGGTATATCGAGTGGATAGTTGCCTTTAACCTTTTTTGAGATGTTGTTTGACTGTGCTCCAAACCAATTTTGAGCTTCGTTGAGTGCCAACCGAGCTCAATGTTGCGTGTCGCCAACTAAAAAAAATCTTCTCAAAAGTCTCCGCTACGCGTGGGGCACGAGGCAGTGTGCTCATGGACCTCCCTACTACCCAACCTTAACCCCTAACAACCCCCTGCCCCCCTTCCCCTGTGACTCCCTCTTTAGCGGAGAAGCTGGTTCCGGGGAGGCCGCGCGCACTGCTTCGGCCAGGAGTTGAAGAGAAGGGGGCGGGAGACTGTGGCTTCTCCTTCGCTCTGACTCGGCTTGCATCTCCTTTTCTTACATCTCACATTATCTCATTAGATCTTTCATGCTATCCGTTGGGGTTTGCTACTAGAGAGGTTTATGGTTTAGCTACCTTACTTAGCGTTAGGTGGGTGCGAGAAGTGGCGCCCTCGGGGCGCCGACGCGACGGCGAGCGCGACGCCGGCGGCGGCCACCACAAAGCCGCTTCCCTGAGAGAGCGGGGGAGGGAGGGAGTGCGTTGTTGGGGTTTCCTCCTTTTTGGGTGACAAAAAAAGCTATTGTTACAGTTTCAGCGGGGGAGGACAAATATCGAGGGGGGGGGGGGGGGCAGTCCCCCTCCCCCCGGTAGCACTTGGACACCTGGCTCATCAGGCATGGCGGGATTCCGGGACGGGAAAGTTGTGTCCAATTAGCTAGTGGGGTTGGCTAGGATATAACTTCAATTATTTTATTTGCTTTGTACTTTGTAGACCTGTTAACAGGTCGGGTAGACCTGTTGACCTCTTAATACTACCTCCGTTCCAAAACTCAGATGTGAGAGAGCCTTTGGGAAGTAAGTGCGGCGCCTAGAGAAGGGGAGGCACTCCATAGAAGGCTATGCTATAAAGAGGGTACATGCTGGCTTAACATGGTTTTTTAGAAGAGGAGAATAACGCATTCTAAAACCCACACTGACACTGACGCGGCCAAAACAGGTACTCTATTCACTCTCCGAACAATCGTCACGACGATGTGGCAAGACGTAGTCATTGCGACCTTCCGCCTGCACAATAGCACGCAACACACGACTCTTAGTATCAAATAATGCACTCAATTTCTCCTGTGGATACTCCGTAAAAGCTTGCTCGCACTGCTCGGTGAAGCGGTCGAGATTGAAGTCGCGGCGCTTCGGAAGCCGCGAGTCGATGGACTTGAAGAACCCCAGGTCGCATGCGTTCGTGTCGGGGGAGTTGGGCACTTGACGCAGGAAAATGATGTCGGGGCCGACGCGCTTGCCGTTGCGTCGCGGAGCGATGAGCACGTCCTTGAGCCGCTTGTCCATGGTGTCGTCCTTGTCCTTGCTCTTGCTCTTGTGCGGCGTGGCGTTGTCCATCTGGATGGTGATGCGCTTGGCGCCCTTGAGCTTCTTGCGGATGGCGGGGATGACGAGCTCACGCATCATCGACTCGAACTTGTCTGCGTCCATGGCCACGTCGACGGTCCTCAGGTCGCCCCTCTGCAGCCCTGTGCGCTTGTCGCCACGCTTGGCAGGCACGCGCTCACAGACGCGCCAGGCACCAACTAGGCCGTCGAATTTGTGGCGGGGGTCGGGGCGGGCGATGGCGCACAACATCATCACCTTCCCAATGAAACGTTTCGACGACAACCTCTGCTTTGGCTTTTGCACACCCGGTGGCAACTTCAGCTTACCTGTGTGAGTGTACACGTAGAACCACTTTTCGTCCAAGTCCACGTGCTCCTCCCAGGGGTTGCACAAATTTTCGTGCGCCCACTCCAAGCGAGCTTCACACATTGCGTCGGTGAGCGCAGGCCGCGTTGACTTACGCAACAATGCGCCATTTCTTGCTCTTCATGTATCGACACACCGTGGCCCGCGGAAGACCAAGAAGCCCCTCAATCTCCGAGAATGTCAGGTCGTAGGCGTTCTCGCGAAGGGCGTTTTCCAATGCCTCTGCCAACCTACTTTTATAAGTGGGGGTCAATGGGGGCCTCGCGCCCCCCTCTCTCCATTGCGGACACCCCCCGGGGTGGGCCCGTACATTCAACCTCAGCCCCTGCCCTCTGGCAGGGGCAGGGCACTCATCAATATACAGCCCAGACCCCTAGTGGGCGCGGGCCGCGAGCCGCACTCCCAGGCCCGCATGGGCCTGCTCTCGTACTGACTCCCCCCCCCATCCCTGGTCGCCAGGCAGACAGGGGCCTCAGGGCGGCACCCAAGGCCAGCGAGGCGAGCGAGGGAGAGGCAGGGGGGGCCAGGGGCTGAGCCCCAGCCTCCACTGCCCCCTGAGCTGCCCTTGCTGGCCCTCTGGGCGCCCCTGAAGGACCTCTGAGAGCAGGCCATGGCGCGCCGCATGGCGACGCGCCGCAGGGACCGGGGCGGAAGAGAATGGAACGAGGGAGAGGGGGGGATTTGCACCCCCCCGATGGAGTGTGGTGAGAAACGAGCCCTGTTTGCGTTAGCAAACGGGCGAAGGGGGGCGGCTGGCGACAGGAGAGGCGAGAAGAAGGGAGTGGCTCAAGACGTCCCTGTGGCAGGTATCGGGGGGCGCAGACATTTATTTCTTCGAGGACCGCTCGCGGCGCGAGCTGTAAGGGCCGTTCTCCTTTTTTGACGAGAGGTTCCTCCCCCCCCCCCCGGTGCTTTTTCCCGGAGAGTCGGCCGGCGTCGACCGGACCGCCTCAATGGGTTTTCCCTCATTTTAACTTGTGGGGAGTTAGAATGGGAGCCGGGGGCCTGCGAGGGGGGAGATGTGGAAGGGTGCATAGGAGTATGTATCTGTGACAACAGCACGCGCCAAGGTGTACGGGCAGGTGCGCTGAGGGCTGTCGTGTTAGTACCGGGCTAGTGAGAGTAGTGGTACTAATGCTCAGATAGATTATTATTTCCAATGCCTCTGCCTCCTCCTCGCCGATGCGCGCTGGTCTGCCGCCTGCGCCCTTGCGCGAGGCTGGTAGCTTCCCCTCCTCTGTGAGCCTCCTGGCGACCTTGGCCGGGTACTGCGGCCCGACATTGTACTTCTCACATAGCTGTGTGAGGGCGCGGCGCCACTCCGCGCTATTCTTCCGCGCAGGCAGCCTTTCGTACGCTAACCCAATCGCCGCCTGGCGATTGGGCGTCAGACTGCAACGTCGCTTGGCCGGCCGGCCGTGCTCGTCACTGCGCTCCCCTTCCGGCGTGCTGGGAGGGGGAGGGCTCAGGGGTGGGCTCCTTTTGCCGCCTTGCCTGCCTCGCCACACATAGGCACCGCCTGTGCGGCTGCCATGTTGCTTGGGCTCCGCGACCTTCAGCCGCCCCATCCCGATCCCGGGAGATTTCGCGCCAAGCGCTCCCGCCGCCCAATTTCGCCTACGTCCAACAAAGAAAATCGCCAATTTCAAGGGGTTTTCGACGTCTAAGCGCCCCCCCTTCGATGGTGCCTAAAGCCAGCGTGTACCCGAAATCTTAATCTGAGATTCCGGGTTTCTACGTTAAACGCCGTGTCAACATTTTTAAAAAAAATTCTGAGTTTTGGAACGGAGGTAGTAGAACCTATTAGAAGCCTGTTGTCCCATCTGGGCTTTGTAGAGCCTACATCACCAAAGATCTTGAGCTCTGCTTCCACGAATGCTCGCTAAAAACAGCCTTGCAAGAGCCCACCCTCTTTCTACAGGGCGCGTGTAACTCGAAGCGCATAATAATCGACTCACTCGCGACCTAAGATTAATATGAGCGCATCCAGGACGAGCTTGGAGGCTTCGGCTTCCTGATGACGGCGCATAAGCTCCTGCGTTCTGGAGTATGAGCGCAGAGGCATCCAGGCGCGTGCGTCCTCGGTTAGCGCCTCGAAAGCTACGATGTGTATCATCCATGAGATGCGCTGCGCCTGCACCTCTGCCACAAACATGGCACGATCAAGGAACACGAAAAGCCGTTCCAGGGCGTGCTCTTGGTCGTGGACTTCGACAGCTGCCGCGACGTCCACGACGTCAGAATCCAAGCCTTCTAGCGCAATCGATCCCATCAATTTCTCACCGTGCAGATTGTATTCGTTGCGACGAGAGCAGGAAGATGGATCGGCAGCTAGCTCATACGCAAGACCCTGACCGTGTCGCTGTTGCCGTGGCGTGCGAGGCCAAATAGTGGCCCGCGGTGCAATTGCCTCGTTGGTCGGCCGCATACGCGTTGCAGCCGATGCTTCGAAGCCATGGACCGGTATCGCGGCTGACTGGTCGCATGTGTAACTCGGCCGGTGCAGCATTGTGCCGGCAGAATGCATGACGGCCGATCCTTCGGGAGTAGCCGAAACCCCATGGCGGCCAACTGCGCCCGGCTGCATGCTCGACGGACGAGTGAGGGGTAGAGCTTGCACCTCCACACCACTCACGATTGGTTGCGGCACGCCTGAACCTTGCGCCGTATCAACTGCCCCGATGCCGTCGGGACTACACGTGTCAACGACAACACCACCCGCGCGTTGGACGGCGGCGAGCCTCTCCAGGACTACCTCACGTCCCGGAAGGCTGCTGGACCCGGACGTGACGGACCGCGAGATGCGTTGCGTAGTACCGTCGACAGCCTTGTCGAAGGCTACCCCCAAGGGCGAGTTTGCACGAAGATGCGCGGCCGATCTCACATACTCGTCACGCATCGTCTCCGCGAGCTCAAGCCCGAGATCGGCACTGGCGGAAGTGTGGTTGTTATGGACTCCAAAGATGAGGAGTGGGAGAGGGGCCCGATTGGCTGCCACCTTCCCTACTGCGCGCAGAGCGGGAAGCACTCCCGCGACAAAAAGGTCACTTCCATCCTTAGATGCGCGCGCAGCGACTGCTCTTGCGAGAGCAACTTGACGTTGTGATGCCTCGCGCTCGCGTCGACGGAGCCGAGTTGCACGTTGGAGCGAGGGCGCGCCCTGCTGAGCAAAAGAACCAAGACGCCCGCCGCCCGCAAGCGCGTGCAAAGGATTGCAATCCGCTAGCTCGGCAGGAAGGGCCGGAGCCAATTCACGAATCTCTTCCATAATCGTGGGCAGTCGCCCGGTGCGGCGAAGGGCAGCGTAAGCGGCAAAATCCGCTTGCGTGGCGCGTACGACCTCGCCTGCGGCATCGCGAAGAACGTCAGCGACACGCGCACCAAATGCGTGCGCGTGCGCTTGCAATGCTTGGGAAGTCGTGTTGGCGCCAGGCTTGGCGTAATCATCGGAAGCCTCGGTTGAGCCCGCTCCCGCAAACCAGTATTGCATGGCACGCAAGCCATCTCGAGCCAGTTCAGAGCCCTCAATCGCCAGTTGCTGGGTTCGATCGCGCTGCTTCTCAGCCAAGTAAGACTGAGTTTCTGGCGCGAGAACTAGGTCGAATGCTGAAGCTCCCACTTGCTGCTCGCCCTTTGTGCACTCCTTCACAACAAGCCCATGGAATAACGCCTCCTCGTGAGCAAGCCAGACATCTTGGACCTTGTCAAGATGCAATTCCTCATGCAACTCCTCCGGAATGGAAGTCCCTCTTGTTGCAGACTCGTCATTGACATAGCTTTGCAGCAGCGCCTTTCGTGCAGTCGAACCTGGATCGTTGTCCAATATGTTGGCTGGCCGATCGGGAGCAGACTGACCAAGCCGAGCGCAAAGACCCCGCCGCCCCGTCTCCAAATTGCCACTCTGAAGCGTGGCGCCGAGCTTGCTTGCCAAAACATCCTCGGCCGTGCTATGCGGATGCGCATCGAGGCACGTGGGCACGGTCTCGCAGCTTTCGCTCGTAGTGATGTTGATGTGGAGCCCTGAGGCCGTCGCGATGGCCACGCCGAGTGTAGCCGCATCTACGTTTTGGGAAGTAGGAAAGCCGCGGATGGTGCCGCCGATGGCGTCTGCCGCCACCGGCATCAATGCGGTCCGCTCCGCCGCCGTACGCCTCCCCCAAGATGGCAACTCATTTCGTGCGAGACAAGCACGCGTCGCTTGCTCGCTAACGTTCTCCACCCCGTTGGCATGCTGCGGTGTGGCCTCGGTGGTGGCAACCGAGTCGACGGCACCGCCGCTCGGGTTTGAGCTCCCCGGCGGTAAACGCATTGACTCGGCTACAGCGCGCCGCCAAGTCGGCGAATCGTGTCGCGCGAGCCACGCGCGCTTCGCTTCTTCGTTGACATTCACCAAGGTGTCGCTACGTCGTGGTGTGGCTTGAGTGGTGAACGTCGGGTGGGCGGGACGGCTGGTCGGGCTCACCACCGCTGCTGTTGATCGCGTCGACTCAGCTGCGCGCCGCCAAGTCGGCGAATCGTGTCGCGCGAGCCATGCGCGCTTCGCTTCTTCGTTGACATTCACCAAGGTGTCGCTACATTGTGGTGTGGCTTGAGTGGTGAACGTCGGGTGGGCGGCACGGCTGGTCGGGCTCACCACCGCTGTTGTTGATCGCGTCGACTCAGCTGCGCGCCGCCAAGTCGGCGAATCGTGTCGCGCGAGCCATGCGCGCTTCGCTTCTTCGTTGACATTCACCAAGGTGTCGCTACGTTGTGGTGCGGCTTGAGTGGTGAACGTCGGGTGGGCGGGACGGCTGGTCGGGCTCACCACCGCTGCTGTTGAGCGCGTCGATTCAGCTGCGCGCCGCCAAGTCGGCGAATCGTGTCGCGCGAGCCATGCGCGCTTCGCTTCTTCGTTGACATTCACCAAGGTGTCGCTACATTGTGGTGTGGCTTGAGTGGTGAACGTCGGGTGGGCGGCACGGCTGGTCGGGCTCACCACCGCTGTTGTTGATCGCGTCGACTCAGCTGCGCGCCGCCAAGTCGGCGAATCGTGTCGCGCGAGCCATGCGCGCTTCGCTTCTTCGTTGACATTCACCAAGGTGTCGCTACGTTGTGGTGTGGCTTGAGTGGTGAACGTCGGGTGGGCGGGACGGCTGGTCGGGCTCACCACCGCTGCTGTTGAGCGCGTCGATTCAGCTGTGTGCCCCCTCGTCGACGATTCTTGTCGTGCGAGCCACGCAAGCTTTGCTTCATCGCAGCCGTTCTCCCCCCCACTGCGGCGATGCGGCGTGGCTTCAGTGGTGGCCATTGAGTCTGCGGTTTCACCACTCGGGCTTACACCCGCCAGCGTTGAAGGCATTGACTGAACCACTGCGCGCCGCCAAGTCGGCGAATCGTGTCGCGCGAGCCACGCGCGCTTCGCTTCTTCATTGACATTCACCAAGGTGTCGCTACATTGTGGTGTGGCTTGAGTGGTGAACGCGGGGTGGGCGGGACGGCTGGTCGGGCTCACCACCGCTGTTGTTGAGCGCGTCGACGCAGCTGTGTGCCCCCTCGTCGGCGATTCGTGCCGTGCGAGCCACGCGCGCTTCGCTTCTTCATTGACATTCCCCAAGGTGTCGCTGCATTGTCGTGTGGCTTGAGTGGTGAACGTGAAGTGGGCGGGAATGCTGGTCGGGCTCACCACCGCTGCTGTTGAGCGCGTCGACTCAGCTGCGCGCCGCCAAGTCGGCGAATCGTGTCGCGCGAGCCATGCGCGCTTCGCTTCTTTGTTGACATTCACCAAGGTGTCGCTACGTTGTGGTGAGGCTTGAGTGGTGAACGTGGGGTGGGCGGGAATGCTGGTCGGGCTCACCACCGCCATTGTTGAGCGCGTCGACTCAGCTGCGCGCCGCCAAGTCGGCGAATCGTGTCGCGCGAGCCATGCGCGCTTCGCTTCTTTGTTGACATTCACCAAGGTGTCGCTACGTTGTGGTGTGGCTTGAGTGGTGAACGCGGGGTGGGCGGGACGGCTGGTCGGGCTCACCACCGCCACGGTTGAGCGCGTTGACGATACTGTGTGCCCCCTCGTCGGCATTTCGCGTCGTGCAAGCCACGCACGCTTCGCTTGCTCGTTAACGTCCTCCAACCCAAGGCGGCGATGCGGCGTGGCTTCAGTAGTGCCGATTGAGTCGACGGCATCACTGCTCGGGCCTGTACCCGCCAGCGTCGAAGGCATTGAGTCGACCGCTGTGCGCCACCAAGTTGGCGAATCCTGTCGTGCAAGCCACGCGCGCTTCGCTTCTTCATTGGCATTCACTAAGGTGTCGCTACGTTGTGGTGTGGCTTGAGTGGTGAACGTGGGGTGGGCGGGAATGCTGGTCGGGATCACCACCGCCGGTGTCAAGTGCGTCGACTCAGTAGCGTTTCTCCAGCTCGGCGGCTCATGTCGCGCCAACCACGTATGCTTTCCATTTTTGCACACGTTTTCCACCCCACTCTCGCGCTGCGGTGTGGCCGCAGTTGTGGCGGTAGAGGCGGCGGCAAAGCCACTCGGGCTTACCGCCGTCGGCATGAACCGCGTCGATCTAGCTGCGTCCTCCCACGCTGATGACGCTTGTCGCGCGAGCCATGCACACTTTGCTTCTTCGTTGGCATCCTTGATCGCATTACTACGCACAAGTCTTGTGGCAGGGCACTCCTTGCTAGTTCCGTCTTCAAGGCCTCTCTCCTCTTGCGATGCTGACGTCGAATCGAGTGCACGCTTCCAAGTCGGCGACTCCTGCCGCTCGAGCCACGCGTGTTTCGCTTGCTCACTATTTCGTTCTAGAGCGCCAGCCCTTGCCGATTGATTATTTTGGGCAGGATCTGCAGCTGGGCTTGTCTTTGCCGGCACCGCATGCTTTGGCTGTGTTGCACGTCCCCACGATGGTGCGTCTAGCCGTGCCAGCCACGCACGCTTGGCTTCCTCCTCCTTTGCTTGCTGCGAGGCCTTTCGAATTGCACTCACGGTGTCCTTGCAAAGGCGCGGAGGCGAACCATGCGGCACTGTGGTCGTAGTCGTTTCCTGCAGGTTACCTCTAATCGATTCGCGGAAGATGGAGTGCTCTCGTGCAGTGCCACCATCTCTGCTCACCCTCTTGCCGCTCTCTCCTTCCCTTGACTGCGCCCTTCGTACCACCAACCCCACCGCCCGGCCTTCCCCAATAGGCTGCTCGAGGCGAGCAAGCCAAGCGCGCTTCGCCTCCTCCTCCAACAGTTCTGCGGTTGGCTTGCTGATCATCGGCGCCGCGCCCTTAGCCCTCGCTTCGTGAACTCCGGGGTGAAGGGGCACGCCGCAGCGAGTAAGCCACTCTTCCCGGGCCATTGCTGTGCTTGGTCGCCGACGCACAAGCTCAGCGCCAGTCTCGTCGTACGAGGCGGCGCACCGTCCTGCTGCCCAACCGTGTTGGGTCGCGTCGGGCACCGCCTGGGCTGCGATTCCCCGTGTTGCCGCCTCGGTTTTCGCGAGCCCTACGCGCCTCGCCTGCTCTTCCCTTCCTCGTCCCGTCGTTGGCGCACAGACTGCGCCTGGGTCCGAATGCTCTCCGTTTCTTGCCACCACCCGGGCGACGGACGTGTCGGAGCGTAGGGTCACTGGACCGCCCGCAAAAGGCACCTCAGCCGTCTGCGGACGAGCCTGCTCGCCGACACCAGTTGATTCAGCTGCCGGAGAAGCAGCACGAATTGCGAGCTGATTGAGGATGCGCTGCGCGCGTGTGGCAAACGGAGCCGCAGTCTCCCGGACCGACGCCGCTGGTGGAGCGGCGGCTAGCCGTAGAGTTGACGTTGCGGCGGACGCGGCCGACGAAAACAGAGCAGCAGTGTCGAGAAGCGCGCGACGTGCAACGTAATCCGCCACAGCAAGCGCGAATTCGAGGTCGACCTTCGCACGGTCTACCGCGCGGTCTTGTAGCACAGTCACCTCGGCACGCACTCCTTGCAAGAAGGAGCGTATCTCGAATACGGTTTCCTTGGCGCCACGACCGGCAGAGGAGCGTGGCCGATCCGGCTTACCATCAGCCGACCGATTGCGCATGGCGCTCCAGAGTCTCTTCCCCTCGCCGTCGGGCGGTGCCCCAAATCCCGTTGCTGCCGCCTCTGCCTGCGCGCACCCGAGCCCATCATACGCATACTCGACCGATGATAGCTGCTCCTCGCACTCGTGCGGGTGCAAGGGCACAGAAGGGCCGGGGGAGGACGATGAAGACGTCGCTGAAATGCGAACGGCGGGGAGGGGGGAGGGGCGGGAAGCGTGCCAGATGGTGAGGTCCAAGCCGGGGGGTCCAGTGGTAGCCACAACAAGTAGGCAAGGACAAGGTAGAGGTGTGGTTCAGACGTGGGTGTGGAATGTCGCTTGTTTCTTTGTGAAGTGGTCAAGTTGGCTGGAGAGGAAGAAATCAGACGTTGCAAACGGGAAGTGTGCGAGGTTTTGGCCTCAACACAAAAACGGGCAGCCAAGAGCCCGCGGTCGAGGCCATGTGTGGGCATTTTCGCTCACTCTCACCTTTGCCATTGGCGTCTGCATCCGAGGAACAGCAAGAGAGGCAGGAAAGCGAAAGCGAGCGGCGCGAAGAGAGGGGACAATGTGCGACTGGTCTCATCCTGGCGAGCTGCTGCTTCTCGGGCGAGTAGAGCAGTGGGCGTGCGGGCAGCGTCGGGCCGATTTGCTGGCGTCCCCTCTGAGAGACATGTGGGCAATCGCGTTGCATGCTGTCTGTGGTCCCGGACAAGGATGCAACGAGAGAGGGAGCCCCCGGCGCCTCGCCTTGCCACAAGATGGCCTCCAGAGGGCTTGGCGGCTCTGATGATCGCACCAGTGAGCTTAGCGCTGGCCTGGGATTCTGAGGAGAGGGGCGTGGCCTGTGGTCCCCTCCGACAAACGTCTGCGCAGAGCAAAGTTCCATGAGTCGCCAGCCTTCCTCCAGAGGGATCGGCGCGGATGAGAGGCTGGCCAACGAGGTGGGGTAGCGATCGGCTCTCTCAGAGGTGAAGCAGCACCCGTGGGAGGCCAGAGGAGAGCTGGTAAGCCCGGAGTTCTTTCCCTCATAGATCTGTGAATCTCTTTCCCTCTCCCGCAAGCAGGGAAGGTCTCCAGGCCTACCGGGGCTCCCCCGAGCGAAGAAACGCGCTGAGGGGTCGTCCAACCAGCTTGAAACATGGCCAGGCGCCTCAAGAGAGCCCGTGCGCCCGCAGGAAGGTGCAGGGGGCTCGCAATCCCTGTAGTTCTCTCTGCGAGAAGCGGGGGCAGAGTCTCTCTCTCTCTCTCTCTCAGGGGAGGGAGGGCTTGCAAGAGGGGCGGAGAGGATGGAGACGAGCGGGGAGGTGATGGTCGAACGCGCCGCGTACGCTTGGGAGCGCTGTACAGGCGCAGAGGGGAGGAGGGACAGACAGAAGAGAGAGAGAGACATCCGACCCTCTCCCTCTCTCCTCTCCCTCTCTCTCTCTCTTCTCTCTCTCTCTCTCTCTCTTCTCTCTCTCTCTCTCTCTCTCTCTCTCTCTCTCTCTCTCTCTCTCTCTCTCTCTCTCTCTCTCCTCTTCTCTCCTCTTCACACGTGGATGACACCTGCTCTCGACCGGCCTCGCCAACAATAAAATAAATGCTGCACTTCTCTAACAAATCCCTCTCCGTCGACCGCCTCACTGCTCTCTCCCTCTCTCCTCTCTCCCTAAACTCTCTCTTCGTTGATTATGCTCTGCACACCCAACAAATCAGAATTGTAAACTCTGTTTTCTTGAAGAAACGTGAGGGACCCGATCGTCGTGCCCGCCGACCCAACCCCCCTCGCTTTCGCTCTCTCTCTCACACACATTTTTGGACTCATTCCCTTTCTCTTCTCTTTCTTCTCTCTCGCCTTCTCTCCCTCTCTCTCCCCTTCCCTCTCTCTCTCTCTCTCATATATACATACTCACTCCCCTTCTCTTCTCTCTCTTGTCCCCCCTCCCTCTCTCTCTCCCTCTCTCTCTCTCTCTCTCTCTCTCTCTCTCTCTCTCTCCACCCGTCCAGCGACGAGATCAGGGCGCGACACCAGTAGAAGTTAGAAAGCGCCCCCTCCCAGCGTCGCGAAGGGTACAAGTTAAAAGTTAAAAGAGACCACCCGTAGTATCGTAATATCAGCCTAGATGGGGAAATAAAGTATTTCGTATTTACCGTATTTGGCCACATGTACTTGGCTGTATTTGAACCGCGTCCTGGGTTGTAGGCGGTGGTGACAATTACTGAGGTTGCGGCACAAGATCCACGAGCTTTTCATGGCTAGATGGGAATACCAAGTTCCAAGTTTTCGTCTGATGAGCTCAAACGACATCTCACATCTCACATCTCAAGGATTGCCTTAGACAAACACTACTAACACTTACACACTAACACTAACACTGACACTGCTAACTTGAACTTGTAACTTGTTGCTTGAAGTTGAAGAGTTGAGAGTTGGGTTGCAAGTGTAAAGTTGGGATTCGCGGAATTCTCATGTGCGGTCGTGGAAGAGCCTGAGGAATAGTGGAGTCAATGCAATGTACAATGTACAAGCTTTTGCTTCTGTTACTATTTGAATTTGAATTTGTTATCATATATGATATTACATTACGATAATACTTATACTACCCGATATTAGGCAGAGAGTGTAGAGTGTGGGACCTAATAGCAGACTAAGGGCGCCGAGACCTGATGACCTGATACCTGACGAAGCATCTATGCTTGCAGGCTTAGGAGTAAAGAGACGCGACGCACAAGTAATCCATAAATAGAGACCTTGCAATATTTCTGGGCTACTCTAGTAGGCCAGAAATAGAGGCCTTGTACTATTTCTTTACTCTTTACTCCCACGACTAGGAGGCCCGCCGTCAGTGGCCGCCCGCCGCGAGCGCGCGCGCGTCCTCCGTGAACGCATCTAAAGGAGGACCCTTGTTTAATGTGATAAAACAGGACTATTCGATGATAGATGGAGTGTCGTTCAAGTGGTGGACCTTCTCCAAGTGGGGGGTCGTGTATGTTGTATGAACCGTGTGATTACGTGAGAATTGCTTGTGAGCGGGAGGATGGGATGGCCGGGTGTGGGCGATGGCTGCCCTTCTCTCTCGCCCACCGTCCGGCTGGGCGAGCTTGAGGGAAGGAACCACTACAAGCTGGTGGTGGTGCTGCGAGCGTGGGTGCCTCACCTGCGGCTCGCCGTGCAGGTACGAGAGCAAGAGGAGGAAGAGGAGAGAGACACAGAGAGAGGGAGCGAAGAGAGTGAGGGAGGGAGAGAGGGAGAGGGAGAGAGGGAGAGACGATGAATGGGAGAGAGGGAGGGAGGGAGACGGGGAAAGACAGGTACGGAGGGCGAGAGAGGGAGGGAGGGAGGGAGGGACAGAGAGAGAAAGAGGGACACAGAGAGGAGGGAAGGGGGGGGGGGGCGAGGGGGAGGGAGGAGGAGGGGGGGCAAGAAAGGTGGGGCAGAAGGGTGGGAAGGGGGGCAAGAAGGGGGGGGGGGGGAGGGGGGGGGCAGTAGCCAGGGGGCGTAGAGAGGGCGGAAGGAATGGTGCAAGAGAGGGAGAGCGGGGGGGGCAAAGGCGTGGGCCCCGACTTTGGTGGAGTGATGTGGGAGTGGTTTCAACGCGCAGGATGTCCCGGTGACGAAGAGGGGAAGAGCGGCGAAGCGATGGGAAAAGACTGGACGGAGCGAGTCGCATACGGACGCCTCATTAAATTCCCTCCCCTCTCTTCTTGCCTCTCACTTGCTCCTCATCACCCAACTCTCCGTGCAGGTCGGAGGGCTGGCCCGGCCGCCTGTCCCCATTCGCGGCTGGACTCTTGCTACGTCTGCTTCACGCCCCCTCGCTGCCGGGTTTGAGCTCGACTTGCTCGACCGATACATGGGTCCATACCCGGATCTAGCGGCCGAACTCTTTACGACGCGCTCCCTCGAGCTGGAAGAAGTGCGCGTGCATTGCGCACCGCCGCCGTCCCCACTGCCTCCGCCACCACCACGCCCGCCGCCCTCGCCCTCGCCCTCACCCAGCCCGCCGCACCCGCACCCGCCGCCGCTCCCGCCCTCGCCGCCGCCCTCGCCGCCGCCGCCGCCGCCGCCCCACCTTCCACCGCGGCCGTCGCCGCCGCCCTCCCCACTGTACCCGCGTGGCAGCTGCCTGCCGACGTGCAACCGCGCTGACGAGTGTCGCTCAACTGCCTGCCGCGGCTGCGTCTATTGCGAGAGCCTCTTTCCCAACATGGCGCAGTCGGCGCCGTGCGTCGAGGACTGGCACAAGCGGCTGCAGGACCGCAAGTGGGCCATCTGTGCCAATTGGTGCCGGCCCGCGAGCAACCACTGTCAACAGCACTGCGAATGCAGGGTGTGCGATTTCTGCCTTGGTACGTGCCACCGGAAGCCCACGCGCAACATTGGCAGGGGGCGAGGCTCCCGCACCTACCTATCCAATCCCTGCTCGTAGGCCCGAACGCGGAGATGTGGAACCCTTCGCCGCCGCCCTCGCCGCCGCCGCCACCCTCGCCTCCCCCGCCACTCCCGCCCTCGCCGCCCCCTTCACCGCCGCCACCGCCTCCGCCACCGCCTCATCCGCCCCGGCTTAAGCGCGACCCGCCCTTCCCGGGCTTCACAATTTTAAAGTCCGTATCGTGCGGCATCGGCAAGATGTGCACACTGCAGCAGTCGCAGCTTTTCCTTGGCGAGGGCAGCGCCCTACGATTTGGGCTCAGCATCTTTGAGTGCGGCGCCGCATGCCGCAACTCGCCCGACTGTGACGGTACGCAAACCGGGCCTTCCACCCAGGCCGACGTACGGAATATTGTCACCATCTTCTTAGGACGGCACCCCAATTTGCCATGATCGGACGCACTGAAGCCTTAACGCTGCTCACCGCTTCCTCCCCGTGGTTGGGCAGGCTTCGATTGGGACAGCACAGACGCCAAGTGCTACTACCGCCGCTCCACGACGTGCGATCGCAAGGTCGAGGAGGATCGCACTTGCTATGTCAAGGAGCGGCCACCGACGCCTGCGGCCGTGGCAATGTTTGCGGGCAACGCCGCTCATAGTTGGGCGGGCGGCACGGCACGAGATACACCGGCCCTCACCAACATGGAGGAGGTGCTCGCTGGTGCAATTGGTCATGCCGAAAAACCGCTTCCTGAGGTCACACAGCCACCTGCGCCAACAGCCATTGCGGGCTCAGCAAGCGCACCCTTGCCGCTGGGCAGTCTAACCACGGCGTCCGCCGGATGGGCCACGGTCACTGTACCCTTAATCGCCTCGGCCATCGAGGATGCGCCCGCAGGGAGGGTAGGTATTACGGGAGGAGAGGAGAGCGGCACTGAAGGCGCTGACGGCAGTCTCTCCATCGCAGCGGAGCAAACCTCCGGTGGTCCATTGCTGGTCGGGTTGTTGATAGCGTGCGCATGCCTGCCGTGTGCTGTCCAAGTCATTCGCAGCCTTAGATCGCGCCGACGGCGTCGGGCGCTGCTCAAGGAGGCGGAACGGTGGACAGGGGTTGGGGCGGGACGCAAACAAACGTGGAGTGCGGGCGGCGGGCTCACAGTGACAGGAGATGGTGGCGGCACGACGGAGCGAGGTCGGGGCAGGCAGGGACGCAAAGGAGGTCTAGGTGCCGCGGTATCGTATGCGCAGTGGATCACCGCCACCGCCGGGTCCGTAATGGCAGGGCTCGTTTGGGGCAGCGCCGTGCCCCATTCCGTGTGGGGAGGCGATTCGTCGTCCGAAGACGGGGATGAGGACACAGGGCGGCAAGAAAATAGCGATGGCGAGGACCGTTTCGGCGACGATGCCCCAGTCCGAACGTCGTGCGAGCGGGCCGTGGGCGCAACCACGGCCGTGCCTCGACTGCAAGCGCACGATCACCATCTTGTTCAGGCTTTGCAGTGCGAAGCACGACGCTATCCGACGGACGCGATGGATTCATTCCTTGAGGAAGACCGTTTCGGTGTGATCCTTGGAGGCATTGGTCACAACATAACCTCAGGACCACGACGACTCACCGAGGACGAGCGCGATGCTCTACGCCACGACTTGTACTCTCGGGCCGTCTCTCCTGCGCAGGAGTGGGCCGCCAGCCAGCTGCATCGCTTCAACGAGGCACAGGTTGGAGTGCAATCGGATTGTCCGTGCGGGCCTCGGCCAGGCGGCTGCCATCCGAGTGGTTCCAACAACAGTGGCTTGCGGGCCGACAGTGCCTCCGCTTGGCCGATGACGACGCCCGTGCCCACGCAGCCGAACGGCACTAGGGCCAAACTCCCCGTGGGTAAATACAGCATGGCCGAGCTGGAAGAGCTTGAAGCGTCACTCATGTGAGCTGTTGGTTCGTGAGGCTCTGCCGTGGTTGCACATCATCTCTTTGAAATAGTCGTGTAGGGCGGTCAAACAGGGGCTTTTTGACTATTCGTAAGGGTTGGGCTGCATTTTTTGACCGTGGCGCGATGCCCAATAACAACCCTCAGGGGGGGGGCACCTGCCGCCACAAAAATCTTCGCCAAGAAATGGTTGACGGATCGAGCATGACCACTGGCGACATGCGAGGAGACCGAAGGGAAACGATCGGCGGTAGGCGCGGCAGGAACGGCGGAGAGTGATGGAATGGCGGGCTGGACCACATCCTTAGTAGAGGGGCCTTTTGCCTCAGTCCCAATTCGGCGGCATGTGAACGTGTGTTCTCCCTTATGAATTCTTTGTTTGGTCCAAATAGGGCTAGCTCCCTAGCAGACCAGCTGCAAGCTTCATCATGCTACGTTTCAACAGCAATGCGCGCAAGAACGAGAAACGGTGAGTGGTGTGCTAGTGTGTCTGGAGTCTATTGGCATATACAAATGTTAAAGCATGTAATACATCGTACATATGAATGTTACTACTAGCCACAAAAGCCAACTATCAGTAAACTGATAGGGTCATGGGGCGCGCGCCGCCTCCCGCCCTCGCTGCCGCCGCCCTCACCGCCATGGACGAAGCGTTCATGGACACGCCACTGTCGCCGAAGCGACCGCGCCAAGACGACCCGCCCGACCAGGTTGGCGCAGGAGCCAGCGGGCCGCGCCCGAGCATCCCCGAGAACAGAGGCACCACAGCCTGCATGCTGGCAGCAGCCAGCATGCAGCACACCCACACCACCCCACACAGCCACCCCAGCCACACCACACAAGAGGGACGATCCAACAGGGAAGGCCTCCGGGCCTGGCCCCTACACAACCGCGGTACCGCCCTCGTGCTCCGGCACGAGGGGCTGGCCCGGCACCATCATGGACACAACCCCCATAGGAGTATGTCGACAAAAGTCAAGGACTTTGAACAGCTTTGGGCCCCCAACATGGGGGACAGGGACAACAGAGAGGAAGGCACCGGAGAGACATTCTCCAGCGACGACGAAGGACGGGCAGACGACCGCGTCTCGGGCGCCAGGATGATGAGCACGACGTCGGCACCAGAGGCCTGTCACAACAAACACCAACACGAAATTGGGGCGGGCATTCCGTGCCCAGTAGCGGTCAAATATCAAACTCTCGACGAAAAACTCAAGGGGCTACCCCGGGCGTCCGATAAAGCGGTAGCCGGAGCCTTCCAAGATGTATCGGCGCACCTAGTGGTGCGTAACTACAAGTTCGAGCTCAAGAGTATCATTACGATAAGCTCGCTCGCCAAGGCGGTAGAGAATCAAGGCTTCTACTTTCTCCAAGGCAACCAAGAAAGGACCAAGATCCTCACTAAAGAAGGGGTCCTAGTAACCCAAGGTAAGAAAGAAGTCTACCACCTTTACGTGACCCCCAAACAGGGCTCGTTCAAATCGTTCGACTTTCCGCGCAAGATCCTCCTCAGCGTTAATGGAGCCCCCTACCCCATTGAGTACGCGGTCCGGAATTGCCGCGAACTTGGCGGCGACATTAAGAACCTGTACATCCACGCGGGCCCGAAGGGATGCAAAGGATACAAAAAAGATTACGCCTTGGCCTTCCAACCCCCTCTCCGCATATGCGTGTGCGCGGAGGAAAAGGCAGCGCGACTTGAGCGCGAAGAACGCAAGCGCATGGCGCCGCCGAAGAAAACCATCCAAGAGGCCATCAACCCGGGCTCGCTCGAGCTATGCAAACGTTTCCCCAACGGGAAATGCCCCATGAACATCATGGGCAAGGCGTGCAACCGCTCGCACGATTATCCGGGCGCATGGAAAGACGGCGCGTGCACAATCGTGTGCGCGTTTCCGCGCGCGAGCGCCGGAACCCCCGGAAAACAACCGAAGGGAGGAATTTGTGCCCTAGGCGCCGATTGCCGCTATCTTCATAAGTACGCGAGCCTAGCCTATTTGATGTGTCGTGGCAACGCATTGATCATATACGCACTCACATTTAACTCCACCCTTGGATATCCGAGATTATATCCCAAGAGACAAATTCTTGGAAACATGGGATACGATAGTCAGACACGCCAAGGCGACACTGGCAGCGGTAGATAAGACGGCCGAACTAGAATGCGCACCACCGGGACGAGAAGAGGTCGACAATGAACACATCTCGGAAGAACCGACGCCCGAACTGCGAATAACGGTAGACGGGGAATACTATGTGAACATCAAGGAGATATGGCACGAAGCGGAACTCTCATACCTAGGCACGCCCATAATCGGAAAAAGACTACCCGCCGCACCCTCGAACTTAGACCCATCCCCACCGGCGCAATGGGGGGGAGGATACAAAACCAACAAGAGACTAGAATACCCGCTGGCGGACGAATATACATTAGACGGCAAGACGCCGCTGGACGGCACCGGGGTAGAACATCTAACCGAGGCACTTCAGCGTAAAGACCGTAAACGCAAACGCCTCACGGGGCCGGCCAAATGGGAGGAAAAACTCCAAATACCAGGGGATACATGGACGCACCTGGCGCGACTATACACCACGCCAATGGTAACGGCGAGGGACATGCACCTACACTTCAAACATATCACACACAGGCGAGTGGGCACGTACAACCGCTTTCCAGACAGAGCCAACACGTGCCGCATTTGTGGGGAAACGGATGAATCCTCGATACACCTAGGCGAATGCCCTGGGATAACTAACATCCTAGGCGAACTGAATAAAATTGTACGGTTCACACCGGGATTAGAAAGGAGCAGAGAAGAAACCATAGTAGACAACCTATTCATCTACCCAAAAGGGGACGCCCCGAAAGCGATATACGTACTATACCTATTAGCGTGGAGATACATACTCACAGACTTCTATAGGATACATTACGACGGCATCAAATTCTCGGAAGAATCCATACTAATAAGAATAATAGAGAGATACACCATACTAAGTAAAGCACTCCTCTTCGCACAAGAAACCGACTCGGCGAGAACCGCCCAAGCGGGCATGGGAAGACAGCCTAAAAAAAGGATAGACATGAATGATTTGAGACCCGTTTTCAACAGGAACGACAAAGGCGGTCTTAAGCCCAGCGCGGAGCTAGTGGAACTAGCCTCCAAGCTGGGGATCGCACACGCTGTCGAGGGGACCACGGAACAAGGGAACAAGGGAAACTGAAACATCGATACACCTACCTAAACCGTTGGTAGAGACATTGGAACCTGGATATAAACCAAACAAATAAAAGGCGACCAGACGGACACACTCGACAACAAAGACAATTCCAGAAGGCCTGCCCGGACCCCACACTCTAAACCAGGCCTCAGGTAGCGCACCGAGGCCGGACCCCGGAAACCGAAGAAAAAGGAAAGAAGGGGGGCAGGGGAAGAGGTGGAGGGAGGGATGATAAGGGCGGTGTAGATAGCGAAGGGAAGTCCCGTAACTAGTAGGTGTGTAGCCCTGAATCTTCAGAAGTTTTTTTTTTCTCTGTGGCTGGGCCCGCCAAAGAAGCATCGACCCCCGCAAGACGTGAGAGAGCCCAACGCCCGACAACCCACTACGCTCGCCGTAGTCTAACGCAAAACGCGAACTCAGCACAAACAATGCCTAGTGCTCGGAACTCCCTCCTTGTCGCAGTGGCGAACAAGGAAACAAAACTCTGGCGCGACAAACAAAGACCATCTTAGAGATAAGCGCGCCTCCGTGGCGAGCGATGGGAGCGCGAAGAATGCAAGCGCCCACGAAGATGGCGCTCATAGCAAACAACTTTGCTTTGTGAAGAATTTATTTCATGGTGACCTGCGAGTGCAGGTCTCTTTTCTGCAGTTAGGCTACACGTGACGGGCACGAACACAAGAAAGCAAGCTGCGCAGTGCCAACCGTGGTCATTCCCCTTTCCTGAAAGCAAACAAGCAACCAATCATGGCGCCAGTCCCATTGCATAGCGCGCGCATGATTTCAGGAGCAGAGTGCGAGTCGATGGACTTGAGTACACCTCGAGTGCATGTCGACAAGAGGCACGGGTCAATGGTAGGTTGAACGCGCCGCGCAATCAAACGAGCGGGAAATAGAGACCGAATTCCTCGATGAGACCCGATGTCTCCCCGTCCGTCGTGCCGTTGCATCTTCCGTCGCAGCTATTCCGATCAAGCGAGCAGCGAGTGGCGGCTGAAGAGCGGCCTTGCAATAGGGAGGCAAGCAGCCATCATTTGCGATGGTGGTCCCATGGATGCTACCGGACGGAGGCCGACGAATGATTCTCACCAAAATGTGCCATTATTCCTCTCCCTTGGGTGCCATCTGGAAGGAATGTGAGGCTTTCAAGTCTGGCGACCAACCCATGAGCCATCCGGCTGCGAGCTCCTAGCCTCATAGCCACGGATTATTTTGACTTGACACCGACGCTCTCCTTGGTCTTCGGGCCGATTGTCATGATCATCTGCCTCCCAAACACACGAGGTGAAGCGTCAACGACGCCGACATCCTCGAGCGATACCGCCATTTTCTGAGTGGGCAGAGAATGAGCAACGGGGTGAGCACTGAGCGGCTGGGCGAGGCACCATTGGCGAGGCGTAGAAGGCAAGTAGGCCTCGGCCATCGCGCACCTCCATGATCGCCTTACCGACATCCGAGTGGACGATCTCGCGGCCCCGAAACTGCATCGAGAATTTGACCTGTGACGTGACACGGCAGGCGACGCCGAAGGGGTGCGGCTAGGTGCGCAAACCGTGGGGCAGCCAGCGGTCGCTTCAGTGTGGAGGGGAGTGTGATCTCAGGCAGGGCGATAGGAGCAAGCTACCTTGTTGCCCTGGGCTAGAAATCGCTCGGCCGCGCGCTTTCGGACGTCGTAGTCATGCGCGCCAATTTTATAGCTCATCTTGAGCTCCTTCAACTCCTATCGGGGCGATGTGGAGACAGGGTGAGACGGAGAGAGCACACGCTGCGGCCAACGATAGTGCTCAGCGATCATGAATAGGGCCGTCGCCCACAAGAAACGTGAACCGCCGACCTCGCTGCGCCACCTGCTCGCCGCACAGCGCACCTGCCCCTTGACGGCCTTGGCCTGCTCCTTCTTCTTCTTCTCCTTGTTGAAACGGAACTTGTCATACGACACAATCTTGCAGATCTGCGGCGAGAGTTGTTGTAATGCTCAGGAGTCGGCTCGGCCAGTAGTAGTCTTACAAGGGCGTGCCGGCCCCGCTGTGCTCTGGTCGCACCGGAGGGTCGCTCTTATCGGCAATCAAGACGAGGTCTAGTTCGCGCTCCTCCGCAGCGGCGAGCGCTTCCGCCTTGCTCATTACGCCAATCATTTCATCGGAACCTGAATCGAGCGGCCCAAAACAGTAAGGCGGCAATATGCTGCGCAATGTCCAGGAGATGCTCTGGGCGGCAGTGCCCAGGCTAGGAGAGTAAAGAGGAAGCAACGCGGTGGGCCGACAGGCGCGTCGCGCCATGCAGCGACCAAGAGTCGATTCACACTCACACGCTCCCCATGTATTAAGGCCGGTCAAGCTCGCAGAGAGGCACACCTCCCGGGACGTCCACAAGTACTCGCATCGTCTCAAACGGAATACCCTCGTTGCAAGGCGTTGTGTCCTGCACGACACATGGGGGGGTGAACTGTGGGAAGATCGCTCACTCGCCGCACCCCTCTCGGCTAAATCCATCTCTGCGGCCTTTCTCGTCTCTGCGCAGCGACTCAAACATCCCCCTCTTCATCGCCAACCACGCGCCTCCCATCCTTCTCCCGCCTGGAGCTCGATTCGCATATTCGTCATCGTCTCCGCCTCTCCCATACTGCCGCGGTCCAAGCCTCGTCCGCCCATGTCCTACCTCTCCCTCCCCCGCCTCTCGTTGCCCCAAGCACTCTGCCCCCCCCCCCCCCCCCCCCCCCCCCGCGCCTCTTCCCATCGCTACTCATGTCTCCGATCTCTCCCTCTCACTCGCCGAACCCCGCCCCCCTCCTGCCTTCACTCCCCAACGTCCCTCTCACCTTCGTCGGCGATACCTCCGTAGAATCTCCCTCTTCCTCCCCCACCTCCATTGCTCGCCCCATCTCGCTCTCTCTGCGGGCAGCCTTCCTTCCCCACCCCACCCTACACCTCTTCTCTTCCACCCCCCCCCCCTCCCGCCCTCCATCGTCTTCATTTCACTCCCCTGACATTTGGCGGCGCCCTTCCCCCTCCCCGCCCCCCTTTCGCCCCTCGCCTCCTTCCCCTCCTTTCCAATCCACTAATCACCTTTGGCGTTGGTCCCTCCCCCTTGTTCTCTCCTACTCTCTCCCCCAACCACCCTATCTCTCCTCTTCCCACTCCTTTCTGTCACCTCTGTGGAGGCCCCTCTCCCTGATCTCCCTCTGTCTCCCTCTCCTCCGCCCCTATCTACCTCTCCCTCTCTCCCTTCCCCTCCCCCTCCTCTTCTCGCCCTCCCCGCCCCTTCTCTCCTTCTCCCTCCCCTTCTCCCCCTCCCCCTCTCTCCCCCCCTCTCCCCTTTCCCCTCTCTCCCCTTCCTCTCTCACCTTTGGCGGAGGTTGGTCTCGGTTGAACCGCCGGCGCATCTGGCAGACAGGCGGCGCGGCGCGCGGCGCGAGCAGGCGAGGGCGTAGCGGGCGGGGCTGCTCCGCCGCGCCCGTGCGCGCGCAGAGCAAGCGCGTAGACGGGGGAGAGAGAGAGGAGAGAGAGAGAGAGTCTGCGAGAGAGTGAGGGAGAGAGGGACAGGGAGGGAGAGAGAGAGAGAGGGAGAGGGAGAGGGAGAGGGAGAGGAGGAGGAGCGAGCGGGATGGCATGGCGCAGTGAGAGCGGTGCGCGCTCGGCCACGGGCAGGGCAGGGCGGGGGAGGGGAAGGCAGGGGAGGGGAGAGGACAGAGGCCTCGCGCCGAGAGAGTGGAGAGGGGGAGGGAGAGAGAGGAGAGAGAGAAGAGAGAGACAGAGAGAGAGGAGAGAGAGAAGAGAGAGAGAAGGAGAGAGAGAGAGAAGAGAAGAGAGAGAGAGAGAAGAGAAGAGAGGGGAGAGAGAGAGAGGAGAGAGAAAAGAGAGAGGAGAGAGAGAGAGGGGAGAGAGAGAGAGGGAGCGGGGGAGAAGAGAGATGAGAGAAGAGAGAGGAGAGACGGAAGAGAAATGGCGAGAAGAGTGAGGAGAGAGAGAAAAGAGAGAGGGAGAAGCGAGAGAGAGAGGGAGCAGGGAAGTAGAAGAGAGAGAGAGAGAAGACAGAGAGGGAGAGAAAATAGCGAATAAAGATGGAGATCTCCCTTATGGGACCAAGGGAAGAGAATGTGAAGAAGCGGATAGAAGCTGCGGGAGAGAGAGAGAGAGAGAGAGAGAGAGAGAGAGAGAGAGAGAGAGAGAGAGACCAGAGGGAGAGAGAGAGAGAGAGAGAGAGAGAGGGATGGCGGCCTCTCCGCGAGATCGAGGAAGATAACCCTTATGAACATGAATAAATCACCTTGTTAACAGATCAGTTCGCCGCTCGACGGATCGTGCGAGCGGAGAGAGAGCGCCACGAGAGAGAAGGGGGGGGGGAGTGGAGGAGGAGAAGAAACAGAGGGAGAGAGAGAGAGAAGAGAGAGAGAGAGGGAGGGGGCGGAGAGAGAGAGAGAAAGGGGAGAGAGAGAGAGAGAGAGAGAGAGAGAGAGAGAGAGAGACGACGAGGGGGGCGGCGACGGGGGACGGCGAAAACAAAACTCTCCCCCCTCCCCTCCTTTTTTTTTTCTCTGGCGCCGTCCCGCGCTCCGCCCCCCCCCCCGGCATTGTCCACAGAAAGGAAGTGTCCGCGAGATTTCGCGGTGCCACAGACCGCAGACCACAGAGTCCGTCGGCCTCCATCGTAACCCTAGATGAGAAATACGTGCATTTACCAGGCGGCTTGCCTTCATTTGGTCTCCCATCATACGCTCGGGGCCGTCGCCTTCGCCCTCGCCCTCGCCCTGCTGCAGCCGCTCAACGCGCTCGTGCGCGGCCCGCCCGCCGCCCGCACCACACGCCGCGCCGTGTGGCGGGTCGCGCACAAGGGGACGGGCTACGCCGTGCTCGCCGTGGGCGTCTACCAGGCCCTCTCGGGGCGCGCCCTCATGCCGAGCCAAGGCGACGCCGTTATCGTCGCGTACGGGGTGCTCCTGGGCCTCTCCTTGGGGGTGCTCGCGGGGGGGGGGGGGGGGGGGGGGGGGGGGGGGGGGGGGGGGGCTCATGGTAGGGTGAGAGTCCCCACAGGAGGGGATTTCTTTTATACCGACGCATCGCGTATTTGGAAACGAGGGGTACCAAATGAAGGCAAACGACCTCCGTATTTGGCCAGAGACTGGAAGACCGAGAAAGCGCCGGCAGCGCGCCCGGTCGCGTTGGGAAGTTAGGCACTCGGCCCGTTTGGCCAGGTGACGTACGTTAGCGTAGCCGTCGGCGCCACACACGGCCGACTATGGCGCGATGCGCGCAGGCGGCGGCGGCGATTGGCGTGGCTGCTTGGGCTGCATATTTGACGGCCTTGGAGGTTACGGATGGGACGGAGGGAACCGGAAGGTACGGAAGGTAGGCGGCGGGAGCCACGGCATTTTGGAATTGGGCAGGTTGGACGGGCTGATCCTAGCCCGGTCACTCACTAGGGGGGCGGACCGTCCACTTGTTTGCTGCTCCGCGAAGCCTCCGCACGTGCCTGCTCGGCAGATAGCGAAACGCGGAGAAGATAGCGAATTAAACCTAGTTGCGAGGCGCCTAGGAGGGAGAAAGGTGGGGAAACTTCCCTTCTCTTCGAGGGAAAGAGAGAGGGCGCTCCACAACCCAAGATCCTATGCGTCCAAGCGAAGCTTTTGACCGAGAACGAGAACGAGAGAATTATAACGATAAATGCCGATCGACGAAGAGAAGAGAGAAGCCTAACGAGTGTCGACTCGCGAATGCGACAGCAGACCGACGCCATGGCTTGCGAGGCCGCTCGCCGGGCCGCCGACGTCACGTAGATTCTCGTCGCCATCGGCATAGTCGTCAAGAGGGTCGGCTGCTTCGGGTCCACTACCGCAGCGCTCGTTGCCGCCCTCTTCCACTTCGTCCCCGTCTGGTGGCCCGCATCTCCTCCCCGCCGAGTTTGCTGGGCGAGCCGAGAAGCTGCCGCCGTGCGTCGCACTCGTCCCCCCTTCCTCCCGGTCGCAGGGCTGGTTTGGGGGGGGGGGGGGGGGGGGGGGGGGGAGCTGCCGGCTCCGACGCTCTTCGGGGGGGGCTGCCTCCCAAACATGTGATATTCCACAACTCCTCCACCCTAGATAGATGGGAAATACGTATTTATATTTACCGTATTTGGCCAGAGACCAAATACATATGTATTTGGCTGTATTTGAAGCGCGTCCGGGGGTGTAGGCCTCGAATGTATTTGAAATGTATT
>CM030943.1:2597722-2630222 GCA_018136815.1 Isochrysis galbana | reverse complement strand
TCGGAAGGCGGGGTAGAGAAAGCGGGCGAGGGAGACCTCTGAGGAACAGAGAGAAGGGCCGAGAGATAGAGGGACCGAGAGGGGGAAACTGCGATGCGGAGGGGCTGGAGCTCAGACACGAGCAGACAGCAAGTAAAGCAGGGCGAGTACACACGAGTGCCTGCGTGCACTAAGCAGCGGAACCAGGTCGAGCAACAGAAGGGCAAGTCCAGTGGACCCCACGTGGCACGCATACGAAGAGAGCGGAGTAGAGCTCGACTGTCATGCTGCACGCACGTGGAACAGATCCCGTGCATCGAGAGAGTGGGCGCGGCACAGCCTGGGCTCGCGGTGGAGGGGGAGCATACGGGCGCGGAGGGTGGGTGGGTGTGGCCATTGCGGGCTGGAAGCTCGCCGTGGAAGGCGCCCCAGTCGCGCCGGCCTGGTCTCTCCCACGGCTTGACTACACGAGCGGAGATTCAGCCTGCATAGCTTTCACTCCCGCCCGCGGCAATTGCATAGGTCTCCCTCTCAGTGGGCGCCTACCGCACCGATGAGGGCAAGCCGTGGGTGCTGCCTTCAATCCTAGAGGCGGAGAAGCGCGTGCTCGCCAAGGGTGAGGTCTGAGCCGTGGCGCGCTCGCGCCCTCTCGCAAGCACCCCCTGCAGGCGGCGTTTGTGCAAACCCGTCGATTGCTCGTGTCGGTCAGACGGCGTCATCCCCGTCGGGTCGCGCCGCACGCTGGCCTCACCTTGCGCGACCGCTTCACGTCGCGCCACGTGCCTGGCCTTGCCGTCAGGAGCCGACAAAGAGTACCTTCCCATCACTGGTCTCGCGCCATACATTGCTCTTGCACGCGAGTTCGCAATGGGCGCCGACTCGCCGTCCATTAAGGAGAACCGGTGCGTGCTGCAAGTGAGCGGATCTGATCAAACTCTGCAAGTCGCGGGCGACGGGCCCAAGCCATAGGGACGCGCGCCGCTCGCCCGCTGCCTGCCTTTGCTCCACCGACCATTGCTGAAACGAGCGGCCCTCGTCGCACCCTGTCGGACTCGTTGGCAGGTGTGCCTCGGTGCAGACGCTTTCAGGCACAGGTGCCTGCCGCGTTATTGCCGAGTTTTACACCAAGTTCCTCGGTGAGCACTTCGCTGACGGCAAGGTGAGGAGTGGCCCCGCCACACTGCACCGCGTGTACGTTGACCGCCGTGGGCAGCCGGTCGCCAGCCTCATCAACCCACCACCAATGCACCGTAGCCGGCAGTTACACAAGCTTCCCGTCGGTGCAGGTGCCCATGTACTTGCCGAAGCCCTCGTGGGGCAACCACGCCAAGATCTTCGCGACAGCTGGCATGGATGTAGGCGCCCGCCAGTCTGCGCCTCACCCAGCCTACCTCCTCGCAGCAGCCCGCCGGGCGCCCAACGATCCGTCCGCACCGTACATGCTGCAGCGGTGACGGGCGCATCCATGCCGCGCCTTGACGTCAGGTACGCTCTTACCGCTACTGGGATGCCAATACGCTCGGCCTCGACCTCGAAGGGATGCTCGAGGACCTTGCCCATGCTCCCGACGGCTCTGCCGTGCTCCTTCATGCGTGCGCGCACAACCCGACAGGCGTCGACCCCACTAAGGAGCAGGTGAGCGCAAGCACCGCATCTTTCGCCCCGCCTTTCGGGGCGACGGCCACCTCGAGTCGGCTATAGGGTCACCCGCGCCCTCCCGCCCTCACCTTGCCTTCGCCCTCTGTGCGCGCGGCCCCCGCGCAGTGGGACATCATCTCGGCCACTCTCAAGCAGAAGAAGCTCGCCATCTTCATTGACTCCGCCTACCAGGTGCGTGTCAACCGTGCCGTGCTGTTAGCCTCCGCGGCGAGGCGTGCTAACCTCAAGCCGCTGTGTGCGTAGGGCTTTGCTTCGGGCGACGCCGAGGCAGACGCCTACGCAATGCGGAAGCTTGAAGCAGACGGCCATAACTACGCCCTCTCCCAGTCGTTCGCCAAGAACTTTGGGCTCTACGGTGAGCGCGTGGGAACCCTCTCGATGATTTGCGCCAGTCCCGAGGAGGTACGCCACGCGCCAACGAGCACCTCTGGCCTGCGCCGCCCTCCCGTCCTTGCCGCTCCCCGCCGACAGCCTGCAACTACGCTCTCGGCTCAGGCGAAGCGCGTCGAGTCGCAGCTCAAGTTGATCATCCGGCCGATGTATTCGTCACCACCGCTCGCCGGCGCTCGCATCGTGCAGGAGGTCCGCCCTGCCCGCTTGGCACGCTCCGCGCCACGAGCAGTTCGCCCCACACTGCAACAGCTCCCGCGAGCCTCTTACTGCCTTGGCTGCTCGGCCCCTCGACAGGTCCTGGGTGACCCCGCACTTTGTGCACAGTGGCGCTCCGAGTGCGCCATCATGGCGAATCGCATCATCGACATGAGAATTGCGCTCAAGGAGGCCCTCGTCAAGGTGGCCACCCTGCCGCGCCGCGCCGTGCCTCCCGGCCCCGCCCCGCCGCCCGACGCCTCCGCCCGACGGCCACACATCCTACGAACGCGTTCGCCACTCCGGCCCGCTTGGGCGGGCATGGGCCGCCGCCCTCATGCGCCACTTTGCACCTTCAGGTGGGATCGTCCAAGAATTGGGATCACATCACGAATCAGATTGGCATGTTTTGCTTTAGCGGCATGACCCCTGATCAGGCACGCGCGCTCCCCCTCACACGCGCGCTCCCGCGAACTCGGCTCGCCCGCGGATTTCCTCGCAATTGTGACACCGTCTCGGCGGATCGCGACTTTGGAAAGGCGCACGACGTGAGACGGTTGCCCTTCCCCTCATTTCGAAGGTCCTGAAGCTGAAGGAGGAGCATCACATCTACATCACAGGCGATGGCCGCATCTCGATGGCAGGCGTGACCACATCCAACGTGGACTACATTGCCAAGGCCATCCACGCTGTCACCTCCGCTTAGCCATTCCATCTCCTGTGGATGCGAGTCAGGCCGTGCGGTGGGCGAGACGGTATCGAGGTGCAATGGGTGCACTACCTTGCGGTTCGCGCGCCATTCGGCAAGTGTCCATTGCGTGGTGCTGCGCATGGCCCGGCGCGAGTATCGCAGCTCGAGGGGCAGTGGCCCCGAGCCCGCCTCGCGCGCGACATCCCCCGCGTCGTTAGCCCGACTCGTCACGGTGGCCACACCGGTAGGGTAGAGCAGCATCGAACCATGTTTTGGCCTTGCTTGCATCACCGCGAGCTTACGATCCGCCAATCACGCGCTTCATCCGATGCGCATCAGGGGTCGCCTTGCCACGCCTTGGGCCCCGCACCGTATGGTTAGGCTCTCAAAGTGCATGTGGTCAGACGTGTCGCCAGCATGTTCATGGGGAGCTGTGGTGCCATGCCTTCCGGTAGTTTGCCTTATTCACTAGACGTGGTGTTGGTTGGTTGAAATACCTAGCAAGTGGGGGCAGGGCCGGGGGCTATTTCCCGCCCCTTCAATTGTGCCCAAGTGATATGCGATGTCCTTAGTGTTTGGGCTTTGGCATTGAATGTCAAGTTGTTGTTGTTGTTCATGGCTGATGACTGCCCGTCAACGTCGTTTTTGCATCGGAGATGGCGGAAACCGGCGGGAACACGATGCTCCATTCCACAGCCCCAGAAAAAATAACCTTTTAAGGTGGCGTCGCCACGGCGAGGAGGGAGGGGGCAGAGCGCGAAGCCGCCCAGCCCCTCCAGCTTCCATGGGGCCTGACGGCTGTGGATAGCATCTGCACGACCGACCCGTGCGGCTGGCGGAGTGATCAGTGGGTACGTGGCCCCCGCCGATGGCGCGCATGGCCCAGCTGCGCACCCGCCTCACAGAGGGGGGGGGGGGGGGTCGGGTAAGGGCGCTCGTATGGGGCTGCGCAAGGCGTTTGGCAGGGCATGGGGTCAAGAGGGACGCTGCCAGAGGGAGAAGGGCGGTCGGTCCATTGAAAAGGGGGCAAAAGGCGACTCTTTCGCCGGCGAAGGGCGCCCGCCTGCACGGCCCTCAGAGTTCGTGGCTGCCGTGTGCGACTTTGCCTGTTTGCCTGGCACGTCTCCGCGCCTGGACCTGCGCTCGGTCATGAGGGTATGATGGCCTCTTGATGCGGCTGTGCGTGCCGTGTGAATAGCGGGAGGCCTCTGCTGGGTATACGGGACCGCGGACGAGAGGTTCCTCCCCCCCCCCCAGTGCTTTTTCCCGGAGAGTCGCCCGACGTAGGTCGGTCCGCCTCAATGGGTTTTCCCTCATTTTAACTTGTGGGGAGTTAGAATGGGAGCCGGGGGCTTGCGGGAGGGGAGATTTGGAGGGGTGCATAGGTGTATGTATCTGTGTCAACAGCACGCGCCAAGGTGTACGGGCAGGTGCGCTGAGATTCACGGGCGAACTCTACTAGTGAACTTCATAATATACGGGACTCCGAGGTACTGGCTATCCACATCCGTCCCCCCGGCTTGGTTTATGGAGGCTATCTATTGACTCCGACGTTCAGGCGATATTATGGGATAGATCCCCGCGAATAAGAGCGGACGAGCTAGGAACCTCCCAAGCCTCAGTCCCTCTTCGCCCACCCTCCATGCCCCACGTAGGTCAGTCAGACTTCTCATGTCATGTCTCATCTCTCTCTCTCACCAAGGCACTCCACAGCCACAGCTCCACTCAGCCCACCACAAAACCGAAAAAAGACAATAACCGACGGTACCATATATATATGACGCACAAAACCCAGTAAACCAGTAAACTGTCTACGAAAGCAACCCGGCCACTTACCACTTAGCGGAACAGGAGGGAGGTGAGGATCTCACCGCAAAGGACCGGGACAGCCCGCCATATATATCCAACCACCCCAACTCGAGCCCCTTAGTAGTGCGCCGAGGGGAGGCGCCGCAAGGCAGGTTGTTCAAGCGGTAGGTAGCAAAGGAGTGAAGGCATGGTAGCATCATAGCACTTTACTAGGCCAAGGGTGAGGCGAGAATATGAAAACGCTTTTGTTTCACGAGGCTCAGAAGTAATTAAATACAAGCATGTCCATAGAATATCTTTGCATGTCTGCATGCCATGTAGTTCAACTAACTTTATAGTTGGTTGCCATGGAGCTGTCGCATTCGCGATCGACTCTTTACTAACGGATATAAGGACCGACCGGCCGACAGAGAGGAAGCGCGGCGGCGAGAGGGGAAGCGGCGCGGTGAGGCCGAAGGGAGGGAGAAGAAGGTGGCGTCAATGAGCGGCGGGCGAGGGGGGCCGTGCGGGTGGGGCGGCAGTGTCGAAATGCGCGGGGTGTCAGAATGCGCGGGAGAAGTGGCGAGCGCGGAGGGAGAGGGGGCAGTTCTGAAAGCGCGCACCAGGCTCTTGACACACACAAAAAGAAAACGATCGCTTTCAAAGGAATTCGATCAATTTTCTTTGGAGGGGAAAACCAACATGGGATATCATGAGATATCGTGATTTCAACGATATATCCACCCTGCCCCAAATCGAGTGAATGGAGTCAAGGTCGTTTGCCTTCATTTGGTACCCCTCGTTTCCAAATACGCGATGCGTCGGTATAAAAGAAATCCCCTCCTGTGGGGACTCTCACCCTACCATGAGCCCCCCCCCCCCCCCCCCCCCCCCCCCCCGCGAGCACCCCCAAGGAGAGGCCCAGGAGCACCCCGTACGCGACGATAACGGCGTCGCCTTGGCTCGGCATGAGGGCGCGCCCCGAGAGGGCCTGGTAGACGCCCACGGCGAGCACGGCGTAGCCCGTCCCCTTGTGCGCGACCCGCCACACGGCGCGGCGTGTGGTGCGGGCGGCGGGCGGGCCGCGCACGAGCGCGTTGAGCGGCTGCAGCAGGGCGAGGGCGAGGGCGAAGGCGACGGCCCCGAGCGTATGATGGGGGTGCGAGAAGTGGCGCCCTCGGGGCACCCACGCGACGGCGAGCGCGACGCCGGCGGCGGCCACCGCAAAGCCCGCTTACCTGCGAGAGCGGGGGGGGGGGGGTGCCTTGTTTCGTGGGAGGGAGGGCCGATGGGGGGGGGGGGGAGGAGGGAGAAACACACCTGCACCACGCGATGCACACGGAGCCAGAGGCCGCCGGTGAGCCGGGAGCGCCAAGCGAGCGAGAAAAAGGCGCCCGAGGGGAGGAGCACGCTGGTTGGCGACGCGCGGTGCCTTCAAACCCTTCGCCGGGTAGCCGGGGGGGGGGTGCTCCTGGGATTTCAGATCCCCGACAGCGAATAGCGTGTACAGCCACGGAAGCATTTGATATGGTATAGTAGGCTCTGCCCGAGGGTATACCCGGCTTCGAAGTTCCAGAGCTTACGCGGGGGCGGTACGGCGCACCCTTTTCGACGCACGAGGACGCGAAAGCCAACCGACTTCCTGCGGCTTTTGAGGACGCGAAAGTCGGACATGTGCAAGAAGCGGGAGCTAAATACCAACATATCTCCGGGCGTGAAATCCAAATACTTCGCACATCGGCTGATCTTGGACTCTCTTTCGTGCCGAGGGGTCACGAACATCAATGTTTGGTTGTCGTCTGCAAGCCTCACACGGCCATTCTCTCCTTCATTGGAATCAAATATGAACATGTTACCCCAGTTTTGTTCGTGCTCGTTTTCAAGAAGCATCCAAACTTGGAACCCGTCGTTCGGATAGAATTCCCCTGTAGGAGCGAACGACTTTCCGTATCCCTACGCCATCGATAAGACCGGTAGGCATTACCTCATGCTCGAAAAGAAGCAGGGGTACATTGACCCGTACCACAGCTTTTACGACATCGAAAAGAAGTTCAAGCTGACACACGAGGAGTGCGGTATACATTCGATGCGCTCATTGAAGACGATCCTTTCAAGACAAGTGTGAGGAGAGGTCCACGTCATGCGTGACGAGGAGGCCGCTGGAATTTTCATCGAGGGCGGGGGCACGCACTAGTAACCATGCATCCCCTTGCTCACAGGAGCGCCCTCATGGTGAGCTAGGCCCGGTGTCCTAGGACCGAGCTTTTTTGTATTTGATGTTGCTCGGCCAGAGTCCCCACGGGAGGGGAAGAAACCCTGAGGGAAAGGAGACCAAATGAAGGCAAGCCGCCTCAGACCACGTGTGTGTTTCAACATGTGAAGGGTCAAGTTGACTCAAGTAACCTCCAGGTGACAATGAAAGGTGTCAGCAAGGATGGGGATAATTGAACGCTTTTGGTCTTCAGGTCTACGTCTTGTTCCAGCTTGATTTGCTGAGCAAGCGCTTAATAAGGGTTTGCTTAGACTTATTCTCGGAGCTCTTCCCGGTCCTCCCACCGAGTTTCACTCCTGGACATGCCTCTTTGAATTTACTGCTTTCCTTCAATGTGGTAATTTGCCATTCATGCATATCCCGTACATTCAGTCGGTTTGATTCACAAAGGTTAATTGCAAAATTCACGTATCTTTCTTTTTGTGCTTTCTCAATCCTTTGTATCCTAGCCGTAATATCTTTTAGCAACGATTTGTGTTGGTTGAGTTTTGGAACTAATTTGAGAAACTCATCATCCTCCGAATGTTGCAACACGTGTCTAGCTTCAGATTCTGTCATTTTATTTCTCGAATGTCTGGAAATAGCTGCGGCGGCGGGGGGGGGGGGGATGCTCGAGTTTTGTTGTTGTGACAGTAACAGTGGACACTCTCCCAACTTGACACACCCTGACAACTGACTCACCTGGGTGATTTCTCGGGTCTTCTTCCGATGCGGCAAGTGGCGTCTACGAAAAAAAAAACAAAAGTAGTCCTCCCCCACCCGCACCAAGATAATAATAATAATAATAAAACAACTGAGCGTTAGTACCACTACTCCCACTAGCCCGGTACTATCACGACACCCCTCAGCGCACTTGCCCGCACGCCTTGAAATGATGGCACAGACACATACACATATGCATCCCTTCAAATCTCCCCCCTCGCAAACCCCCGGCTCCCATTATAACTCCCCACAAGTTACAATGAGGGAAAACCCATTGAGGCGGACCGGTCGACGCCGGCCGACTCTCCGGGGAAAAACACCGGGGGGGGGGGGAGGGACCTCTCGTCGTGAAGCAGAACGGCCCTTACAGCTCGCGCCGCGAGCAGTCCTCGAAGAAATAAATGACTGCGCCCCCCGATACCTGCCACAGGGACGTCTTGAGCCACTCCCTTCTTCTCGCCCCTCCTGTCGCCAGCCGCCCCCCTTCGCCCGTTTGCTAACGCAAACGGGGCCCGTTTCTTACCGCACTCCATCGGGGGGGGCGCAAATTCCCCCCTCTCCCTCTCTCCATTCTCCTCCGCCCCTCTCCCTGCGGCGCGTCGCCATGCGGCGCGCCACGGCCTGCTCTCAGAGGGCCTTTGGGGGCTCCCAGAGGGCCAGCAAGGGCAGCTCAGGGGGCAGTGGAGGCTGGGGCTCAGCCCCTGGCCCCCCCTGCCTCTCCCACGCTTGCCACGCTGGCCATTGGAGCCTCCCGGTGGCCTCTGTATGCCTGGCGACCAGGGGAGGGGGGGAGTCAGCTCGAGGGCAGGCCCATGCTGGGCGTGGGAGTGCGAGTCTCGGCCCGCGCCCACTAGGGGTCTGGGTCAGAGTGTTGATTGCCCAGCCCCTGCCAAAGGGCAGGGGCTGGGGTTGATTGTACGGGCCCACCCCGGGGGGTGTCCGCGATGGAGAGAGGGGGGCGCGAGGCCCCCATTGACCCCCACTTATAAAAGTAGGTTGGCCACCCGCACCAAGAACACGGGTCTGAACGCAGCCGCCTCCTCGCCCCCCCCCCCCCTCGGCGCGCGTCTTCATCCAAAAGTTTCTGCAGGGGGTGCTAGCTCTAACGACTTATTTTTTTCCTCGTCTCCTCAAGTTGACTCAAGTAACCTCCAGGTGACAATGAAAGGTGTCAGCAAGGATGGGGATAATTGAACGCTTTTGGTCTTGTAAGTAGCTAGTACTTATGACTTATGAGTTCCATGGTCCATGGCCGCGAGCGTGGTAAGAATAAAAGAATGCTGTAAAGTTTCATACCATCAAAATTCCACACGTGACTAGCAATGACTACGATTCTACTACTATAGTACTATATTCGACTTGCCTCAATCGACAAAGGATGGGGATGCGAGGACGGACGCGATGTACACCGAGCTGGGTGGCGGCGAGTGGGGAGCTCCACACATGCGCATCATGGAGTACTAGACAGCAAGTGTTTCCTCGAGTGGCGTCGTCCGCGGCACGCGCCATGCTGCGCGCTTCCCTGGCCTGTTCAAGGTGCGCACCCAACACGCACATACTACAGCAGGCCAAATATACGAGCTGCCTGACCACCATTGAGCTCGCTCTTGCCGGACTCACGCACGCTACCGGTCCACACGTCTGCACTAACACGGGCTGTGGGAAGGTGAAAGAGATGGAATGACGCTCCAGGAAAAACACCACAAACGGGGGAGGAAGGCAAAGACGCGGCGGCTATGGCGGCTGTCGGGACGTCTCACGCCGCGGGCGCTCTGCATGGCTCAGATGGCGCCGGCGTAGGCGACGAATGGCTTGTGCGGGATGGTGCCCTGTGAGCCCGTCTGTGGCGACGAGGAGACCGCCTCGGAGTACTCGGCGTATGAAGTGCGGGGCACCGTCTTGTGCCCCAACGACTCGCGCACAAAGGCGGGACGGTACCGATGCACTGCGCCCACTGCAACGGCCGTGGCGGCGCACGCCACGGCTGCGAGGAGAGCGAGGAGCGCCACAACGAGGGCCTGACCGGTGGGAGAGGCCAGCCATGGCCCGCTTTCGCTTTGGTCGTCTTCGCCGCTCACAACTGCAGCAAGCTCTTCGGTGTGGAGCGCCGTGAGCGCTGCGCCGTCCACGTATGGCGCCGTCGAGGGCGCGGATCGCGCGCCCGCAGAGAAGGCGGCCGTGACGGTGAGCACTTCAGTGGAGCGTGCGATGAGGAAGCTGCGCTCGTTGCAGCCGCGACACGCGTTGGTCTCACAGCCGTAGCCGGTGGCGGCGGAGAGTCGGAGCGCGAGGTGCAGGCCGGCGCCTCCGGCAGCTACCTGAGCACGAACGTACTCGGTAAGCGCAGGCGATGTGTAGTCGTATGTGTAGCCCGAGCCGGCGCCACGGATGAGGAATTGGGAGTCAATCTCGACGACCCCGGGCGTCGGGTCGGGCGTGACGCCAACATAGTAGTCCTCGGAGCCGAGAGCGGAGATAGCGGCAGCCTCGTCGGCCGAACGCAGGCCGAGCCCGTCGAGCCGCAGGTCCGAACCGCGCCCGTTGTCCGCCGCGAGATAGACGGTGAACAGCACCGAGCGGAGGCCGTCGGCGGTGAGGCCATCAGGCAGCCTGAAGAGCAGCACGGCGGAATCGATCGTGATGCCGCACTTTTTGGAATCGCCAATGGCGCCGACGGCAAGGAAGGTGGCGTCAGAGCACCGACCTGGCGTGAGAACGACGGGCTGAGCGCCGGCGAGGCTGGAGAGCCCGCCAGTGCAGCTGCCAAGGCGGATGGTTTCGATGACCGCGGGCGGTGGCGAGGGGGAAGGTGAGGGGGAAGGTGTGGGCGAGGGAGGCGGCGACGGCGACGGGGACGGGGACGGCGAGGGGGGCGGCAAGGGCGGCGGCGGCGAGGGTACTGGCGGCGGCAAGGGCGAGGGCGGTAGCGAAGGCCGGGGCGAGGTTGGTGGAGCGGGCAAGGGCAAGGGTGGCGAGGGCGCTGGCGAGGGCGGCGGTAGGGACGGCGCGGGGGGCGGGGATGGCGCAGGCGACGGCGGCGGCGACGACGGCGCGGGCGGCGGCGAGGGTAAGGGTAGCGGCGTGGGCCAGGGCGGCGGCGAGGGCGAGGGCGGCGGCGAGGGCACGGGCGAGGGCGGTGGGGAGGGGAGGGCAGGCGAAGGGGAGGGCGCAGCGGCTGGCGCGCGCGTGCGGAGCGCGACTTGCAGCTGGCCGCCGACGACACCAAGCACGTCGAGCCACATGGGCACCGGGCTGCCTTCGAGGCCGATGTCGAGCTCGATCGTCTCTCCTGGCCGAATGTAGGCATCGAAGGTGCTATCGACCGCATCAACAATCTTGTCCGCCATGACAGCCTTGCTCACGACGCCGCCGTCGCCAGAGTCAGGCTGGTAGGCGGCCGAGGCCACGACGGCCGCCGAGCCGGCTGAGATTTTGGTACGGTGCTCGACCCAAAAGTATCGCGAACTGATGGGCGTGGCGATGCGGAGGCCGAGCGGGCCGGTACCACGCACCCCTGTGTCAGCGGGCTGAAGCAGGTAGGGGCCGCACGGCGCGCAGGCGGCGCCGAGCGGGATCTGCACGGTATCGGCGTCGGCAACCCATTCGAGGACAATCTTGGCGGGCAGCGCAAAGTGGCCGTCGGGCGTGAGGCCGCGGCCCATTGGCGTGAAGCTGGCGCCGTACTCGGCGAGTCCGCCGGTCGGGGAGGGCGTGTTGGTCTCGATGAAGCCCGTTTCCCAGATGGCGCGCCCCTGAGAGCCCGCCTTGAGCCGCGCACCATGGTTGAGGCCAAGGTTGTGCCCCAGCTCGTGGATGAAGGAAGGGTCCATGTCGTTTGGCGGGCTGTTCATCGCAAAGCCGGGGATGCCGACCCAGCCGCGGCCGGAGAAGGGGAGGCCAGTGCACTTGGCGATGAAGATGGCCGCAAAGTCGAAGCCAGCGCGCGCAATCCCAAGCTCCGCCTCGGCCTGCGCGTAGGCGAGGACGTCGAGCGCGCCCGCCTGCGGGGCCCACGAGGTCCAGCCGACGGTTTTGCTCGCAAAATCGCCGCAGCTGGCGTAGGTGTAGCCCTTAACGTGGAGCGGCGATGTGACTGTCGCGTCGAGCTGGAACTGGCCATAGGACGACTCGGCGAGCCACTCGTTGGCGAAGCCGACCACACCGTGCAGGTAGTCGACAACGGAGCCGCCATACGAGTTGGCCACCTGCATCACGTTGAAGACAGCGGCGCACTCGGCGGGGCTCTGGTCCTCGCCGCAGACGGGGACGATAAGCATACGCTTGGTTCCAACCGAGTAGTCTGCCACCCGCTGGCGAAGGCTGCCTGGCGAGGAGGAGGGGCGGCGGCGTCCGCCCGGGTGTGTGGGCGCGTGCCACGCCATCACAAACGCTCCGTCGAGGGTGAATCCCTTGACTGGGACGGCCGGCGCTGTGACGAGGGTCCATACATTGTCAGTATAGACCGTGTAGAGCGTTCCTCTCCTGCTGTCGTCCAGCAGGTCGATCTGGATCGGCCCAGAAGAGTATTTGTAGAGATTGGCGTCTCCTTCGTACGGAAGGTCGAGAGCACAAGAAGGAGGAAGGGGCCTCTGGGAGCGATCGAGAGAGAGCGAGAGGTGGAGGGCGTCGAGGAAGCGAGCAGAGACGATGTGTGAGCGCAGGAGGTGGAGGCGATCGTCGCATTCGGAAGGGGAGAGGAGGGCGGAAGGGGAGAGGAGGGGGAGGAGGAGGGGGAGCATGGGGAGAGAGAAGGGGGGAAAGGGGGGAGGAGAGGAGGGGAGGGGGGGAGTCGTCGAGTATTCTCTGAAACGGGGCCCTTCTTTCTGTGATTTGAAGGTGGGAGGGCGAGGGGGAGGGAGAGAGAGAGGGGGGAGAGAGAGGGGGGGCGCGAACGAACCGCTGCTCCGTCTCTCTCCCTCTCTCTCTCCTTTTTTTCTTCTCTCTCTCTCACTTTATCCCTCTCTTTCCAGCCCCCCTCGCTCTCTCTCCCTCTCTCCCTCTCTCTCTTCTCTTTGGGTACATTTCTAACATACCCACCTCTTTCTTTCACTTAACCGCGCCGCTCTCTCTCCAAGCAACAACAAGCCTGTTCTCCTCCTCTCTTCCCCCCCCCCCTCCGCCCCCCGTTCCTCGCTGAGTCCCCAAGGTGTCTCTAACGTATTCTCTCTCTCTCTCTCTCTCCCTCTCTCTTTCCCTTCCTCTCCGTTCCCCACACTACCCTCTCCTCAGCTTAGTTCTGAGAGCCGATTCACGGAATAGATGCTGACCATCTCGAGCGCTCTCGCTGCATTTTGACTCACCGCGTTGGCGACGGCCGACCACCTGTCACACTGATGAAGGGGACGGTTTACGAGAATACTCCCCCACCCGACCTCCGGCCAAGCCAGCGGGGAGAGAGCTCTTCCTCTCTCTCTCTCTCTCGCACGCGCGAGTCTGCAACCCCATCCCGGTGGGAACTCCACCGGGTTTGAAAGGCGGAGCTCGTGGTCGGCGACCGAGTTTTGTGGATGAGAGGATGAAACGGCTGATCCCCACTCGAAACGGCCCATCCCCTCTTGAAACGGCCCATCCGCACTCCGTACGCGAAACGGCGACTCCCTTCTCTGTGCTGCAACCGAGCGGACCAAACACCTATTTTTAGACGAGACGCTCAAAGGGCGACTCGTGGGAGAGGCACGCGGCGGCGGCGGAGTTCTATTTTCGGGGCGACTTCTCCTCTGAGGAGGAGACGCCCAGAGCCTTTGTGGCGAGACGGGGCCCGTCGCCGAGCGCCGCCGCCACTGCCAGCGTCCCCAAGCCCCACCCCCCTTCCCCTCTCTCCCCCTCTCTCCCCTTCTCTCCCCCCAAAACTATCGTTATAGTTTTAGCGATGGAGCGCGCGCCGACCGCTCCCACCTCCCAGTCCCCCGCCCTCACGACGCCCCACAGGGGCCGCCCCAAGCCGCCGGAGCCAAAGCGCTCGCAGGCCTTTGCCCCGCCCGACACCGACGTCGACATGGCCCCTCCGCCCTCGTCACCCCAGCAACATCAGAAGCAGGGAACAGGCAGAGCCTGTCGCCTGTCGCATTTGCGAGAATTGACACTCGTTAGTTAGGCTTCGCTCTTCTCTTTCGTTCAGGAAAAACTATTGTTCTAGTTCGAGCGATGGAGCGCGCGCCGACCGCTCCGCCCGATCCCCAGCCCCCCGCCGTCACGACGCCCCACAGGGGACAGGGGCCGCCCCAAGCCCCAAGCCGCCGGAGCCGAAGCGCTCACAGGCCGCCCCACTAACTTGGGGTTGACGTAAAGTTTGTAAATTTTTTTGTCAAATTTGGGTGGTCAATCGAAATCGAATTTTTTGACGAAAACTTGGGGCCTTTCACTTGGCACTTGGAAAGAAACAAAACTTGGGGGGCCGCGCGGAGCGCGGAGCGCGGCGCGAGGGGCGAGCGATGGTCCGCCGTTGCCGCATCTTCATGGAGGAGGAGGAGGAGGAGGAGGAGGAGGAGGAGACCTCGACACCTCGACGGCGCCGCGCCCAGTGCCGCCGCAGGCTCCTCGCGTCGCTATTCCTCCACTCGGAAGCGGGCGCGGCGAGAGACGATGTCGGAGCGAAGCTCGTTTCCTCTTGGGAAACGAGCCGCGGAGGTCGTTTATGAGACCGGGATCCTAGGTATGTTGGTTTGAGATGGCAGAGAATAGCACCGAAAGTTGGTTCATGACAAGCTGGTGACAATGGAGCATCCATGCATCGGCAAAGACATAGTAAGTGCAAGGCGGGACTTGCTCGTACCGACTATCCTACTCTGCTGTTGGTGAGTATGCTCAGCGGCCCGGCGGGGAGTACCGCCGCCCCGCCTACGCCTAGCGGTGCATGTCAAAATCATGCGTAGAGTACTTGTATTCGCTGTGCTTTTCTGGCGTCCGGTTTGTCGCAGCGGTGCCGCACGCGAGCAGCCCGTGTAACACAGCGCGTTATTTTGTTGGCTGAATCCCTTTTGCGCATTGGAGGCGTGTGAGAGGCTGGCAGCAGCGGCCAAAGTGCACAGGCAGTGCGATGTGCGCACGCATGGCTTGAGAACGGTATAATGGTGCCTATGACCAAAGGCAATCGTGCACCCGGGAGGCTCGAACGTGCTACGTGTGCAGCGTCGCCTCTGTTACTCTCGACGGGTCGACGACGTTCTCCACGAGCTCGAACATAGTTTTGTTCTTTCTGTGTAGAATAGTGTCGAAAATATGTGCTACTAAAAAAGGAATAGATTTTTTTTGCCTAGAAGGCGAATATTCGGATTCTGTTCCCTATGACACTAAGGGAACGATCTACACGACCTCCTGACTTAAGTTGTGCATAGAAGCTCACATGAGGTCCGACTTTTTGAAAGGACCCCCCCACCACACCCGTAGAGTGTTTGACTGTCCTAGATTTTTTTCCAAACCGGCATCACATGCATGACACTACGCCATACGATAGAACGACTGGATGGGGAACTGGTCACACATTTTGGCATACTCTTCCAAATGGCCAACATGCTCGTATATATCGTGCCATTGATTGCCCTCAGTTGTAGCTGTATTCTATGCGCTTGACAAGAAGTCGAAAGGTCCACATGTTTGCACGGACGGTCGTACGCCGTGTGATGCTTCCATTGAAGTTGGCGGTGCGTTGGCTTCTTCGATGCACGTGACCTCTGCATGCCAAGTGTGCACATTCTAGCCATTGGCTCGCCATCGAGCGCGACTGTGCCGCTCTTTTGTCAGGCGCAAGCCTTCGTCAATGTGGGCGCAGCATTGTACCATTGACGAATCGAGCAAGCCGACCTAAACTCTCTGTCCTCCTGAATTGGAGTTGGATGAAGTACACTCATTGTCATCGTCATCACAACATGCTTTAAGGCACGCGCAAGCAACGAGTACCGATCCAACAACGATCAAGACGATGGCCCAGACAGGTAGCCCAGAGGACTCTCCGGACGAAAAGCTGTAAGAACCGGTACTGACGTAGGTGCTACCGGGGTAGCTTGAAGAGGACGTCCCTCCGCCTGAGCTGGACGATGGTTTTGCGGCAGCAGCAATGCTGGCCATGTATGAGAGCAAGAGCCCTGAGAGCAAGGGTTTGGTAGGGGAGGCAGCGCGCATGGTCGGAGACTGTGTGGCGAGGGGGTGCGGCGACAGTCGACGGCCGTCTTCAACGAGTGGAAGACGTCGTCCACAACCTTCGCTCGAGGGAGGGGATCGGCTGTTTCATTGCGGAAGCAGAGACGGGCGCGGGGGGGGGGGGGGGGGGGGGGAGGGGAGAAAGGGGGAGGGAAGGGGGGAGAGGGAGGGGGAGAAGGGGGGGGGGGAGAAGGGGGGGGAGGGGGGGGGGGAGGGGGGCGACGATGGAGCGCGGTCTCTGCCACGTCTTAGACCTGCCGCCAGCTCGCCTCGAGGTGCGCTCCCCGAGGGGGGAGGCGCAACCCCATCGCACTCTCCAAACGTGCGGGGCGGGGCCAAGACGTTTGTTTGCTTGTTTGGGACTCAAAGGAGGACGAGTTGCATTGGGGGGGGGGGGGCTCCGATCCCAACATTCTCTGGCGAACATTTTCGTGGCGGCAGGCTACCCCCCTCTCCCCGGTTTTATTGGGCTTTGGCTTTGGGGAACGCTTCGAAAATACACCTTCTCAAAATAAGTACTCCGAGTGCAGCCAACTCCTGGCGCGCGCGTAACCCCCAGCACACCTGTCCTTCGTGGCAAGAGCTTGGGACCCAGGCTACCCAAGGTGCCGGGCGACACACCGTAGGGCCAGGGCATCCCCTCCGCCCACTCCACCGCCATGGCATCCAGAAGCTCTTTGCTGCCTTTGAGCGCCATTGGCGGACCCTCTGAGATATGCGTGTCGCCGCACGCGTTATGCAAGACCCTTTCCGCAAATGATCGTCGCTTCATTTTCAAAGAGGCGTACGAGCTGCCGCCGTCTGTGTGCGCAACATGCGCGATTCCTGGGCCACTACAGGTTTCGAGCAAAGGGCTCCGCACGGGTATGTTTGCACTACACGGAGGGTGAGGGTGATGGTGATGTGACAATTGCGGCGCGAAGAGGCAAAACGCCAGCAGGCCATTGGCGACGCCGGCCTTACGGCCCGGCTCAACTGGGGCGTGTTGCAAGCTGCTGGGGTGAATGGCGCACGGCAGTCTCGGGGCCCAAGTGGGAACAATACTTCCAACAATAAAAAGTCTTGAATACGTGATACTTTGAACACTAATGACCAATGAAGTAATGTGCTCAGCGGAGAAGAGAAAGAGAGAGAGGCGGGTGGGGGCCGCGCGGGGGGGGGGGGGGGGGGGGGCGCGGGGGCGCGCGGGGCGCGGCGGGGCCCCAGCGCCCTAGTAGCTACATACTGGTCTTTCCGACATTAAGCAAAAAAAAAAGAAAGATCTGAAGGTTCAGGGCTACACACCTATCGCTGGACAGCGCATACTACTGCTACTGCACATCAGCCAGCGCCCTTATCTCCCTTTTCTCCGCCCCCTTGCCTTCCCCCCCTCATTCTTTTGTCTTCGGTGTCGGGCTAGCAATGATGCCAGAGGGTCAGGGCGGGGTCGGACTTTCTGCTGTCGGCAGCCCGACACGGCGCTGCATCGGGCGGGAATCAAATGCCGAATGTAGCTTAGATATAAAGGAACCGATCCCCCCGCGGGCGCGAGCGCCACTTCTTTACGGGTAGAGCGTGAGCGTGAGTGACGGAGGGGAGCGGCAGAGGGGGGGCGAATCGCACCATTTCTTGGCGAAGATTTTCGTCGCGTTAGGTAGCCCCCCCCCCCCCGGAGGTTTCTTATTGGGCATCGCGCCACGGTCAAAAAATGCAGCCCGGCCCTTACTATTACTATTAGTTAAACGCCCCTGTTTGACCGCTCTAGCAGTATGCAGTAGTACGCCGTGCGGGTGTTGGCAACGTATTGACGTAAACAAAATCTTTTTAACATTGTCGCCTAGCGCGTGGCTGTGGGGTTAACTACTGTAGCCACGGAACGTATTGACGTATTGACGACGCATTGGGGTTGGCGCACCGGCAACCGGGCAAACCCCACCCACGGCCGTCCGGCGGGGATTTAGTGTGCCCGGGACAAATTCGGTATCTTCTATCTTCCTTTTAAAAAGATTTATTCGTGGAACGAATACCCTCGCGGGCCAACCATATTGGTATTCCCATGTAGGCCCCGTCCCGCAAAGTAGCAGCGAGCTGGCGAGCAGCCGCAACACAACACCTAGCACACGCACATGTGCGCGGAGTGCAGGACGTTAAAGACACAGCCGTCATTCACAGCCAGATTTAGAACACGAGGACAAGCTTCCCCCCTCCCCCCGACCTCCCCCTCTGCCCTCCGGGCATTTGTCGGTGCCTGCGCATTTTCGCATGTTCGTTTCACGGGACCATTACCCCTTTAGTACGCTTGCATTGCCCTTTACCCCCAACCCGTCTGACCCTGCTGGCAATTAGCAACACATTCTCCGGTGACACCGTGAGCTTGCAGTACTCTTCCATCCACCCGGTATACCGATGCTCCTTCAAATAGAGCATCGGCCCGCGTCCAGCAGCCGCTTGCACTGCCACCCGCACCGCCACCGGTCCGCGGGACTCAGCCAGCTACCTAGATCGGTGCGGAGCCGCGTGGCCTGAGGATCCTCACCTCCGTGCGACTCCGGCTTGTCTGCGCCCTCGGCCTCATTTGCACTGCACTCCGTACCGATAGCCCCGCTCGCTGCCTCACCCCCCATGCGGAACCCCGCCCTACCCCGATCCCCGCCGTGTGCCTCGCCGCCCGCCTCGGCTCCATGAATGCAGGCCGAATTAAGAGCTTGGGCCGCCGCGCCAGGCACGGCCAGCCCACTACCCAACCCGCCGCTGCACAACCCGCACGATAAGGCCCCGGGGTCATCACCCCCACAGCCATCCACGCCGGCAGCAAATCCACCGCCACCGACGCGATCTCCGCTGCCGTGCGCATCCACCCGCGCGCCGCCGCCGCAGACAACACCCTCACGCGCGCCGTTGCCGCCGGACGCAGTCGCCTGCACGCCAGCCTCAGCTCCCTCCGCTCGGCCACAACGTGCTCCGCCTGCGACGGCCCAGGCTTCTGATGTGGCCCACCCGGAAAGGGAGCAGATCCATCCAAACTCCTCTCGACTGAACCCGAGCTGCCGTCCGATCCAATCCTGGTTCACATACGTCTCCCATTGGCACCTGTGGTGGCAACACGTCGCTACGAATCGACTGTCCACGCGGAAGTCGGCTGCAGAATCAGGGGTGCCTGAGCCACCCAACGCGCGGCTGGATCCAACAATGGCTCGCAAGGTAAAGTCCGTCGCCTCGCCGCATAAAAGCTTCGCCACCGCCGACCGACGCGCCGACGACGGGCCTGTACCGTGGCTGGTAGGGCCGGCGGCCGCCCATCCGCCAGCGGCGGAGGTGGCGCGAGGGACCGCAATACTCGGCAAGATAGATGCGTCGGGTGCCGGAGGTGTGCACGCGGGGACGGCGTTGTTGGCCGCCCAGGCATGGGCGTTTGTAGTGGACGCGTCCAGATTGGACGAGTCCATACTGGATATGCCCATATTGGACGCGTCCAGATTGGAGGAGACCAAAGTGGATGCATCCAGATTGGTTGTCCCACGTGGACGCGACCAAAGTGGATGCGTCCACAGTGGATGCGTCCCGCCTGGATGCGTCCACTATGGAGACGGCGCCGACGGGTGGAGCGCGTGGCGCGCTGGCGGCGGGTGGCGTGCCCGAGTGGATCCCGGCCCATCAGCTTCGGCAGCCGGCACATCTGTAGGTGCCGCAGGTCTATTTTGATCCGGCGGACGATCGCTCCGCGCCCGGCCATGTGCGTGTCCAGGTAGCCGCGCTGCTTCATCCGGTTCAAAAGAGCACGCGCAGGGCGGCGGGCGCGGGACTGGCCTGGACGACAGCGGCAGACAGGCCGCCCCTACCCGCCCCCAGCTCGAGGAGAACCAGCGGCGCGCCACCCGGTGAACCGAGGTCGTGTAACCTCCGCGCAATGGCCGCATTCTGCGTGCCGTGCTTCGATCGGCTGAGTTTAGCGTGGAGGGCGGGGCCGGCCGATGATGCGGCGATGCCGGCGGGAGACGTGCCCGGCCCAGAGTCGGCGGCACAAACGCCGCCATCCGCACACCGGCCATCCGTCGCGCCCAACCCCCGGACTTCCCGGGTGCGCGCAGTGGCGGTCGCCTCATAGGCGGCGCTCACGCGCTCCAGCAGACTCAGGCAGGCCTCCGCGGTCAGGCTGTCAAGCTTGCTCCTGCCCGTGCGACTAAAGGAGCGTTGGACGGCACCGGATGACGTCAGGCCGCTCGGCGCTCCCGTCGCGGCGTCGGAACCAACCATCGACTAGTCACCGCCGCTGTTTACGTCACGCTCAAAGCATGGGAGGCTCTCTTCCGCCAGGCGCTCCTTGGCGCGAGGGCAGATCCGCATGTGACGATGCAGATCATTGAGAAAGATGGAGTGATTGGGATCGAGCGGACAGGGCATGCTCTCCTTCTGCGCCGCGGTGCCAGCCGCGCCCTGCAACGCCTGGTGGTGCGAGCAGAAGGCATGGCCCTCGACGGGCAGCAAGCTGCAGTAGCGCCTCTTCTGTGGCAGCCACAATGCGCACCTCAGCGTGGCGGTCCTTTGCTTCTTGAACTATTTACCGCCGCCCTCAGCCCTCCGCTCCTCCTGCTTCCAGCCACCCGAAGGGCTGCGTTTCTCGTCGGCCATGAAGTGCGTCGGTGAAGACACCTTTTTTTTTATTTTGTAAGACGATATCGAAGAGAAAGGGGGTGTAGTGAATAAGGCGCCTGGCGGAACGAGGCCACATTCATGAAGTTCACATGAAGAAAAAATCGACTTGGGGTGTATGTTTTTGACCAGCTGCCAGCCGCCGCGCCAGCGCCGCCGGCAGGCGGTCCCGTCCCCATGAAGTAGGTGTCTTCGTCTCTCGCTCGTTTCTCGTGTCACCTTATGTCCGCCGCCTGACGCCTGACGGCGGCGGTTGCTGAGCTGGATGGCTGGATGCTATTCATACTTGTGTACGTGTCGCGGAGGCAGAGGGCCAACGAGAGCCAGAGCGCAAAGGTGTGCGTCACAACAAGCTTTAGTGTTACATGTAGAGGAAATCTGGCAGCTGGGCAGCTGGAGGTCAATTCCAATTTTGCATTATGATTATACCGATCTCAAAAGTCAAAAGTCTCTAACATATCTTTACTGTGCATTACACGCTTACCAACACACCCGAGGCAACCTCGACTACCGAAACAGCCGCAGGCAGACTTTTCATATTACCGAAAAACAGCGTCACCACACTCAAGAGAGACGATATTGAACCTACTGGCGTGGAGGTACATCCTCACCGACTTCTATATAGAATACACTACACACTACGACAACGTAAACGTAAAAAAAAAACATCTGAAGATTCTGGGCTACACACCTACTAGGCTCAGGTCCTCACCTTATAAAACTATTGTTATAGTTTTAGCGATGGAGCGCGCGCCGACCGCTCCCACCTCCCAGCCCCCCGCCGCCACGACGCCCCACCGGGGCCGCCCCAAGCCGCCGGAGCCGAAGCGCTCACAGGCCGCCCCCTTGACGGACAGTGACGTTGACATGATCCTGCCGCCATCGCCTCTACAGCAGCCACACAAGCAGGGAACAGGCAGAGTCCTGTTCCCTGCAGACCAACAGGACCAGCCTCTGGCCCTCCCGCCTGCCTCTGCCACCGCTCCACCACAACAAGGACTCCCCATGGTGGGTGGCAGCCTTGCTGCCACCCCCATGGAGGCAACTCCTACCTTCTGTGCACCCCTCGGGGGCGGGCACTTCATTCAACAAACAATCATTGGAGCCTTTACGGCTTCCAACCCCTGTTGTATTCCTGCCCATCTGAAGGCTGTAGGCATGAATATTCGTGTAAGGTACGCGCTCACAATTACAATTGAACAGTTCCCCGTGTTGCCACTGACGCACAAGACACACAGATTCGGATTCCCCATGGTCTCAAGTCCAGGTTTGCAGGTTTTGGTCTCGAAATTTGCGATTCGAATTTTGTTTTTGCTGTTACTATAATTGTTGGCTCGTTTAAGGTAATAAACCGGCATGACTTCGACTTCTCGTTCTGCAGTCGCTCTGCGAGACTCTCTCTCTCTCTCTCTCTCCGTCCGCCTCTCCTCGGCCGACGGCAAGAAGATTCGTCCAAAACATTCTCCGGTCCCAAGATATCTCGTGGGGGGTCTCTCCGCGCTCCGCGAGGGAAAGGACGCGATCTCGCTCCGAGATCGGCCTCGCGCCCTCCCACGCTGCCCCGCCGTGCCCTCGGTCCCTCGCCCCCCCCGCGGCAGGTTCTTTCCCTCGGCGTGCCGTCCGTCGCCTCCGGCCGTTATATTAATCCCCCCCCCCGCGCGAGGTTCTCTTCTCCCCCGCGCGCGGTTCGTTTCCTCCGGCCGTCGTTGTTCCCCCCCTCGCTTCGATTCCTCTCGCGGTTCCTTCGATGATTGCCTCCATCTCGTCCGTTCTTCTTCGCGATCCTCGCGGAGGGGGCACCGACGTTTAATGTTAGTTTCGTCGCGGTTTCGATGAAAGAAAGGAAGAACGAATGGCACGCGCCTCGCGTCTCGCGTCTTGTTTCGTCGCCCCTTGCTCGTTGCTTGTCTAGAAGGTCTCTCCGCACATCGCCTTCTTCCCCCGGCGCGATTTTGGATCTCTCCTCGACCCTCCGCGTTGGCTTCAGCGGACGAGTTCCACTTTGACGATAGTTCGAACCCTTCGGTGGCGTAGTTATGCGCTCTCTTTCCGTATATCTTCGCGCATGACGAGCGATCGCGACTTCAGCCTTCGCCGCGCGGGGAGGGGTTTGTTTATCGTATGATTCCGGAGTGTTTACGTTAGTTTTCTGAGCCCAAGGACTTTGGTTTTTGGTTTCTTGTGAGTGGTTTTTGTAGCAACTTCGTCGAGTCCCACCGTGTTCCCAAGCGAGTCCCCCCGAGTTCCCGAGTCTATACCCCGAGTCAACGAGTCAATACAAGCCAAGCACGCGCCTGAGCCACCCCCAGTCGCCTGCCACCACCTCCCTCAAGCCTCCTTCCGCACTTCCGCGCCCTCCGTGCGTCGTGCGTCGTGCGTCGATCACCATGCCCGTAGTCACCCCCGAGGAAAGCTCCATGAGCTCCCCGCAAGAACCGCATTCCGCGCTAGCTGCCGGCGCGCCCTCGCAGGCCATCACCAAGAGTGAGATGAGCCTTGCTCTGACAAGCACAAAATCTTCGCTCGCGCCTTCGGCTCCGGTCGTCACGTCGAGTTCTTCCCTTGAGAAATCTTCATCGTCCCCGCGTCATGAGCCCGTCTCTTCTTCTTCTCTTCCCGAACTGTTCGGGTCGAAGTCTCCTGGGGAAGAGAGCCTCGTGGGACCCCTCCCTTCTTCAGAAGAGAGCCCTCCCGAGCCAGTTCCCCCCTCCTCTCGCCTCTCCGCGCCGATGGTCGAAGTTCCGCCGCCTCCGCGGGCCTCTACTCACACCCCGTCAACTGGAGCTGGAATGGGTCCTCTAGCCTCGTCCGTTGCTCCACCGGTGGCCTTTCCTCTCCTTTCTTTCGCTGATCCTTTGCCAAGTGTTCCTTCCTCTCTCAATCCCTCTGTGGTTGGTGCTGAAGATGATGTGGGTTCCGTCCGGTCCCTCCCTCCTTTCGAGCCCCCACCATATGAAGAGTTTGTTCCACCCCCGTCGACGTACTCGTACCCCAAACGTAACTTCGTTCCACCTCCGACCGCCACCGTCGGCGCCGCCCAAATCATGGACCAACAAGTCCAGATCGAGGCTCTCCGCGGCGCTGTCGACCGCCTCGAGTCCTCTACCCTCCAAGCCGCCCAGCGCCACGAAGAATTTCAGCGAGAGGTGGGGTCTACCTTCAACACGATACTCAACATTCTACAGGGCCAAGCGGGCACTACGACTTCGTCTCGAGTCGAAACTTCGCCACCGCTTGTGGAAGAAGGAGACAACTCCATCGGTGCTCCCCCTGCCTCGGCCAAGTTCCCTTCTCAACCTTTGCCCGCCGCGCCGTTCTCCGTTCCGCCAAATCCGATTTCCGATCCCGTACCCAATACACCCGTTCCTGTCCCGTCTGTCAAGCCTGTTTCTGATCCCCAACCTCCACCCACCGTCGCGGGCCTCCGCTCGCTTCCAAATCCGGCGACTCGGCGGCATCCCGTCGATCCAAGCCTCGCCGGGGATGTTTCTGAGCGAGAGGTCATCCTAGCCTCATGGGACCAACTGTTTAACATGTCCCCCTATGAGGTAGCTTCTCTCTACAAGAACTCCGACGATTTCGAGCTAATCCACGCCATTCTCAACGGCGGCCTCTCTCGGGCCGGCAATGTTTGGCACTACCGTGTGTTTTTCGAAAAGGAGCACGTGACCAAGTGGGCTCGGAGCCGCTTCTTCCTCGACCGCACCCTCCATCACCAAGTCCGAATGGGCAAAGAGCTTTCCGAGATCAAGTTCCCCAAGGGCCTGGCCTCGGACAACGTCCAGACAGCGGCCACCTCCTGGAATGATTTTCGTCTGTCCTTCATCAAGCCGCTCGAGCGCGCCCTCTCGCTCGGCTGCGACCACCGTGAAATCTTTACATCCTTGCTAGCGGCCGCCAACTTGTGCACCACCGGCAACCAAAGGATTTACGCCTTCCTCCTCGATCTCGCCGAAGATCCGGTTCTCTCTCTCAATCCCGCGCTGGCCTGCGACGTGCTTCTCCGCAAGTGCGACGCCACCTTCGCGGCCAACGTGCCCGGCTTCGCCAAAGACTCCGCCTCCATGGAGTGGGACCGCCTCGTAGCCCGTGAAGCCGGCTCCGATCTCTTAGAGTTATCCAAGAATTTGGTGCGCGCGTACGTCCGCAAGATGGGTGACGCGAAGGTGGATGCCACGACGGTCTGGGACCACCCAAACATGTCGCACGATATCAATCAACGATTCGAGTCCATCATTCGGAACGACAAGGTCGACGCGGCTCGCGGCGTGGATAACGCGACCAAGTTTGGCGAGTGTCTTGCAAAGACTCGCTTCCGCGTCGAGAACCACGAGCTCCCTCGCTCGGCCCTTTCGTGCGTCAACCTCTGCCAGCGCTACCTGAGCCCGTACGAACAAGCCCGTGCTAGCCAACAACAGACGTCGGTCGCGGTCGCCGCCGTGACGCCGCCGGCGACTACTTCCAAGTCCACCAAGACCGCCAAGGTTGCTAAGGCTGCCTCTAACCCCGCGGACACTACGGCTTCGATGGTCGCCGCCGTCCAAGCAGCGGTGGCCGAGGCATTAAAATCGCAAAACAACAACTCGAACCGCAAGGCGACTGGCGCTGACAATCGTCGGGCTCCGCCTCCGCCTACGAATTACTCCGCATCGTCTCCGTTACCGGACGCACTGCTTGACCGTCCTCTCGGCAAAAGCACGTCTTCTCGTCGCCAATGTGATCCCCCTCCGAACGGCCTTGGGCTTCCGGCCGATTCGGGCCTCTCGGAATGGGATCCAGCTAGCTGGTCTCGAGCACGAGCCCGTTTCTGGCAAATTTCTCGTTACGCGGGTCACCCGGCCCTTCGCGCTGCGCTCACGCGCTGCCGTCCCTCGGATGCCACCATGACGGCGCCGCGTCTCGACGACTTAGACCGCGACGTCAAGGAGTGGACCGACGCCAACGGCTGCGCGTACTGCGCCTTTCGTCCCCGGGCTCCATCTGGTACGCCCGAAGCAGACCTGTGGAAGTATGGCACGGGCGACGGAGCTCATAACCCCGTCGTTTGCCAACCGTACATTCGTTTTCTCTGCGAAGGTGGCAGTGGCGAGTGTGGTAACGACCCAGAAGTCCACCGCCGCCTCCGCACGATGGTTGTTCTCCGTCCGGCCCAGTAGGTCGCCGGCGGGGCCCACTTCCGCGCTGTTACCCCGCTACCAGTCCAGGGTAGTGGGCCTGAACGCCACCCACCAAAAGATCGTATTACGCTACGGCCGAGTACTTCTACGGCCTCCAACCGGTACCCCAAGATTCCCCAAGTTCCAGACAAGCCCTACCACCTCCATCCCCCTCTTTCTCCTGCCCCCTCGCCGATTGCCCCTATTTCTCCCAATGCCGATGATTCCATCCTGATTCTCGATATCACGCACGAGTCCTCAAAACCAAGTCAACCGTCCCCGCCTCTCTATCAACTCAAGCCGCTGAACCGCTACCCCACGCCACTCCCCAAGCATCAACAGTCCAAGACCTCACGGTCTGCGAAAATCCAGCCGCCGCAGGCCCAATCCAACCTTCAATCTCTCAAATCAAATTTCGCATGTCCGAGCCACAAAACGTCTCCCGAGTACGAGTCCGAGTCCAAGTCACGTTCAGAATTGCCCTCTTCGTCTTACGCCACCGCGCGCCCATCTACGAGTCTGAGCCCAGTCCAGTCATCACCGGTATCACCACTCTCCATCGCTACGACGATGGAGGCGCAGTTCTCCGGTTCTTCCCCACTTTCTTTCGAGTCCGAGTCCAAGCCTGTTTTGAGCAAACCCCGTTCTGAGCCATCCGAGTCCGAGTCCGAGTCCGAGTTTACAATGTCACCGAGCCCTACCACGCGGTCGACCGCAGGATTAACGGAGCTCCAGCCACCCACTGAGCCTCCGACGACCACTCCTTCCGAGGGAGTGTTCACCTTCGGTCCTCCACGCCCCGAGTCTGAGTCATTTGGAATCTCCGGTCACGTCCAGAATTCCAACCACACCCGAGCCCCGTTTCACGAGCCACCGCGTATCGAGTCCAAACACAAGCTGACGCCGAAGCCCTCGACGACAGCCACTGTGTCCTTATCCCAGCCACCGTTCCGAGTCTCGCCGCAGCCGGCCTGCCACTCCAGCAGGCTGCACGCCGCCGAGCCGATCCCTTCCGTTTCCGTTCCGAGTCCGAGTCCAATCGCACAAGACAGTGCATCCCGAGCCCGCGTAATCAAGCCCGTCACCGAGTCCGAGATTTCGGCCGCACCGAGCCAACCGGTGCTGGCCACCGTGCCCCTATTGTCATCACAAGCTTCAGCTTCGTCCTCACCGACGGTTGCGACGCCAGGGGGCTTCACCTTTGAGCCGGCCCCGTCCGTTCCCATTTCGAAAGTTAGCCCTGTTATTGGCGTCCAGCACGCCAGAAACGACGAGTCCGAGTCCGAGTACAAATTAACGTCACCGCGGAGTCTGCGGTCGACCACCGGCGTTCCCACGCCACCCCATCAACCGAGAGCCATGGAGGAGCTGGCACAGCCGTCTCCTAGCCCCTCTGAAGTCGCCGAGTCTTCCGAATTCGAGTCTGAATCCACCGTAATTTCAGCGGTCCATCCACCCGCTAGCCCGAGCCAAGTCCTCCGAAGAATGCTTCGCATTGCAGAACCTCTTCGGCCACCACCCACGCCAGCCGCTGCCGCAGAGCCACCACCCTGGCCTCAGCCTTCCCCGCAGCCGGCTTCTACGACAGCCACGTCCCTTCTTTCGCCGGCGCCGACCCCGCCGACGACAGAATGCAACGACGTCGATCCCTGGCCTGTTTCCTCTTCCGACGTGACCATGGAGAGTGACCACAACTCCCTTGCACGTCGAGGAACGGCCGCCTCCCAAACCGAGCTTCTACGCCCATTGAGCCAGCCCAACCGAGTCTCTAAGCCATGTCCTTCATGTCTCTCACCGGTGGTCTCGCGGCCGCGGCGTCCGTCGCCGCAATCCGACACCCCACTTCTCCGAGTTTCTTCGTCCATCCCGTCCTCCGAGCCCGTCTCTACGTCGTCGATATCCGAGTCTTCTTCCATTCGTCCTACGTCGCTGCGGCCACCGGTCGCCGCCTCCGAGCACTGCCTGCCTCTCGATACCACTGCCACCACCATCATGCGCGTGGCAGCGATCAATGCGTCCGCGATCCAGTCCTTCGATTCCTCTCGAAACAACTCCGATGTCGGCACCCGCGATGATACCCCGTCACCCGCTCTCCACGCTCTCGCCTCTCTTCGTGCACGAGCGAGCGGCTCTGCGGTGGTATTACCTCGGCACCTCACGGAGGCAGCCCAAGAGCTCCGCCGGCCGCGCAGTGGCACCTTAGCCTCGCCTGCCGCCGCGCTACCCAAGCACTTCGATGAGCTTTGCGCTGAGCTCACGAAGACAAGTCAACAAGTCCAAGACGGGCTGACTTCTGGCTGTCACGCCCCACGAGTTCTCGTCGTTGGTGAGACTAGCGGCGTCGTCTCCTCCATGTTCCTACTCGCCGGAGCTGATGTAGCTACGTGCGATTTGTATCCTTCCGAGATTGACTACGTGCCCCACTTCCAAGGCGACGCGCTTCATGTCCAAAACCTAGGTTGGGACCTAGTCATCGCCCACCCGCCCTGCACGTACCTCTCCGCCGTCAGCAGTCAATGGCTCTCCCAAGAACCCGGACGTCGTGCCGCTCTTGAGTCGGCCGCCCGCGTCTTCAAGTCAATGGCCTCCGCCACTGCTCCGTTTGTAGCGGTTGAGAACCCTCGGATGCATGCGGAAGCTCGCCGTTTAGTCGGGGGTTGACCCCGACCCAATTCGTCCAACCCTGGGAGCACGGCACTGGACACCAGAAAGCCACCGGGTTGTACCTCACCAAAGGGCTGCCGCCTCTCCAGCCAACCTGCGTCGTGGATGGCCGTGAGTCGGCCATGGCTAACCTCTCTCCTTCACCGCACCGTGGCGCCCTTCGCAGCCGCACCTACGTCGGTGTAGCTGGAGCGATGGCGACCCATTGGATGCCTGTTCTTCTTCGACATTTGAGCCAACAGGGAGACCAGCCATCGACGAAGAAACTGTCCGCGTTGGAGCTACTCGCTTGCGCGCGGCGCAGCCTATCGGACCGGCCTTCCCTTAGCTCGACTGAGGCTACCGCATACGAGCCGTGGTCGGCTCTTCATCGTTATGAGAGGGGGAGGGAATCTAGTGAAGTTTCTTCCGACCCCGTTGTTTCCCGTCCAGCTACTCCCGAGTCAGACAACCACGAAGACCAAAAAGAAACCCACGATAACCACGACAACGACACGCCACTCCACGCCTCCGAGTCTACACTCCACGACCCATTCTCTCCATGGACCGCCCCGCCTCCGGCACGCGCGAGCTCGCCGCGTCCGACGACGCCGACGACTCTCCGGAAGCGGCGCCAACAATGGCAATCATTCGGAGTGAACGGGGACCAGAAATGGTCCAACGTCACGCCCGAAACCGCTGACGAAATAAGAGCGCAAGCTCTAGCCGGACGAAACGCCGACGAGGAATCCGACCTCGCCGCTGCCGTCCGAGCGCCGATCGAGTTCGTGGAAGCCAAAGGCATCCGCGCCGAAGAGCTAGCCTCATTAGTTCGAAGACCCAAGACAGAAGCCCAAGCTCGTCTCGAGAAAGACTGGGAAAAGATGTCCAACCACCCGAGGCACCCCACCGACAAGAGAGGCCTGGGCTACACTAGTCCCAAGCTATCACCCTGTACCGCTACCAACGAGGACGACCCCTCTAGGCCCTCTGCCACGATAGCGGCAGTCGGAGTACCCGAAGAGACGACGACCAGTTTGACGACGAATTCACCCGAGCAACGACGCTGGCGACCAACCCCGTCCCTGTCCGACACCATTGCACACGTGACCGCGCACCGGCCGGAGAGCGTCGTGGATACCCTACCATCTGCCTACCCAAGGCATTGTCTATATGTTCGAGATCTAATGGTCTGCCGCTCCGGCGAGGCTGCCGGCAAAGAAGGAGTAATCTTAGCCGACTCCGCCCTCACGGTCAACAGCACACTCGCTGACACCGGAGCTGGCCCGTCGGTCGTGACCACTTCCCTCTTGTCCAGCCTACCCAAAGACGCATGCGTCGAGCGGCTGCCACAAGCCGTAGTGACACCGCTTCACGGTCCGGACGGCCTGCCTCTTATCACGCGAGGCAAGGCTCGAATCGTTTTCTCCGTCGGTGGATTTCTCTTTCGTCATACGTTCATGGTGATTGAAGGCAACCCGATGCTACTGCTCGGGAACGACTTCTTAGCTACGCACGCCGCTTCGATTCAGCTCGCCTCCGACAGCGCGGACGGCTCTATCACCCTCGGTGCCCCATCCACGGTGGCTCCTCTTGAGGTTAATGGCAGTCCAAGCCCCGACGCTCCGCCGATCTTTCGCGTCTCGACGTCACCGATAGCGGTGGTCCCTGTCAGCATGACTTGTGCACAGGTCTGTCCGACCTCCGCGAACCCAATCACGACTGACTTCTTCCGAGGGCCGCAAGCCGCCGAAAACGACAACCAGCTAGTCTCCGAGCCGCTCTTCAACACGGCCGATGAGTTTGCCGCCAAAGCGCCGGCGTCTTGTGGCTCCGAGTACCTCCTATATACCCATGAACCTATCACGATCCCGGCCTATCATCGGGCGACGTTTCACGTCCGAATTCCGCTAGCTCTTCGAGAACACGAAGACTGCGCCATGCTCGTGGACCGACTCCCTACACGCGAGACTATTGACAGCTCTCCGCTCGTCATCCCTCAAGTAGAGAGGCCGAAATCCGACCACACCATCGCGGTTACGGTGGCCAATACTGACCCCAAACCACTACACCTTCCGTCGTTCCATCCTGTAGCTTCGCTACAGGTTCGATTCAAGATTCACGCTGGAACTTATCACCGCGTCGGTGACAATAACTCGCCGGATGTGATTGAGTCGCTCAACGAGGACCAACGCAAGCTCCTCGAGGCAGCCAAGATCGACCCCGAGGGCCGTCTCTCGATGCCCCAACGTGAACAAGTTCGTCGTCTACTGGCCCGACGTATCGCTGCTTTCGCAATTGACCCGACCAACCCGAATCACACTCACGTGATGGAGGTAGAGCTACCGCTCAACCCCGGAGCCGAAGCTCACCGCCACGCACCGTCTAGAGTTGGACGAGAGGGTGAGAAGATCATAGAGGACGAAGTTTGCAAGATGGAGTCCGCGGGCATCATTAGGAAATCAAATTCGTCGTGGGCCTCTCGAGTCGTGTTAGTCACTAAGAAGGATGGCTCCGTACGTTTCTGCGTAGATTATCGCGACGTCAACTCCAAGCTTCGTCTAGAGGACAGCCCTCTTCCCCTCACGGTAGAAGCCATCGACCGATTGTCGTCCGGCCAAGGCAACCTTGATTCTCTATTCCTTTGCACCCTGGACCTGGCATCTGGTTTCTGGGGTATACCGATCAAAGAGTCCGATAAACATATCACCGCGTTCACTACTCATCGCGGCAAGTACGAGTTCAATTACTTGCCTTTCGGTGTTCAATCCGGTCCCTCGTATATGTGCCGATCATGGACGCCGTTCTCGGTGGGCTGGCATGGGAGATTTGTATGCCATACTTGGATGATGTCGGCGCCTGGTCGACAGGTGTAGGTGACTCGCTGCAGGCCAGGGAAGAGTCGTCATTCCAACAAATGTTACACCGTCTTGATCTTGTCTTGGAACGTCTCATCTGGGCGGGCCTCACTTGCAAGATGTCGAAATGCGTTTTCTTTGCCACCTCGGCTGAATATCTCGGCCACGTTGTTTCGCGTGAAGGTCTTCGGATGGATCCCAAGAAAGTGGAAGCCGTCTCGAAAATCGACCCTACCCAAATCAACTCTATCGAAGCCGTCCGTTCTTTCCTTGGACTGTGCTCGTACTACCGCCGTTTTATACGCCGTTTTGCGATCCGTGCAGCGCCGTTAACCGCTCTCACGCGGAAAGGGTGCGATGTCCCGGTCGAGTCGCAAACAGAAGCCTGTCGCCAGGCTATCGAAGATCTCAAGCAAGCTATCTGTGAAGAACCCGTACTCGCACCTCCTCGAGACGACCGTCCTTTCCTCGTTAAGACCGACGGTGCTAGCAAGCTAGGCATCGCCGGCGTCCTTGCTCAGAAAGACGACGAAGGGAGAGAGCGCGTTGTTGCATACTACGGTCGTAGTTTGAGTCCGGCTGAGCGCCATTGGACAGTACTGAAATCGAACTTCTAGCAGCGCTAGAATCGATCCGAAATTGGAGGCCTTATCTTTGGGGTCGCCACTTCACCCTCGTCGTAGACCATTCAGCTTTGCGCTGGCTTCACACGATGAAAGATCAAGTCACCGGTGGTCCAGCCTCGCGCCTCATGCGATGGGTCCTAAAGCTAGCCGAATATCGATTCGACGTCGTGCACAAACCTGGAGTCACTCACTGGGACGCCGACGGCTTATCCCGCTAGTTGCTCTCGAGCCGATCACGATCCTCTCCATCTCGAGGAGAGTGACGTCCATTCTTTCGATTCTTCGAAATTCACGACATAGTTGCCGCCGCGGTTACTTCATCCACCCTCACCGCTCGCCGCCAACAAGCAAACGATAGGCTCGCTCGTCAAGCATCGGAATCTTCGGAGTCGATTACCTCCTCGTATCTCGATGTGGGCGTGCCTCATGCCGACGAATTGCGTCAAGCGCTCTCTACCGACGAGTTCGCTAGCTCGATCTTTCTGAACTCGAGTCGATCCTTCCGAAAGCTTCCTCTTCGATCGACTCTAGCTCGTCGTCGAAGAAGAGTCCCGATTCCTGCTTCGCGATGGCCTACTCTACTACCGCTCCTCAGAGGCGGAAGAGGCTCCTCTTCGTTTATACATTCCGGAGTCCCTTCGTGACACGTACCTCCGCGCCTACCATGACCACCTTGGTCACCCAGGTGCGACAAGGATGACTACCCTACTTCGTTCTCGAGTTTACTGGCCTGGCCTATCCGCCTCTGTATCGGAGTACGTTCGAGAGTGCCA
>CM030943.1:2567332-2597622 GCA_018136815.1 Isochrysis galbana | reverse complement strand
ACGTCCCTTCTTTCGCCGGCGCCGACCCCGCCGACGACAGAATGCAACGACGTCGATCCCTGGCCTGTTTCCTCTTCCGACGTGACCATGGAGAGTGACCACAACTCCCTTGCACGTCGAGGAACGGCCGCCTCCCAAACCGAGCTTCTACGCCCATTGAGCCAGCCCAACCGAGTCTCTAAGCCATGTCCTTCATGTCTCTCACCGGTGGTCTCGCGGCCGCGGCGTCCGTCGCCGCAATCCGACACCCCACTTCTCCGAGTTTCTTCGTCCATCCCGTCCTCCCGAGCCCGTCTCTACGTCGTCGATATCCGAGTCTTCTTCCATTCGTCCTACGTCGCTGCGGCCACCGGTCGCCGCCTCCGAGCACTGCCTGCCTCTCGATACCACTGCCACCACCATCATGCGCGTGGCAGCGATCAATGCGTCCGCGATCCAGTCCTTCGATTCCTCTCGAAACAACTCCGATGTCGGCACCCGCGATGATACCCCGTCACCCGCTCTCCACGCTCTCGCCTCTCTTCGTGCACGAGCGAGCGGCTCTGCGGTGGTATTACCTCGGCACCTCACGGAGGCAGCCCAAGAGCTCCGCCGGCCGCGCAGTGGCACCTTAGCCTCGCCTGCCGCCGCGCTACCCAAGCACTTCGATGAGCTTTGCGCTGAGCTCACGAAGACAAGTCAACAAGTCCAAGACGGGCTGACTTCTGGCTGTCACGCCCCACGAGTTCTCGTCGTTGGTGAGACTAGCGGCGTCGTCTCCTCCATGTTCCTACTCGCCGGAGCTGATGTAGCTACGTGCGATTTGTATCCTTCCGAGATTGACTACGTGCCCCACTTCCAAGGCGACGCGCTTCATGTCCAAAACCTAGGTTGGACCTAGTCATCGCCCACCCGCCCTGCACGTACCTCTCCGCCGTCAGCAGTCAATGGCTCTCCCAAGAACCCGGACGTCGTGCCGCTCTTGAGTCGGCCGCCCGCGTCTTCAAGTCAATGGCCTCCGCCACTGCTCCGTTTGTAGCGGTTGAGAACCCTCGGATGCATGCGGAAGCTCGCCGTTTAGTCGGGGGGTTGACCCCGACCCAATTCGTCCAACCCTGGGAGCACGGCACTGGACACCAGAAAGCCACCGGGTTGTACCTCACCAAAGGGCTGCCGCCTCTCCAGCCAACCTGCGTCGTGGATGGCCGTGAGTCGGCCATGGCTAACCTCTCTCCTTCACCGCACCGTGGCGCCCTTCGCAGCCGCACCTACGTCGGTGTAGCTGGAGCGATGGCGACCCATTGGATGCCTGTTCTTCTTCGACATTTGAGCCAACAGGGAGACCAGCCATCGACGAAGAAACTGTCCGCGTTGGAGCTACTCGCTTGCGCGCGGCGCAGCCTATCGGACCGGCCTTCCCTTAGCTCGACTGAGGCTACCGCATACGAGCCGTGGTCGGCTCTTCATCGTTATGAGAGGGGGAGGGAATCTAGTGAAGTTTCTTCCGACCCCGTTGTTTCCCGTCCAGCTACTCCCGAGTCAGACAACCACGAAGACCAAAAAGAAACCCACGATAACCACGACAACGACACGCCACTCCACGCCTCCGAGTCTACACTCCACGACCCATTCTCTCCATGGACCGCCCCGCCTCCGGCACGCGCGAGCTCGCCGCGTCCGACGACGCCGACGACTCTCCGGAAGCGGCGCCAACAATGGCAATCATTCGGAGTGAACGGGGACCAGAAATGGTCCAACGTCACGCCCGAAACCGCTGACGAAATAAGAGCGCAAGCTCTAGCCGGACGAAACGCCGACGAGGAATCCGACCTCGCCGCTGCCGTCCGAGCGCCGATCGAGTTCGTGGAAGCCAAAGGCATCCGCGCCGAAGAGCTAGCCTCATTAGTTCGAAGACCCAAGACAGAAGCCCAAGCTCGTCTCGAGAAAGACTGGGAAAAGATGTCCAACCACCCGAGGCACCCCACCGACAAGAGAGGCCTGGGCTACACTAGTCCCAAGCTATCACCCTGTACCGCTACCAACGAGGACGACCCCTCTAGGCCCTCTGCCACGATAGCGGCAGTCGGAGTACCCGAAGAGACGACGACCAGTTTGACGACGAATTCACCCGAGCAACGACGCTGGCGACCAACCCCGTCCCTGTCCGACACCATTGCACACGTGACCGCGCACCGGCCGGAGAGCGTCGTGGATACCCTACCATCTGCCTACCCAAGGCATTGTCTATATGTTCGAGATCTAATGGTCTGCCGCTCCGGCGAGGCTGCCGGCAAAGAAGGAGTAATCTTAGCCGACTCCGCCCTCACGGTCAACAGCACACTCGCTGACACCGGAGCTGGCCCGTCGGTCGTGACCACTTCCCTCTTGTCCAGCCTACCCAAAGACGCATGCGTCGAGCGGCTGCCACAAGCCGTAGTGACACCGCTTCACGGTCCGGACGGCCTGCCTCTTATCACGCGAGGCAAGGCTCGAATCGTTTTCTCCGTCGGTGGATTTCTCTTTCGTCATACGTTCATGGTGATTGAAGGCAACCCGATGCTACTGCTCGGGAACGACTTCTTAGCTACGCACGCCGCTTCGATTCAGCTCGCCTCCGACAGCGCGGACGGCTCTATCACCCTCGGTGCCCCATCCACGGTGGCTCCTCTTGAGGTTAATGGCAGTCCAAGCCCCGACGCTCCGCCGATCTTTCGCGTCTCGACGTCACCGATAGCGGTGGTCCCTGTCAGCATGACTTGTGCACAGGTCTGTCCGACCTCCGCGAACCCAATCACGACTGACTTCTTCCGAGGGCCGCAAGCCGCCGAAAACGACAACCAGCTAGTCTCCGAGCCGCTCTTCAACACGGCCGATGAGTTTGCCGCCAAAGCGCCGGCGTCTTGTGGCTCCGAGTACCTCCTATATACCCATGAACCTATCACGATCCCGGCCTATCATCGGGCGACGTTTCACGTCCGAATTCCGCTAGCTCTTCGAGAACACGAAGACTGCGCCATGCTCGTGGACCGACTCCCTACACGCGAGACTATTGACAGCTCTCCGCTCGTCATCCCTCAAGTAGAGAGGCCGAAATCCGACCACACCATCGCGGTTACGGTGGCCAATACTGACCCCAAACCACTACACCTTCCGTCGTTCCATCCTGTAGCTTCGCTACAGGTTCGATTCAAGATTCACGCTGGAACTTATCACCGCGTCGGTGACAATAACTCGCCGGATGTGATTGAGTCGCTCAACGAGGACCAACGCAAGCTCCTCGAGGCAGCCAAGATCGACCCCGAGGGCCGTCTCTCGATGCCCCAACGTGAACAAGTTCGTCGTCTACTGGCCCGACGTATCGCTGCTTTCGCAATTGACCCGACCAACCCGAATCACACTCACGTGATGGAGGTAGAGCTACCGCTCAACCCCGGAGCCGAAGCTCACCGCCACGCACCGTCTAGAGTTGGACGAGAGGGTGAGAAGATCATAGAGGACGAAGTTTGCAAGATGGAGTCCGCGGGCATCATTAGGAAATCAAATTCGTCGTGGGCCTCTCGAGTCGTGTTAGTCACTAAGAAGGATGGCTCCGTACGTTTCTGCGTAGATTATCGCGACGTCAACTCCAAGCTTCGTCTAGAGGACAGCCCTCTTCCCCTCACGGTAGAAGCCATCGACCGATTGTCGTCCGGCCAAGGCAACCTTGATTCTCTATTCCTTTGCACCCTGGACCTGGCATCTGGTTTCTGGGGTATACCGATCAAAGAGTCCGATAAACATATCACCGCGTTCACTACTCATCGCGGCAAGTACGAGTTCAATTACTTGCCTTTCGGTGTTCAATCCGGTCCCTCGTATATGTGCCGATCATGGACGCCGTTCTCGGTGGGCTGGCATGGGAGATTTGTATGCCATACTTGGATGATGTCGGCGCCTGGTCGACAGGTGTAGGTGACTCGCTGCAGGCCAGGGAAGAGTCGTCATTCCAACAAATGTTACACCGTCTTGATCTTGTCTTGGAACGTCTCATCTGGGCGGGCCTCACTTGCAAGATGTCGAAATGCGTTTTCTTTGCCACCTCGGCTGAATATCTCGGCCACGTTGTTTCGCGTGAAGGTCTTCGGATGGATCCCAAGAAAGTGGAAGCCGTCTCGAAAATCGACCCTACCCAAATCAACTCTATCGAAGCCGTCCGTTCTTTCCTTGGACTGTGCTCGTACTACCGCCGTTTTATACGCCGTTTTGCGATCCGTGCAGCGCCGTTAACCGCTCTCACGCGGAAAGGGTGCGATGTCCCGGTCGAGTCGCAAACAGAAGCCTGTCGCCAGGCTATCGAAGATCTCAAGCAAGCTATCTGTGAAGAACCCGTACTCGCACCTCCTCGAGACGACCGTCCTTTCCTCGTTAAGACCGACGGTGCTAGCAAGCTAGGCATCGCCGGCGTCCTTGCTCAGAAAGACGACGAAGGGAGAGAGCGCGTTGTTGCATACTACGGTCGTAGTTTGAGTCCGGCTGAGCGCCATTGGACAGTTACTGAAATCGAACTTCTAGCAGCGCTAGAATCGATCCGAAATTGGAGGCCTTATCTTTGGGGTCGCCACTTCACCCTCGTCGTAGACCATTCAGCTTTGCGCTGGCTTCACACGATGAAAGATCAAGTCACCGGTGGTCCAGCCTCGCGCCTCATGCGATGGGTCCTGAAGCTAGCCGAATATCGATTCGACGTCGTGCACAAACCTGGAGTCACTCACTGGGACGCCGACGGCTTATCCCGCCTAGTTGCTCTCGAGCCCGATCACGATCCTCTCCATCTCGAGGAGAGTGACGTCCATTCTTTCGATTCTTCCGAAATTCACGACATAGTTGCCGCCGCGGTTACTTCATCCACCCTCACCGCTCGCCGCCAACAAGCAAACGATAGGCTCGCTCGTCAAGCATCGGAATCTTCGGAGTCGATTACCTCCTCGTATCTCGATGTGGGCGTGCCTCATGCCGACGAATTGCGTCAAGCGCTCTCTACCGACGAGTTCGCTAGCTCGATCATTTCTGAACTCGAGTCGATCCTTCCGAAAGCTTCCTCTTCGATCGACTCTAGCTCGTCGTCGAAGAAGAGGTCCCGATTCCTGCTTCGCGATGGCCTACTCTACTACCGCTCCTCAGAGGCGGAAGAGGCTCCTCTTCGTTTATACATTCCGGAGTCCCTTCGTGACACGTACCTCCGCGCCTACCATGACCACCTTGGTCACCCAGGTGCGACAAGGATGACTACCCTACTTCGTTCTCGAGTTTACTGGCCTGGCCTATCCGCCTCTGTATCGGAGTACGTTCGAGAGTGCCATGAATGCACTCTTGGCAAACCGTTACCGCGACCGCTCGCCCATCCATCCGGTCTTTCTATCGGATCCTATCCTTTCGACGTCGTCTATTGCGATATTCTTTCGATGGCTCCCACCCACGATTTCGTATCCGGCCGCTCCGGTTTTGATAAGCTGATTGTTTTCGTCGATTCTCTCTCTCGTTGGATTGAAGCTGAGCCTTGCAACGGTAACCCCTCGTCCGCAAAATGTCTGGACGTCTTCATGCGTCTCATCGTATCTCGTTATGGAGTCCCTCGCCAACTTCGAACCGACGCCGGCTCGAATCTTTGCTCTTGATTAGTGGACCTAATTCTCAAAGCGACCGGCACGGACTTGAGCACTACTGAAGCCTATCGCCACGAAGGCGTAGGGCTAGTAGAAAGAGCTCAACAAACTCTCCTCACGATGACTCGAGTCTCCAATGAAGGCGGCGCCCATTGGGTCGACCACCTTCCGTTTCTTCTCATGTCTATGCGAGCGACCGCCGGTCGCGTCGTACCCAAGTCACCCGCGGCTATCTTGTTTGGTCGGGAGCTTCGTCTTCCAGCTCAACTTGCTGACCCTGCTCCTGTTCTCGAGTTGCTTCCATCTAGGCCTCCGTCCGATGCCGTCATTTACGCCACCGAGCTCAATAAGAAGCTTCTCGAGTCGTGGCGTTCCGCCCTCGAAAGTACTCAAGAAGCCCAACGCGAATCGATGCGCTCCGCCTCTCAAAAGTCTAAACTCGGTGTCACCTTCAAACCAGGAGACAGAGTTTGTCGTCGAATCCCTGGCCACGCCAACAAACTTCAATATCTCTACTCCGGTCCCTACCGAGTAGAAGAAGCCATCTCGGCCACTCGCTACCGTCTACGCGATCTCGAAAATCGTCAAGTCAAGGATGAAGTTCACATTTCCAATCTTCGTCCGTACTTCACCGTCACCGATTCGTCTCCGCTCGCTGAAGATGAGTACTTGGTCGAAGAGTTACTCGATCGCAAGGGCGATGGAGTTTCATTCAAGTATCTCGTCAAATGGCGCGGCTATCCTCGTTCTGAAGCTACTTGGGAGTCTCGAATTGAGTTGCTTCGGCGTTGTGCTGATCTAGTTGAGTCGTACGACACCACTTTCGACCGCCGTCCGGTTCAACCCCAAGCTCACTCCGCTGTAGACTCCTCTTCAAGTCCAAGCTCAAGTTCCCAATCCAATCAAGTTATTCCACGTCGAATTCAAGAGACAAGTCGTACTCCTCCTGATCTGCCTTCGAGTCGTACTCGTTCTCGTTCACAATCGTAGCGCTAAGTCGACCGGAAGTGGATGATTAGCGTCGCGTCAGCGCCTGACCCAGCGCAACTGCCCGAGCAAAACTCCTGTAAAAGGGAGAACGTGGTAGGACGTGACGTACGAAATCGGGGGCCGCCGCGCTAAGCTGCCGATTTTGTGCTCGCTTTGGATCCATGGGTTAATCCTCCTCTTCTAGGTCTCTCGTCTCGTATGGTCAAATGAACTCTTTTGGCTCGACATCGGGAGACGTCTCGATTTAAGTCGGGGGGTGTTGTATTCCTGCCCATCTGAAGGCTGTAGGCATGAATATTCGTGTAAGGTACGCGCTCACAATTACAATTGAACAGTTCCCCGTGTTGCCACTGACGCACAAGACACACAGATTCGGATTCCCCATGGTCTCAAGTCCAGGTTTGCAGGTTTTGGTCTCGAAATTTGCGATTCGAATTTTGTTTTTGCTGTTACTATAATTGTTGGCTCGTTTAAGGTAATAAACCGGCATGACTTCGACTTCTCGTTCTGCAGTCGCTCTGCGAGACTCTCTCTCTCTCTCTCTCTCCGTCCGCCTCTCCTCGGCCGACGGCAAGAAGATTCGTCCAAAACATTCTCCGGTCCCAAGATATCTCGTGGGGGTCTCTCCGCGCTCCGCGAGGGAAAGGACGCGATCTCGCTCCGAGATCGGCCTCGCGCCCTCCCACGCTGCCCCGCCGTGCCCTCGGTCCCTCGCCCCCCCGCGGCAGGTTCTTTCCCTCGGCGTGCCGTCCGTCGCCTCCGGCCGTTATATTAATCCCCCCCCCGCGCGAGGTTCTCTTCTCCCCGCGCGCGGTTCGTTTCCTCCGGCCGTCGTTGTTCCCCCCCTCGCTTCGATTCCTCTCGCGGTTCCTTCGATGATTGCCTCCATCTCGTCCGTTCTTCTTCGCGATCCTCGCGGAGGGGGCACCGACGTTTAATGTTAGTTTCGTCGCGGTTTCGATGAAAGAAAGGAAGAACGAATGGCACGCGCCTCGCGTCTCGCGTCTTGTTTCGTCGCCCCTTGCTCGTTGCTTGTCTAGAAGGTCTCTCCGCACATCGCCTTCTTCCCCCGGCGCGATTTTGGATCTCTCCTCGACCCTCCGCGTTGGCTTCAGCGGACGAGTTCCACTTTGACGATAGTTCGAACCCTTCGGTGGCGTAGTTATGCGCTCTCTTTCCGTATATCTTCGCGCATGACGAGCGATCGCGACTTCAGCCTTCGCCGCGCGGGGAGGGGTTTGTTTATCGTATGATTCCGGAGTGTTTACGTTAGTTTTCTGAGCCCAAGGACTTTGGTTTTTGGTTTCTTGTGAGTGGTTTTTGTAGCAACTTCGTCGAGTCCCACCGTGTTCCCAAGCGAGTCCCCCCGAGTTCCCGAGTCTATACCCCGAGTCAACGAGTCAATACAAGCCAAGCACGCGCCTGAGCCACCCCCAGTCGCCTGCCACCACCTCCCTCAAGCCTCCTTCCGCACTTCCGCGCCCTCCGTGCGTCGTGCGTCGTGCGTCGATCACCATGCCCGTAGTCACCCCCGAGGAAAGCTCCATGAGCTCCCCGCAAGAACCGCATTCCGCGCTAGCTGCCGGCGCGCCCTCGCAGGCCATCACCAAGAGTGAGATGAGCCTTGCTCTGACAACCCCTCAAACAACAATCCACAGAAGTCGTACGCTGAGGCGGCCGGCCCCAAAGGGAAGCAACCACAAGAAGCACAGAAGGCGGAAGGCTCCACCTCTGCCCCCTCAACATCCACCGGCGCCCTCGCGCAAGCGAGCGGACCCACAGTCGGAACCGAAGCCAAACCAAACACACAACACACACGCACAATTCGCCTCACCTCCACATGATGATGAGGAGGAACCGGACGACACTCCTTTCTTCATACAGCTAGCCCAACTAGCTGAGGACAACAAGGAGATCAAAAGTGAGGACGTAGCAACCTACATGAAATACCTCCTCTCAAAGCTTGAAGGTCTCGATGCCACCCCTGATGGGATGGATAAAGGACGCAAAGGTCCTTGGATCTTTTATGTCGATGAAGACGCGCACGACCAATTCAAGGCCGCATATGGCGACAAGCTTCAAGCAGCTCTCTCGGGAGTCTCACACGAGTTTGCGGTGACCTATGGCGCTCTAGCCGACTCGGCTCCACGCAAGTCTTGCGCCGTCCGGTCCTCTCTGAAGGAGGTACCTCTCGTCAAAAAAGGAGAACGGCCCTTACCAGCTCACGCCGCGTGCGGTTCTCGAGAAATAAGCAACTGCACATCACCTAGGCTAGGGTAGCCAAATCTCTCAATAAGAACCGCACCGAAAACCAATATAGCTCTCACGTTATATAAATGAGGAAACTCCGAGTCGAAACTAGATCAAGAGACGAGCCACAATCTCCCACCCCCTTCTCTCCAACTCCCGGCCGAAGCAGCGCGCGCGGCGCGCGGCCTCCCTGGAACCAGCTTCTCCGCTAAAGAGGGAACTGGGGAAGGGGAAGGGGGTTGCTAGGCCTTCTCTCCAACTCCCGGCCGAAGCAGCGCGCGCGGCCTCCCTGGAACCAGCTTCTCCGCCAGAGAGGGAACTGGGGAAGGGGAAGGGGGTTGTTTAGGGGTTAAGGTTGGGTAGTAGGGAGGTACACTAGCAAGCTGCCTCACGCCGTGTACGTAGCGGGAATTTTTAAGAAGATTTTTTTTAGATCGCAGTGCCTCTAGTGGTGCCCTCCCTTGCTCGTTGTATCAGTGGTTTATTCGTCTTCCTTGCCTCGCTCCTTGGTCTCTTCGACAGCGTGTGCGATCCTCAGCTTGGTGGCTAGCTCAGCTAGCTCCTCGCTAGGTTTGTTTGAGCCCACCCTTGTCGCTTATGTGAAATACGGGCCTTAAGTCGCCTATATCTATTCTTTTCTTGGGTTGTCTTCCCATGCCCGCTTGGGCCGTTCGCGCTGAGTCGGTTTCATATGCGAATAATAGTGCTTTACACAGGGCGGTGTATCTCTCTATGATTCTTATGAGTATTGATTCTTCTGAGTAGTCTATATTCTCATAGTGAATCCTATAGAAGTCCGTTATGATATATCTCCATGCTAACAGGTATAGAGTGTATATCTCGCTTTTGGGGCGTCTCCCTTTCGGAATATGAATAGGTTATCTATGATGATGTCTTCTTTCTCTCCTTCTTTCGGCGTTGGGCGAGAATCTCGCGATTCTGTTCAAAGCGTCTAATATCCTGGTTATCCCGGGGCATTCACCCAGATGCGTCGAGGATTCGTTCGCCGCTCTGCATATGCGGCATGTGTTTGCTCTGTCGGGGAATCGATTGTATGTGCCCATGGCCTGATCTTCCGGCGCGGTGGGTGTGGCGGCAGGAGGGGAGGGGAGCGGCGCGCGTTCCATGACCCTATCTTTTTAAAGATAGTTCGGTACTAACGCTCAAGAATATAAATATACATGGCAACAACATGGACGCCTCTAGACGAGACAAAGCAGACATGCCCACAACCGATGAAAAGGGAACGAAGGCTGTAGCGGAAGCGGAAGAGAGAGTAGCGGTAGGGGTATAGGCGATGGCGACGCGATCGTATATGAATGCAAGTCACTAGTACTAGTAGCAAAGCGGAGACCTTCAAGATTTTTTTCTTTACTGTGCATTGTCGAGCATGTGTGGGGCGATGTGGTGTGTGTGAATCCGCAAGGGAAGTGCAAAGTGCTTGATTGAATCTATTGATAGAAGATAGAAGACAAATGGCTTGCCGCGGCTTAAATGGCTCGCCGCGCTTAAAACACGTTAAGCCATGCCGCGGACTAAAACTCCATTTCTTGAAGTCGGCGGGCAGACATGCTCGCATGATCAACGGCCGTACGAGGCCGCCTCCTGTTCAGACATCTTGGTGTGCACCTCCTTCACGGTAAGCGGGTCGAACTCGGCGTTGGGGTCGTGAGTGAACTTGGCGTAGCTGTACAGCGCACGGTCCGAACCCTCGACCTGCGCAAGAGTGTGCAGAGAGGCGGGCGTCGGATGGGCGGACCTGTGGGCATGATGGATGGCCAAAGGGAGTGCGAGAAGGGGTGACGTACCATGAGGTTGACCCAGTTTTGGATGTTGCTTGGCGAAAAGCTGAGCCAAAAGTGCGAGTCGGCATGGACTGTGTAGAACATGATGTCCGGATAGGCCGCGGTCACCTCGAGCATCTTCTGCAGGAATGGCTCATATGCGACGTGCCGAGCAGCGGCCGACTTGCTTCCCGTGCCGACCAGGGCTACATCCCACCAGGCTGCCTGGAAGCCGATGAGCACCGCTTTGATGTGGTGGTCCGCCGCTTTCTTGGCGGCGGCGGTGATCCATTCCATGTTGCACGCGTTGGCCCGGTCGTACATCATCTGGTGCGACGCGACCGGGTCGACAAGATCCATATTTGGCTCGACGGAGAGGCCGAAATTGGAGCCAGGCATCTCGATCGTGGCGACGAGCATGTGGTCGACGACGACCATCGAGTTGAACGGGCAGGCCGCAGAGTGAGTGTCCACGGCGAGCGTGCCTGTCAGGTCGGTCGTGAGGTCGCTGAAGAACTCGGAAATCATGTGCGACCGCGCAGACTCCGCGGTAAGGTATTCGGCAGCCACCGGGTACATCGCGGCGGCCGCGGCGGAGGAAGAGCCAACCACGCCGCCCTGGGCCGTCATGTCCGACCGCGACAGCATGCGGTGGCAGTCGGTCGCCTCGTTATCACCGAGAGTGTACAGCACCGGTGCGCCAGAGCGGATCATGATCCGGATGGGTTCGGCCATCAAGGTGTCGTTGCAGGGGCCGCTGCCACCCTTCGTGTCGCCAAGGTGCACGAGGAGTTTGCAATCGCCAGCCATCTTCTCGACCATGCCGGACCAGGTCGGGAACGGCGGCTCGGTGTACCTGGACCAATTGCAGGTTGGCACATGATCGGCTTGTGCGCCTTGTCACCGGCGGGCTCACGTGAGGTGTCAGTGCGCGCGGACCACGAAGGGCAGGGAGTCTGCTCTACTGGCTGTGCAAGGTGGTGAACGATCGGCTTGTGCGCCCTGCGCCTTGTCACCGGCACGCTCACGGGCGGTGTCTGCGCGCGTGGACCATGAAGCGGGGCAGTAGGGCACGCGTACGGGGAGCAGCCAGTAAAGCAGACCCCCGACTTGGCGCCATCGTTGTAGCCAGGACCCGATGCAAACGACAGCAACAGGGAGGGGACGAGAGACAGCATGGTGCTTCGATCGGTCGACCGTCGGGATTGTAACGAATCTCCGACGGCGTCCGACGGCGTTTGAATATAGGCATTAGGGGACTTCGGAAAACTTCTCCTTATGTCTGCCTCCGGCGTCCGACGGCCTCGCGATGCCGGCGCCGATGCGCGCTTGGCCGCTCCTGGTCGCGCTCCTGACGTCAGGGGCCGCCGAGGACGGCAGCTCCGCCGAGGATGGTAGCTGTAGCTCTACTTTTGAGTGCGCACCTCACGTGGTGGTGCCTTCCGGCGTGACTCGCATTCCAAAGTTTGCCTTCAAGGATTGCGTCCAACTGGAATCCATCGAGCTTCCGGACAGCTTGGAGTATATTGGCTCCTCAGCCTTCAGCGGGACGCGCTCCCTCACATCTGTTACACTTCCTAATGGCCTCCAACACATTGGCACCTATGCATTCTCCAGATCGGGTTTACTGTCCGTAACTTTGCCACCAGCGCTGACCTCGCTCGAGGAATACGCGTTCAACGAGTGCACCAATCTCGGCGTGGCGAGCATGGCGCAGGCACAGCTTCAGGCAACTGCCACAGGTCTTTTTTTTGGATGCACGTCGCTGCGTAACGTGAGCCTGCCCTCCGCGCTCGAGAGGGTGTCGGTAGCCACCTTTTACGGCTGTTCCTCGCTGGATGCGATTGAACTACCTTGGACTGTGTACGATATTGGCGAGCATGCCTTCCGCGACTGCACGAGTCTGGTGTCCATCGATTTGCCCGCGTCGCTGCGGACGCTTGGCCACAGCGCGTTTGACGGCTGCACCGCACTAGCACCGTTTGACGTGCCGGCAGGGGTGAGGGTGGGCATTAGCGATGACGACTGACACCTGGCTCGGTATCACAGCTCGATAGGCTAATTTCCAATAAGGGCAACGCCCACTATGAAGAAAGACATTTGCTTTTCGGCAATGGATGGCGCTAAGTACGGACGATTTGTTTATGCAAGTTGTGCGTGTTGCACAGTGCAGTTGCTACAACGCTGAACTTATTTTGTGCTATTGTGATTCCGCCACCGCATTTGCCCTTGTAAAAATTTAATAAGAAATCTTGCCGGTGCTAGCATCGCCCGGCCACGTCATCCACGCGCCTGCACAACGCACGACAACAGTGCTAAGCTGGCTATCGCTGAGGCCTACAACGCCCGGCTGGCGCCGGGGTCGTCCGCGGCAAGAAGAAAGAAGAAGGCTAATAACTAATAAAACTCGCCAGTGCCCCAATGGGTTCATGTGGGCCACCATGAGTGGCCATTGGACGAGATATACGATCTGGTGAGGAGGGCGAGCGCGCGCAAGCGCGGATAATTGGCCGCGAGGCCGATGAAGGGGGCAGACCCAAGTGGGAGTGACCCAGTGGGGCCATGGGAGCGGCCATAGACCCCTTAACATGAGCCCCCCACACCTTGCACCTTGCTCCATCGCTGCAGCCATGCGGCTGAGCAAGGAGGGGAGGGTTTTCGGCTGCCGTGGCTCAACGAGCTCACGCAGACGCGACGAGCGGGCACGATCCACTGGGATGGGTCCAGAAGGGCCCATCCCATGGCGGAGCTCTTCTTGTAATCACCATCTCCCATCTCACACTTCTCACTTTCACTTATTTCGTCGCCTTTCCCACCACGAGCAGAATGAGCTTCCTTCTTCACCCGACGTATGACTGTAACCTGAATCTCACAATCAGGCATTATACCCTCTCTCGGCAAGTCTCATTCGGAATGGCGAGCGAGGGAACGATACTGTGAGAAGGTCAGCATGAGCTGGCTTCGATGTATACCGTATATAGCCCACTCTGCGCGTCGATGAGGGATGCAGCCACGGGCCTGTGGCTTAGTTTGGTCAAAGCGTCCCGTTTACACCGGGAAGATCGCGAGTTCGAGTCTCGCCGGGCCTAAATCTTCATTTTTGTTTTGGCCCTCCAGTGGATGCAATGGTTTTTGTCGGGCATGCAGATGCAATGCTTGTGTTGGGCTGGCCTGCAGCTTGCCTGCGGGGTGCAATCGTTTTGATGGGCTTTTGCCTGCGGGGTGCAATCGTTTTGATGGGCTTTTGCCTGCGGGGTGCAATCGTTTTGATGGGCTTTTGCCTGCGGGGTGCAATCGTTTTGATGGGCTTTTGCCTGCGGGGTGCAATCGTTTTGATGGGCTTTTGCCTGCGGGGTGCAATCGTTTTTTTGATGGGCTTTTGCCTGCGGGGTGCAATCGTTTTTTTGATGGGCTTTTGCCTGCGGGGTGCAATCGTTTTTTTGATGGGCTTTTGCCTGCGGGGTGCAATCGTTTTTTTGATGGGCTTTTGCCTGCGGGGTGCAATCGTTTTTTTGATGGGCTTTTGCCTGCGGGGTGCAATCGTTTTTTTGATGGGCTTTTGTAGGGCGGTCAAACAGGGTTTTTTATTAGGGGTAGCAAAAATGGCCATCTCACGGTTGAGAAAATTTGAGGGTTTTCTTCGGTAGAAAGTTCCCTATACATATCCGGGGCCCATTAGGACCAAGACCCCCCCCCTTGAGTCCTCACAACAAAACGTAACCAAAAACCAACAAAAGGTCGCAAAGGGCCGAGAAGCTCAACTTCAAATCGAGACCGGTGCAATCGTTTTTTTGATGGGCTTTTGCCTGCGGGGTGCAATTGTTTTTTTGATGGGCTTTTGCCTGCGGAGTGCAATCGTTTTTTTGATGGGCTTTTGCCTGCGGGGTGCAATGGTTTTGATGGGCTTTTGCCTGCGGGGTGCAATCGTTTTGATGGGCTTGCCTGCGGGGTGCAATCGTTTTGATGGGCTTGCCTGCGAGGTGCAATCGTTTTGATGGGCTGGCCTTGTCGCATCCGCGATCGACCTTTTTGTTTTAGAAGTTGTTTGCGTTTCTATGTTCCCTCCTTGCAGGCTAGCCACGAGTCACCGTCGCAGTGTCCTACATTCGTCCATTCGCCCTTGTTGCCCTCGCCTCCTTTATCGCCTCCTTTGTCAACTAAGTTTATACTTGGTCGCAATGGAGCGCGCCGCCGCGACTCCCCTCTCCTTCGACCCACAGCAGACAAACCGTACATCAGACGCCCGGCAGCCGGCGCAAAAAGGACTAAGAAGAAACCGGTAGCCCGGCGGCGTAGAAGGAAGGAGAGCGATAAGCCGTCGGGGACCGGCACACACCGTCTGCAACTGGAAACCCACTTCACCCAGCCCCTAGGTAGAGCACGAGGGGACGCGCCGCAAGGCAGGTGGAGGGGTGCGGGGTGGTAAGGAAAGCGGGCGTGGCTGCAGGGAGGATGGAGGATGTGCAGGGTCGCGCGCGCGGCGAGATCATTAAGAAGTTTTTCTTTGTTCCCATTTGAGGCAGTGGTAACCTCGGATCCGTCATCCTGATGAGCCGCCTCAGGCGGCGTGGGGCGTCCCAGGTGGGGCGCACGGACGAGGGTCGCCTGAGGCTCGGGAGCGGTCGCGGCACGCTTAGTTTTCTAAACTTAGTGACTTAGTTGTAAATCTACTATTTTGATCTTAGTAATCATTGTTTTTTATGTGGATGATATCCTATTGACACTCACGTTGACAGGTTCCTTCAGTATCCGATTGGGGATAACTGCATATTATTGTGTGCTCGAAACCAATACGGACGCGATGATGCTCGGCACTCAAAGCTAGGAACAACCCACCCAAATTGCGCCATGCTCATGAAACCGTTCTTATTATGACGAGCCGCAAGACCCGGCCCGCGTACAAGGCATCGCCCTCCCGTCTCCCAAACCGATCGCCGCAGCCCTCCACATTGTGGATGGCCATTTGCCTCGATCAGTATAAATTGCCGGACGTCTTCATGCCGCCCACCCAAACGCTAGATCTGCCAAAGCGTGGCTGATACTTTAGCGTCTGACTCGACGTCTCGGCGCGGGAGTCGAATGGACTCGAGCCCGCCCCGACGGCGTCCCCGGAAAAGAAGATGTCCCTATTGTCGCTGGCGGCATGGTACCCTCGCCGACTCTTTTGAGCAGTTGAATTGCGACAAGCCGCAACAAGGCATCCCACTAGCGCAATGACCTGCAAGTAACAAACCAGGTCAAGGCTAAGATATGGTTGTCGATGGAGGTGGCAGTAGGGCGCGAGGCACTTGGGAGACGGCTCAAACTGACCTAGGAGTCAGCCGGGCTGGAGCCAACGACAAAGGGCCTACAGTGCGGATTCGCACGTGGCTAGGGGTGGAGCGGACGCTCACCAATCCCATGCGGCCACAAAAGTCAGCTAGCGAGTAGTCGCTCTTGTAATCTACACTGGAGCCGCCGCCGGTCACGTCGTTCACCACGGGTGCAAACGACACGTACATAGGCAGTGCGCCATCCGATGCGCGGATACCGGCCACCACAAGCCGACGGCTACCGTCTTCCGCAACGGGAGCAGTGACCAAGGATCTGGGGCCGAAGAGCGTGGCGTTGTGTACAACAAGGGTCAGTGGCCAGCCACGTGAGATTTTGCGGCCGTCGTGAAGCGGTGATACGTCACCCGCGCCATCTCCGTTGCCGGAACCCACGGGGTGGACCGAAGGCGTCGTGATGGCGAGCGAAAGGTCGTAGCGGTCCATCGGGGCTGTGACGGTGACTGATTCCGTCTCCGGTTTTCCGTTGGCATGGCTAGGGGGAAATGCGCCACCATCCTCGGCAGCTACAACACCCGACGTACCGCTCCCATAGTGGTAATGCGAGTAGTAGTGGTCGCGGTGGTGGTACCGCAGGAGGGAGATAGTTGCTCCCACCATCAGGGCGGAGGCGAACGCATTGTAGTGATACGAGTTACTCCCAACGTAATATGGCATGCCACCGACCTGCAATCTCGGCGTGGGCTCAAAGTATGAGTATGGGAGGCGGCGAGCGAGGGCAGAGTGCGAGCGGGAGTGTGGTAGACAAATTCGCCAAGGGGCCGCGGGATTGCGCACGATGTAATAGTGGCTGGGGCTGTAGTAGTACGCAGCCGTGCTCGGGTAGACATAATGCACTGGGGAGTGGCCGTAAGAGGTGCGCGAGTAGGAGCTGTGGGGGGGGGGGGGTCCGGCGCGGGCAAAGATGAGCTCGGCGAGAGAATGCGTGCGATGTAAGGCTCCCTCGCCACTTTACGGCATCCTTATCCACTCGGTGACGGTGCCATGGCGACGAGCTCGGAAGTCCGCCTAAGCGGCGACGCGAGTGCAACTAATGCGTACCTCGGGTAAGCAGGGTAGCGGCCCGAGTAGTATGACGGCCGTGTGGCATAGGTGGGATAAGCAGGGCTGCCAGGGTGGGAAGTGGAGGGACGAGACGACCAAGACGTGCCTAACGAGGTGGTGCGCCGACGTGAATCACCGAAGGAGGTAACGCGTCGATTCGCGGAGGAGTCACTGCCCCACCATGAAAACGAGGAAGACGAGGATGAGCGCCGCCGAGAGGATGACCATGAGGAGATGGAGGACCTGCGCACGGAGGACAGGTGAGTTGCTCTGCTACCGGGAACGTCCCTGGCTTGCTGATCCTGACGTGATGAGCATGCTCGCACACCTAGAAGACGAGAAGCGCCCGGACGAGCCGCGCAGCTGCCGCCGTGTTGCGACGCCCGCAGGTTCATCCTCATTGTCGCCCCAAGGGTTGCCGTCGCCGTGCTCCGTGGAGCCGTAAGGCTCGTCCTCCTCATCGATCCAATCCGCAAGCAAATCGTCCCATACAGCATCCTCGTCGGGGACCGCCAGCAACACGCTCTCGGGTGGTGGATCGGAAGTCAGCTCGTATGTGGGCATGCTCCTCGATTGCGTTGCATCGGATGTAAGCTCACGATGACGCGCAGCGCTCCCCGTGTGACCGTTGCGGCAGCAATCGAGCACCACAAAAGATGGGAGCTGCTCCCCCAATGGGCAGCATGTCTCACTATCACAGCAAGCAAGCCTCGTCGCGCCACTCACCGAAGGCGTCCAACTCGTTGGCTGGTTGGGCAGAGACTCCGACTCTACGGAAGAGCCGTCACCATGGCAACACGAACCCGATGCCGCCGCACTGCGGAAGCCACTAGGCAATGTCTTCTTCTCGCGCCATGGGAAATAAGAGTCTGGACCAATTTCTACGATGGTTGGCTCGAGGAGCGTGACACCTGCGTGTGCCATAGTGGGGCGTAGCTGGCTGCTAGTGCTCGAGGCGTTGACATAGGGGAGTGAGACTCTAATGCGCTAGACTCCGCCATGTGCTTCACAAGGAAAGCTCACCCGTGCTGTCCTCAACCGACACCGTGGCAAGGGCATACGTGTTGGACTCGAGCAGCATGGAGAGGGAATAGGATGTGCCACCCTCAAAGCCGTCACTCGCGTGTAGCGGAATGCTCAAGCTTCGATTCGAGCTGCAAGGCCGAAACACAAGGAGTCAGCATCCATGACGGCGTGTTGGAGCTGCGGCGCTGAGGCTCGCGCACGGGAGTCTTATCCACGTGTGTCGCAAATACGCGACGTCCGGCTTGAACAAAGCTACGCCGGACTTAGATAGTGACATGGCGCACGCGTACGTCGGACTCCGCGCAAAGTCCATCTCGTCACACTGACTCGCGGTGAGGAGCGAGGAGATGGGCCGCCCGGTCGCCTGTTGTAGCTGCGGGTTGAAGCACGTGGGCACATCATACCTGCGTTTACCAGGAGGGAAGGGGGAGTTGGGGCGTGAGCGTTCGTCGGCTGCCGTACCCTAGCTGCTCTCCCTCTTCGAGCTGCCATCCACTGCAGTCTCCTCCTCCCTATCGCAAACCTCCTCCCTCTCCCTTTCCTCTCTCTTGCACTCTCCCTGCCTGAGTTCATTCACCACTCCCTCTACCGCCTCTTCTCGCTCTCCGCGCATGCCTCCCCCCCCCCCCCCCCATAGGGAGGGAGGGAGGGAGGGAGGGAGGGAGGGGAGGGAAGGGAGGGAAGGGAGGGAAGGGAGGGAAGGGAGAGAGGGAGAGAGGTAGGGAGGGAGAGAGGTAGGGAGGGAGAGAAAGGGAGGGAGGGGGGGAGGGGGAGGGAGGGATGGGACGGAGGGGAGGGGGAGGAAGCGCCCCCCCCCCCCCCCCCCCCTCCATTCCTCACCCATCCCACCCTACCCACCAAGCGAACCTTCTCCTCGTCCACCTCCTCCTCCTCCCTCACTCCCCCCTCCCCTCTCCGCTTCCTCACTCCCTCCCTTCACCTACGCTCCCTCTTCCCCTCCCCCACTCCACCCTCCCTCCCTCTCTCTCCATCCCTCCCCCTCCCCCTCCCTTCGCCCCTCTGCCTCCTCTTCCTTCTGCCTCCTCCCCCTTTCGCTCCTCCCTCCTTCCCTCTCTTTCTCTCTCGCCCTCCCTCCCCTCCGTCCCATCCCTCCCTCCCCCTCCCTCCCTTTCTCTCCCTCCCTTTCTCTCCCTCCCCACCTCTCCCTCTCTCCCTTCCCTCCCTTCCCTCCCTTCCCTCCCTTCCCTCCCTTCCCTCCCTTCCCTCCCTTCCCTCCCTTCCCTCCCTTCCCTCCCTTCCCTCCCTTCCCTCCCTTCCCTCCCTTCCCTCCCTTCCCTCCCTTCCCTCCCTTCCCTCCCTTCCCTCCCTTCCCTCCCTTCCCTCCCTTCCCTCCCTTCCCTCCCTTCCCTCCCTTCCCTCCCTTCCCTCCCTTCCCTCCCTTCCCTCCCTTCCCTCCCTTCCCTCCCTCCCTCCCTATCTCTCTTTCTCTCTCCCTCCCTCCCTCCCCTCGCCTCTCGCCCCTCCCCCTCCCTCCCCTCCCCTCCCCTCCCCTCCCTCTCTCCCTACGCTCCCAAGCCGCTCACCAAACTGGAAGCGGCGCGCGCGGCCTTGCCTCACCATCCGACAGCCGCGCCCACGTCATCACACCCAGCGAGACCAGCGCCAGCACAGAGAAGCCCACCAGGGAGAGAGAGACGGAGGCGGACGCCATCTCCCGCCCACTCCGTCGGCTATTTTCAGCGCGAGAGGTTGGGATAGGCTATTTTAAGAACACAGGATTATGTGACACCCCCGCCCTAGATAGATGGGAAATTACGGTGCCGGGGCCTCCAAATACAGCCAAATACATATGTATTTGGCCGCCGGCCAAATACATTTCCAATACATTCGAGGCCTACCACCCAGGACGCGCTTCAAATACAGCCATATGCATTTGGCCTCTGGCCAAATAAATATAAATACTAAATACGGTGAATACGCGTATTTCCCATCTCCATCTCCATCTAGGACCCCCGCACAACAGCACAACAGCACATTCGTCGCCGAAAAAGGCGAAAGATGCCTTGCTACCACTTGTCACACGTGTAGCTCACTTTCGCTACCGGTCTCTGAGCCATGGCCGGAATACCACACGTCACAAGTGTAGCTCACTATCACCTATCACTATCACTATAATCTATAATCACTATCAGCATAATTATAATTATAACTATAAATAAGCCACAATAATAATAATAATCTAACTGAGCATTAGTACCACTACTCTCACTAGCCCGGCACTAACACGACAGCCCTCAGCGCACCTGCCCGTACACCATGGCGCGTGTTCTTGCCACAGATACATACACCTATGCACCCCTCCACATCTCCCCCCTCGCAAGCCCCCGGCTCCCATTCTAACTCCCCACAAGTTAAAATGAGGGAAAACCCATTGAGGCGGACCGGTCGACGCCGGCCGACTCTCCGGGAAAAAGCACCGGGGGGGGGGGGGAGGAACCTCTCGTCAACAAAGAGGAACGGCCCTTCCAGCTCTCGCCGTGAGCGGTTCTCGAGAAATAAACGACTGCGAGTCGAGTAGCCTGCGCCACCTTCAGGATACTCTCCTCGAGCTTGAGCCGCTCCCTTCTCTCTCCCGCCTGTCGCCGGCCGCCCCCTACCCGTTTGCTAATGCAAACGGGGCCTGTTTCTGTTTCTAACCGCACTCCATCGGGGGGGGTGCAAATCCCCCCCTCTCCCTCTCTCCACTCTCTCCCTTCGTCGTCCCTGCGGCGCGTCGCCATGCGGCGCGCCCTGGCCTGCTCTCAGGGGCCCTTTGGGGGCTCCCAGGGGGCCAGCAAGGGCAGCTCAGGGGGCAGTGGAGGCTGGGGCTCAGCCCCTGGCCCCCCCTGCCTCTCCCACGCTCGCCTCGCTGGCCATGGGAGCCGCCCAGAGACACCTGTATGCCTGGCGACCAGGGACAGAGGGGGAGTCAGCTCGAGGGCAAGCCTAGCGCGGGCGTGGGAGTGCGGCTCGCGGGCCGCGCCCCCGAAGGGTCTGGGCCAGATTGTTGAGTGCCCTGCCCCTGCCAAAGGGCAGGGGCTGGGGTTGATTGTACGGGCCCACCCCGGGGGGTGTCCGCGATGGTGTGAGGGGGGCGCGAGGCCCCCATTGTCCCCCACTTATAAAAGTAGGTTCTATAAATAAGCCACAAACTATAAGGCTCAACTGACTTTATAGTCAATTGCCATGGAGCGCGCCGGCGCGGCGCTCCTCTCCTTCGGGCCCCTCGCCGAGGGCGGCCCCCCGGCTCCCACGGAGCTGTCGCCGGCGAAGGGCCGCGTCCACCGTGTACTACTACTACCGTATTAGCGGTTAGAGTTAGAGGCCGAGCAGCGTGCATGCGCGTGCGACTCGCGTCGCGCCACACGGCCCATGACCCCGGCCACAACCTACGTGGAACACCTACCAGAAGTGTTCATGCACGAGAGAGAAAACAAATTATTAAATGAGACTTTCTAGACTTCTGGGACGAAATCGTCGAGCACGCATCAAACATGCTAAAAAAATCTAAAAATTCTGGGCTACCCCCTACCTCACGCCCCTGGTCGAAGCAGCGAGCGCGGTCTCCCCTCCCCCGGTCTTCCAAATAAGGAATCGGGCGGAGGGGAAAGGGGGAGTGGTTGGAAAGGGAGGGTAGTTGGGAGTAGCGCCAGCAATCTCAATCTGCCTCGTGCCGTGCAAGTAGCGGCTAGTTTTTAAGATTTATTTTGTTATCAATAATAACAACAGCGGCGTTGCATCCTTTCTAAGCAAGGCTAGCGGTAATTGCATTGCTACTACGCCATTATCATTGTCATGTTATGGTCTTAATCTCTTGGCTACTGGCGATCTTTGAAAAGCGGCGATGATGGCACTGAAAGTTCCTAGCTAGGGAGGCGCGCGTTCTTCTTTAGGCCTAGGTACTGGGGCCCATCCGCATTCATTTGGAATCTACTAGGCAAGGCCCCCCGTGCGGGCCGTGCCCGCCGACAGCAAGCCGCGCTCGGGCACTTCATTTGAACATAGCAACCAACCGTTACGGAGACTTTGTTGCGCGGACTTGCAAGCGATGCACGAGGTGCCGGCGCACGGCCGGCTCACTCGACGATTCCCTGGTGGGACATTTGTAGAGCCTGCACTAGCAACCCCATTGACTCCGCCTTCGCAGTATCGCCCATTGCATTATAGAGGGCGGTGAGATTCTGCAACGTGGCCACCGAGTGGGGATGCGCAGGGCCTAGCACTCGAGACTGGATGCGGCTCGCCTGCGAGCAGAGGTCATACCGCGATGGTAAGGAGGAAGCGCTCGATGGCATGCGCGAAGGAAGGCAGCGGCGCAGGCTAGGGTGTCGCTCACCTGGTCAAAGAGCTCCTCCGCACGTTGGAACCGTCCAAACACCTGGCGAGGAGCGGCGAATAGGGCAACGCAGGGTGAGTGGACTCTTGGAACCGTCCAAACACCTGGCGAGGAGCGGCGAATAGGGCACTCTTGTGAAGTCGCTCCTCTTCAATGTCGAGGCCGAGGGTGCGTCACAACAGCGCACACCTGCTCGAAGGTGGCCACGTCGTTGAGGCAGGTGGCGGTCATCGCGTGCGACTCTCCGTATGCGGAACGAGCCAGCGCGAGGCGTTGCTCGGCCACCTCGAGCGCTTCCGCATACTGGATAGTGTAAGGGGGCAGAGGTGGTCGAGGTTGGTGAGCGGCGGCGCGTGAGCGCGGCCGGGCGCCCTAAAGTATGGATGGGCTAGCTGACACACGAATTATCCGCAGCTGAGCGTCGCACCTGCCCGGCACCGAAGAGCTCCCTCACCCTTGCGCCCATCCTCGCCACCTCCGCTCCGTGCCTCTCGAGGTGCTTGGGCAACGACATGTCCAATAGGTCGGCGGCGAGCGGCACTGATGCACGTGCGCCAAACCCAAACCACCCCCCTGAGGACGCAAGAGGGATGCCCGCTTGGTCGTGTGCGCAGCCACTGTGAGACGTGTCGGCGAGAGGCAACACGCGCCGAATGCCTACCCTATGGGTCATCCGCGCGCACCTGCGCTCGCACCCTTTCGACTGGTCGGCCCACCGAATCGGCGGAGCGACTCCACGGCCGCCGCATTCACGCCGGGAGACGGCTGTGGCAATGCGCGCGGGCCGCTGCCAACGGGTGGGGCGGCCCGCGAGAATGGCGGGGTCTCCGGTGGGGACGAGGTACGCGGTGGTGGTGGTGGTGGTGGCGGCGGTGGCGGCGGTGGCGGCCTCGGGGGCGAGGACGGCCGACCCGTTGCTAGCACACTCGGCTCAAGGGTATTGGGATCCGTAGGCACCAGAGCCTCTACCGATCCTGGTGATGCGAAGGCGAGGATAGCCGCACGGACAGAGGCGTCGAGAGTCTCCGCATGCGACATCAGCCTGGCAAGGGACGGCGACGAGCGAGGGTGGGTGCGGGGAGCACGTCGTCAGGCAAGCACGTATGCGAGAGCGGCGCCATGGCCTATTCCAACCGCGGTAGCGTCGCCGCCTAAGGCGCACGAGCGGACGGATTGGAGGGTTCACGTGCAAGGCGCCGTCGCCTGCCACGGGCGGCAGCGCCTGCCGGACCCGGGCACACCGACGCTTTGGCACTTACCAATCCGCTGCGCCTTCTAAAGAGCCTTCCGTTGCGGCCAGCGCTCCCACTGCTTGCGTCTCATCGAAGCCCATCGAGACGAGCATCTCGATGGCGCCCGAGTCGCACTGCGCCGCCGCAGCAGCTAGTGCCGCTCCAAACTCGCCCTCACCATCGCCAGAGTGGCGGAACGAGGGATCCTCGGCGACGACGGGCGCATCGCTTTCGTCCATCACCACGGGCGGGACATCGCCGCCCTCAGGCGCAGCCTCAAGAGCTACCACCGCGACTGCAGCCGTTGCCGCCGCCTCGGACTGCACAATCGGCGCCTCCTCCGGTTCACTCCCGGTAGGATCGGAGGCAGCTGGCACCTGCTGCAGCGGCAGTGCCGGCGGGAGCGCGGGCCGGATCTCGTCCTCCTGCTGCGGCGACGTCCGGCCACTATCAAGCCCTCGGCCGTCGTCCTCCACCGGTCCGCCGGCGCTGCCCGCGGCCGCGGCCGTGCGCGAAGCGATTGCCTCGCCCTCTAACTGTTTCACCCTCCGTTCCGCCTCACGCCTAAGCTTCTTCTCGGCTGCTAGCTTCTCCCCCGTCTCGAAGCGAGCGCGCTGCGCCGCCTTCAAGTCGTCCACCGCGGCCGCGGCCGCCGCCTCAGCTGTCGCGGCACGTGCCGTCGCGGCCGCCTCCTCGGAGCGCGTCTTGTCAAGCTGCGCCTCCATCTGCACGGCAGAGCAGGAGGCGCGGGTAATATCGGTGTCTGCGCCGCAGCCACAGGTGGTGGTGGGCCCGAGAGCGCCGCGCCGTAGCTGCGAGCTCTGCCCAAACTCGCCCCCGCGGCGGGCGCACCTCAGAGAATTGCGCTAGCATCACGTCTTGTTCGTGCGAGAATGCCTCCTCGCGTGCGCGCAGCTCCGCCGCCACCGAGTCAGCGTTGAATTTGGCTGCCTGAGCCTCTGCTCGTGCTGTTGCCGCCTCTGCTCGCGCCGCTGCCGCCTCGGCTTCGGCAGCCGTGCACGCCTCTAGCGCCTCGGCAAGCTGGCGCGCACCGTCCGTGTCGGGCAGGGCACTGGCAACGTCCCCGGCCGCGGCCACCCTCTCCTCGGCCGCCTCGGCCCTCGCAATGGCAGCCCTCATCATCTCTTGCGCGGCCGCCACCTCGGCCGCACGTCGCTCCGCGACCTGCCTCGCCTCGTCCAGAGCGGCCGCCAGACGCTCTGCCTCAAGGCGCGCCGCCGCCGCCTCCGCATCGGCCTGCGCGAGCGACGCCCGTGCGGCGAGTAGCTCGTCCGCTTCGGCCGTCGCGGGCCCGTTCGGCTTGTCGGGACCATCCAGATCGTCGAGGTCGATTAGCCCCGTGCTGGCGCCGGCACGGGCGGCTTCGAGCTCTGCCTTCAGCGCCGCAAGCTCCTTCCTCATCGCACAGACCTCGGCCTGCGCTGCCGCCTTGGCCTCGTCCGCGTCGGCCTTGGCATTCGCCGCAGCCTCGGCGGCCGCGGCGGCTGCCTTGGCGGCCGCAGCTCGCGCCTTTTGGATCTGATGCTCGACGGCAAGCGAGGAGGCTGCTGACGCGCAGAGCGGCTCCTGCCGAGGGAGGGGAGGACCGGGGAAGAGGCTAGTTGGCTGTGTCTCGGGTGGCGCGGCCTACAGGTGCACAGCACACGCAAGTGGTGTCGGCGCGCGCACGTCCTCGTCGATCGAGTCGGCGGGCCCGAAGCTCGAGATGAAGCGGCGCGCGCCGCTGCCGTGCGAGTCGACGGAGCCACTGCGGGAGCCGCGGCCGTTCCACCTGCGCAGCGAGCAAGAGGCTTGTGGTGGAATGGGGGGGGGAGGCGAGGGGGGGCTTTAGGGCCGCGCATGTGCGCGCGGGCGCCGCACCCGATGGCGGTGGCGTTCATCATGCTGATGGCGTCCTCGATCGCGTCGAGCGCCAGCTTCGACGATAGCGAGCGCTCTATTGGCTTCATGGGCTGCGCATCCTCGCTGCTCCTGCTGTACCGGGAGGACGCCAGCCAGCCGGTCGACGGGGCGCGGGGCAAGATGCCCGTGACCCGTGTCGTGATTGGGCTGCCCAGCCTGGGTGGCTGGACGGTGCCGAACGAGAACGACGCGCTAGGCGGCAGCGGCACGGGCGCCGGTCGGCCGGAGCTGCAGTTCGCCCCGGTCTCCGATTTGAGCGCCCCGTCGGGCACAGCAAAGCTGACGGTCCTCGCTGGCGAGGGAAGCCCCTCGTGCGCCCGACTGCTAGCGCTGGGCCCAGACTCGGGCGCGAGTGTCGGGGGGGCGAAGGGCGGCTGCGGCGCAGACACCGGAGTAGCGCCGCCCGACACGCTCGACGGCTCGTCGGGGAATAGCGCGTCCGGCTGGCGATCGAGGAGGGCGATGCCGCTGTGGGATAGGTGGCGGAAGGGCGGCAAGCCCGCCGAGCACGCTCCGCCGCTCTCGCCGTCACCGCCGATCGGCGAGTTGGCGGCCGGCGCGGGCTCCCAGACGGGTGGCACCGCAGGTGGCCGCCTCGCCCCATTGGCGGCCAGCATGCCAGCGGGCTGCTGCGGCTCAGAGTGTGCGTGAGAGTCGACGTCTCGATTTGCTTGTGGGCTGAGTGGTGTGTGGTGCTGCTCTGCTGCCGCGAGGGACTCTGAGGGCGAGGTGGCGTGTGACCGTAGCGCGGCTTCCGCTGCGACTCTAGCACACATCTCCGCTTCTGCCGCAGTCGCCGCAGTCGCTGCTGTGGAGGCTACAGAGGCTACGAGAAATTGAAGGTCGTGGATTCTGTCGAGAAGAGAGAGAGAAGGGGGGGAATCGTCTGGTTCTCGTGCACGGAGGGCGTGCGAGAGGTCTTGGAGGGCTCGGGCGGCGTGGTCCCGTTCGTGGAGGAGGGAGACGACGCGGGAGAGCAGGGCGCGGCGGAGGGGAGGAGGGGGAGAGGAGGAGAGGGGGAGGGGGAGGAGGCCATGGCGGCGCCCGGGGGGGGCGAGGTGAGAGATGTTGGGGGGAAGAGAGAGGAGAGAGCGGGGGGGGAGGGGGGAGAGAAGTAATTTAGGAGGGGAGAGAGAGAAGAGACGGAGGGGGGGGAGAGATGTACTTTGGGGGGGAGGAAGAGAGAGAGAGACGTGGAAGAGAAGGAGAGGAGAGAGAATAGATGGGGCAGGGGGGCGGGGGGGAGGAGGGAGGGAAGAAAGGGGAGAAGAGAGAGTGAGAGGGGGCGGGGGGGGGGGGGCGACAGAGAGAGGGAAGAAGAAGAGAGGGAAAAGAGGGGAGAATAGAGAAAGGAGGGAGAGAGGGAGAGAGGAGGAGGAGGGGAGAAAATGAGGGAGGAGGAGGAGGAAGGAAGGGGGAAGAGAGAGAGGGGGGAAGGGGAGAATAGAGGAGAAAGAGGAGAAGAGAAGGGAAGAAAGGAAGGGGTGGGGCAAGGGAGAGAGGCGGGGGGGGGAAGGGGGAGGGGGGGGCGGCGGGGGCCAGCCTCGTGTTTTCTTGTAAAGAGTGCATCCTGTACATGGATGGGGAGGGGGGAGGGCGGAATAATCGCCCCCCCACCCTAGGGGAGTAATACGTATTATTGTATTACAAATGGGGGCCCGCAGGGCCCCCAAATACCGTATTCAACGGCGAGACGGAGGACGGAGGGGAAAAGGAAAAAGGAAAAACCGGTACATTAGAAACTTAGACACTCAACGCCTATAAAGTATAAAGTACCGAGTACCAAGTACTAGTACTAAGTACCAATAAGGTTATTTATTGGACTATAATCAAACTGGGGGGGGGGGGTAATATACAAGTCGTATTCATTGAATTCAAGATCTCCCCCGTTGAATACGTATTATTCAAAATTTTCCTCGCCTGCGGCGCGTATTACTTCGCTAGGCCCCCCACACCGGCCGCCGCTAGCGCCTATATATAGATCTAGATGGGAAATACGAATTTACCGTATTTGGCCAGAGGCCAAATCACAAGTATTTGGCTGTATTTGAAGCGCGTCCTGGGTTGTAGGCCTCGAATGTATTTGAATTGTATTTGGCCGTATTTGCAGGCCCCCGCACTCCGAACCGTATTTCCCATCTAGGGCCGCTAGTAGCCCGGTCACTCACTATGGGGGTGCGGAGGGCACCAGCTGCAATGGGTAAATGAAGGGCTAAATAAGCTCCCTATAGGTTCCGGTAGGATGGATCAGCAAAAAAATTGGGGCGTTCTCAGGCGAAATTTTCAAAAAATACCGAATTTCAGGCCTTCGAAGACGGTGCGCAAAGCGCGAAATACAAATACAATCGGGCCCCCCTACGGTATATTTTTAGTGAGGCCCTTCATGCGAGGCACAAATATCGAATAGCGAGGAAGCTTGTGACGCCAACTCACTAAGTTCACAAGGCGTGGTTCTATGCACACTGGACCATAGAAAAACTATCGTTATAGTTTTAGCGATGGAGCGCGCCGCGCCGCCTCCCACCTCCCAGCCCACCGCAGTCACGACGCCCCAACGGGGCCGCCCGAAGCCACCGGAGCCCAAGCGCGCGCAGGCCGCCGCCCCAGCCGACGAAGACGTCGACATGCTTCCACCTCCACCCGCCAGCCAGACCTCACAGAGGGTGGGAACAGGCAGAGCCCTGTTCTCCCCTAGGGCGTGGAACTAGATAGCCAAATATCTAGATATTCACCTATCTAGGCCGCATTTTCACTATCTATATCTAACAAGATAGTGCCGAGGCACTATCTACATCTAACTAGTCAGCAATCGGCCGAAACCTTATTAATTACTAGATAGTTGCCTCTGGGCGCGCGCACAGACAAATGACAACAGGCCCAAACAAGCTCACAAGCGCGCGGCGCGCGGATGACAACAGGCCAAAACAAGCTCAGGGCGGCGGCGTTCAGTCGTAATTCACTGCAGCTATAAGAGCATGCTCGAGCGTCTCGTCGCTTTGAGAGGCCTTCAGGTCATTGTGCAAGTGGGGGGGCTCTACTCATAACCCCCCCCCCCCATGTACAAATATACTTATTTGCTCGGACCTATAGATATCTAGATATCTTGGATATCTAGATATCTAGGCCGGAAAATCAACTATCTATATCTAACTAGATAGCGCCGGGCACTATCTATATCTAACTAGATAGCAATTTGGCACTATCTACTTCTATCTAGATAGCGCTCTTGGGGGGTAATTCCACGCCCTATTCGCCCCCCAGACCAACTGAGCCAGACACAGGCTCAGCCGCCACCACCTGCCGCAGAAATACCGGGGACAACGAGTGCGGACACTCTTAGACGCCTAAACGAATAAATCATCGAGAAACGGAGAACCTACGACCCCCCGCCCTCGATGGCAGAGAAGATAATAAGAGCCGAGGAGCTGGTAATCAAACAATTCTTCTGAAAGTTCACCCCTAGACACGCGAGCGGCGACATTCCGGTACTTTTCGACCGAGTCGATTGGGACACGTCGCAGTGACAGCACAAAACAACTAATCAAGATATGCTGCCCTAGTTGCCGAGCGAATTGCCCTCTCCAGCCTCGCACATCTTGTCGAATATCGGCATTGGCGCAGAAACCGCGTCAACGTTAACGTACCGAGATGCGCTCGAGTACCCAACTTCCCACCGCTACCGAGCGCGCTGCCGGCGCTTTCTCGGTCTCCCACTGGGATAGAAGGCCTCACCAGACACCATATCCAGATATGCAGCCCAAGCGCCAAGCCGCAGCCACGCCAATCGCCACCGCCGCCCGCGCGCATCGCGCCATAGTCGGCCGTGTGTGGCGCCGACGACTACGCTAACGTCACCTGGCCGAACGGGCCGAGTGCCCAACTTTCCAACGCGACCGGGCGCGCTGCCGGCTCTTTCTTGGTCCCCCACTGGGATAGAATGCCTCGCCGAGCACCATATCCAAATATGCCGCCCAAGCAGCCACGCCATTCGCCGCCGCCGCCCGCGCGCATCGCGCCATAGTCGGCCGTGTGTGGCGCCGACGACTACGCTATAACGTCACCTGGCCGAACGGCGTCGCTCTCGCTCTCGTCGCTCTCGCTCTCGTAACACTCATACCCTACAGTCTCGCCTCGCCTCGCCAGCCCCTGCCACCACAGCCCTCCTCACACTCACCCTCGCCTCTCGCCACTCGCTTGATAGAGAGAGAGGGGAGAGAGAGAGAATGGGGAAGAGGGAGAGGGGGGGAGAGAGAGGGAGAGAGGGGAGAGAGAGAGGGGAGAGAGAGAGGGGAGAGAGAGAGAATGGGGAAGAGGAAGAGGGGGGGAGAGAAGGGAGAGAGAGGGAGAGAGGGGAGAGAGACAGGGGAGAGAGAGAGAATGGGGAAGAGGGAGAGGGGGGGAGAGAAGGGAGAGGGGGGGGAGAGAAGGGAGAGAGAGGGAGAGAGGGGAGAGATAGAGGGGAGAGAGAGAAGAAGAAGTGGACAGGGGACGACGAGGCCTCCCGTGGGGGAGAGAAGAGGAGGATGGGGAGAGGAAGAGAGAGGGAGAGAGAGAGAAGGGAGACAGAGAATGGGGGAAGAGGGAGAAGGAGAGAAGGGAGAGAGATGAGGAGGAGGGAGAGGGAGAGAAGAAGGGGGAGAGAGAGAAAGGGGGAAGCAGGGTGCCTCAAGCTTGGCATCCAAGGTGCTCGTCCTCTCTCTCTCTCTCTCTCTCTGCTCTCTCTCTTCTCTCCTCCTCTGCCTCCTTCCTCTTCT
>CM030943.1:2529734-2567232 GCA_018136815.1 Isochrysis galbana | reverse complement strand
GCTGGACGTCCTTCTTCGCAAATGCGACGGGACCTTCGCAAACGGGGCCGATGGTTTCGCGAAAGCTCGGCGTCGATGGAGTGGACCGCATGAGGAGCGCGAGGCCGGCGCTGATCTATGTGAGCTCAGCAAGAATTTGGTTCGCGCCTACATCCGCAAGCTTGGCGATTCGCGTTGACTCCACCAACGTGTGGATCATCCAAACATGGCCCATGAGATCAACCAAAGGTTCGAAGAAATCATCCGAACGATAAGGTTGATCCTCAGCGCGGCGTCGACAATGCGATTAAATTTGCGGAGGTGCTCGCGGAGACTCGTTTCCGCGTAGAGAACACGAGCTAGGTCGGTCGGCGCTCTCGTGCGTCAACCTCTGCCACGGTACCTCAGCCCTTACGAGCAGGCTCGGGTGAAGCGTCATCAATCCGGCCTCGACGAAGCAAACCGTGGCTAGCGTACGCACTAAAGCCTCAGGCGAGGCAAAGAACGAGACTTCCTCGTCCCAGAAGACCGCTTCGACCACGGACATGGTTGCCGCCGTGCAGGCGGCCGTCCAAGCTACCGTGGCGGAAGCTCTTCGCGGACAGGACATTCGCCTGCTTCGAAGCCTGATTATCGGGCTGCTGCACCGCCGGCAAGTTACCACTCCAACTCACCGTTGCCGGCTATACTAACCGATCCACCCGGTCGAAAGGGAGGCTCGTCTCGGCCGCCCAGCCGTCGCTGCGATCCGCCGGCGAACGGCCAAGGGCTACCGCCTGACCTGGGCGTATCCCGGTGGACGCCCGAGCTTTGGAATCGGGCCCGAGCCGCTTCTGGGCCGTAGCAGGCTATGCCAAGCACCCAAGGGTCTCGGCGGCGCTAGCAAAGTGCCGACCGGCCGATAATTCAATGGAAACTCCACGGACGGACGATATCAATAGGGGAATCACCGAATGGACGAACGAAAACGGCTGTGCCTTCTGCGCTTTCCGACCTCACGCTCCTCCTGGCACTCCAGCCAGCGAAGCCTGGAAATATGGCACGGGAGACGGTGCTCACAACCCCGTCATCTGTCAGCCATATATTCGCTTTCTGTGTGAGGCTGGCTGCGGAGAGTGTGGATCGGACGAGCACATTCATAAGCTTCTTCGCTCGATGGTCCGGGTTAAGCCTCAGTAGGGGTCCGGCGGGGTCCCCGTCCTTCAAACCCTGGCGGAGAACATCGCGGGCGGTGGGCCCGAACGCCACCACCACCATCCCGATCCGATCCCTACGCCGCTTGGGGAGAAGAGCTGTCAACGCGGCGATTCTCCCCCTGTCTCTAGCTCTATTCAGTCCTCGACGGTGGGAGCCGCCTCGCCGGCTGAAGCCCCCGCCGAACGGCTATCTCGGAAGCCGGAGTCGACACTTGACCCGGGCTCCTGGAAACAGGTTTGCCCCGGAGATCGTCGCGACCCGACTCTCCGAAATTCGTGTACGTCTACAAGTTCTTCTATTACTTCGCACGCTATTAGGATGTTAGGGGCTGATTCTCGCACGCTGCCCCTCTTGGAGTCTGTTTCTACGGATACTATGCTGTCATCGGTTCCTTCTAACTCTCCTAGGTCTTTCGACGCATCTTCATCCCTGGATTCACCCCCCGACGGCCCTGCCCAAGGGGGTGGGCTAGGTAGATTCGACGCGTCTTCGGTCTCTTCGTTTCGTAAACGAACAGTTTTGAAGCCCTCGAGGGCTGTCGACTCGGTATCATCTTCTGCTCTAGGTTCTATGGATAGGTCCGACGTGGCCGCTGCCGCGTACGAAAACGTTGTTGCTGCTTTACCTGTTTCTGCTCTTTCCCGGCGGGACCCCTCTGGAGACCTCTCTCCCAAGGGCCATAGCCGGAGCCGCTCTGCGGACGAATCGTCGTTGTCTACCGTAGGTTCTCGTGCTGTTGAGGCGGAGACTAGTGTCTCCTCTTCACCTCTCTCCCCGGTTCGTTATATTTCTCCGTCATCGTGTTCATTCTCTCGTCTCGAAGTTGCACCTGTTCTCGTTTCTGACCTGGTTCCCGACCCGGAAGGGTCGGCTTCCGGGGTCGATGAAGTTGAAGGTTCCAAGGGAGCTGCGGCTTTCCGCGCTCACGCCGTGGTCACTCCAGCCTCGGGAGACGCAGGGCCGTCGATTACGATCCCACGTCGCGCACCACATGGACGCCGGCGTCTCCTCTTTCTCTCGGCTCTCCGGAGGATCCCCATTCCAGGGATCGCCCGCCGGGGCCAACCCCCTTCAGGTCTAGCCCACCGAAACTTGAGGGCGACGACCCCCTCCCCCTGAATTCTACTGCCGAGGCCATCCACCGGATCGCCGTGGTTGGTTGTTCCTCGGCCGCCAAGTCTACTGAAGCTGCCCGCGCCCCTACGCGCGAGCTTCAAATGTTAGCCGCCTCCCGTGCCCGGGCTAGCGGTTCCTCCGTCATCTTGCCCCGCCATCTCGCCGAAGCTGCTCTAGCCTTGCGGCGGCCGGACGCGAGCACTCATGCATCGCCCTCTGCCGTGTTGCCGACGCATTTTGACGAGCTTTGCGCTGAGTTGGCAGCGATCCACGACGCCGTGACGTTCGACGCGGCCGAGGGGATTCCTCCACCCCGCGTTCTAGTCGTCGGTGAAGCTAGCGGGGTCGTGTCTTCGATGTTCCTACTTGCCGGAGCGCACGTCGCGACGTGCGATCTACGACCGTCGGAGATCGACTACATTCCCCACTTCTGCGGAGATGCTCTTCACATTCAAAATCTCGGTTGGGACCTCGTGGTCGCGCATCCGCCGTGCACGTATTTGTCGGCGGTGAGTTGCCAGTGGCTCGATCGGGAACCGGGACGTCGCCAGGCTCTCGAATCCGCCGCTAGAGTCTTCCTCGCCATGGCAAGCGCCGACGCGCCTTTCGTTGCCGTCGAAAATCCTCGAATGCACGCGGAAGCCTCTGCCTTAGTCGGGGGGTTGCGACCGCGGCAGTTTGTGCAGCCGTGGCAGCACGGCACGGGCCATCAAAAGGCAACTGGCCTGTACCTGACGGCTTCACTCCCGCCCCTGCAGCCTTCGAAGATTGTCGAGGGACGTCTATCCGCGATGGCGGATCTATCGCCGTCGCCTCACCGTGGCGCCCTTCGCAGCCGCACCTATGTGGGCATTGCCGGTGCAATGGCGGCCCAGTGGATGCCGATCTTGCGCCGTTATGCGCGCAAAGCCAAGGCGTCGCGTTCGCTCAACTTCACGGTGGACTGGGCAATTTCCCAAGCAGCTGCCAGCTTGAGAGAACGCCCCTCGCTTTGTTCGACCGGCTTCGAACTAGCTGAGCCGAGGACGGCTCTAGCTCGCTTCATGGAGGGGAGAGGCGAAGCAGCTTCTAGCCCTCACCTCACGCCTCCCAGCGGTTCGCCAGTGTCTGATTCGGTTGTCGTGATCTCAGACGCGGGCCCCGTTGCCGATGCGTCTCGCCTGCTTCATCGGAAGGACTCGGAAACCAACGCATCGCAAGACGGGACCGTGGCGGAAGTGGACTGCTTCACGCCGTGGGAGTGGCCCATGAAGGACCGCTCTACAACGCCAGGCCCTCCAAACACGGTGAAGAAGCGCCGCAGCAAGTGGCAGGTCTTCGACCGTGATGTAATTTCGGGGGTCCATCGGTGGCGGGATGTCACGCCTTCCATCGCCCAAGAAATCGCTGAGCAAGCGGCAGCTGCGGAGCCGTCGGAACCTTCCATCTTGTCTCGACTGGGCTCTCAAGGCATCAATGCACTATCTCCGAGCGCCTCCTTCACGGCTGGCGACGAAGGAGTGGCCGAACCGACCGGTTCGGTCGTAGCCGAAAGGCCACTTGAAAACGGGGATGTTGGGCTGGACTCGGGAGAAGATGATACGCCCGAGACTCCAGAACACCGGAGCATGCAGGCCCTCGAGACCAAGCCCTCCGACGCCGCCGACGGAGAAGGTACTCCACAGGCATTGTGTGGCGATGGGGCTGCCGCTAGGGGCCTCAGTGCGGCTGGTTTTTCCGAGTTGTCGAAGCTTCCGAAGACAGACTTGCAGAAGTCCCTGGAGAAGGAATGGTCACGCCAAATGGATCAACCTCGGCATCCGACGGACCGTCGAGGGCTAGGCTATGATGGCGTGCCTAACCCCTCTAGTTCGGCAGAGGCATCCCCATACTCTTCAATACCATTCGTGCCGCAGACGGTAGCCGCCGCTATCGAGCGAGTGCCCCACGTCGATGAATCTTCTCCGTCCAGGCCAGCCTCCAATCCAACCACCCCGTCACCCGGAGCCGGAACCTCGCTTCCAGTAGAATCTATCGCGGACACGCCGCCGCCGCTCTACCCTCGTCACTGCCTCTATGTCCGCGATCTCGTGGTCTGCCGTGCCGATGGCGACCGCGCAGCTCAAGGGTTCGTTCTCCCGGACGTTGCCCTCACGGTGAACAGCACCCTGGCTGACACTGGAGCGGGCCCGTCAGTAATCACCACTGCTCTTCTCGATCGACTACCTGAAGACGCTTGCGTCGAACGCGTATCGGACGCTACCGTCCCCAACCTACATGGGCCGGACGGCCTTCCTCTCATCACTAGGGGCCGGGCTAGCCTCGTCTTCTCCTTGTCCGGTCGCCTCTTTCGTCATTTGTTCGCGGTCATCGAAGGGAACCCGATGCTTCTGCTCGGGAACGATTTTTTGGCCGCCCACTCCGCTACCATTTCTCTCGACGCCGCGAGCTCGGAAGGAAGCCTCCGCCTCCGTCCGGCCTCTGGCGATTCAGATGACTCTTCAAGAGTCCTTTCCGAATGTGTAGTCAGAGTTTCCACGGCGCCGCCCCCAGTCGCGGACTCCGGCTTCGTCGGAGCTATCTCGATGTCACCCGGTCAGCCGCTGACTGTCGACTTTCTGGAGAGGTCGACGGCAACACGAGAGGTCCCGGCCGGATCGGAGGGTGAGGCTGCTGCTGATGCTAGGCAGCCACTCTATACACCTCTCTTTGAGTCTGCCGACGAGTTTGCGGCCAAAGCTCCGGCGTCTACCTCGTCCGAATATCTTCTCTACACGGAGCAAGCGGTGACGATTCCTGCCTTCCACCGCGCAACCATCTGGGTCAGGGTTCCGCTAGCTCTCCGAGATCATTCGGACTGCGCGATGCTGGTCGACCGCCTACCAAATCGCGAGGCTCTCGATTCGTCTCCTCTCGTAATGCCCACGGTGGTCACGCCCACGGACGATCATCGCATCGCGGTGACGATCGTCCACACCGGAGTCGATGCGCTGACCCTGCCGTCTCTGCATCCGATAGCTTCGCTCCAGGTGCGTTTCAAGTTGCACCGGGGCTGGACTCCGACTGGAAGCGAGGGGGACGGTGACCCTGTCACCGCGCTGAGCGAGGAGCAACGATCTCTACTCGACTCAGCCACCATCGATCCAGACCGGCTTCTTTCCGACGATCAACGAGAAGAAGTACGCCAACTCTTGGCCCGGCGCATCAAAGCTTTCGCGTTGCACCCGGGGGCTCCAAACCATACGCACGTTCTCGAGGTGGAGTTGCCACTCAACCCCGGCGCTGTTCCTCACCGGCACGCTCCGTCTAGAGTGGGCCGCGCAGGCGAGCTCATCATAGAAGAGGAGGTAGCCAAGATGGAAGCCGCCGGCATTATTCGCAAGTCAAATTCGGCTTGGGCTTCCCGAGTAGTCCTGGTCAGCAAGAAAGATGGCTCCGTTCGATTCTGCGTGGACTACCGCGACACGAACGCCAAGCTACGCGTCGAGGATAGCCCTCTACCCCTCATTGTAGAGGCTATTGATAGGCTAGCGTCCGGCCAAGGGCCGCTCAGTTCTCTCTTTTTATGTACTCTCGATTTAGCCTCTGGTTTTTGGGGCATCCCGATCAAAGAGTCGCACAAACATATCACCGCTTTCACTACCCACCGCGGCAAATACGAGTTCAACTTTCTACCGTTCGGCATCCAATCAGGTCCCTCCTACATGTGCCGCTTGATGGACATCGTTCTCGGTGCGCTAGCGTGGGAGATCTGCATGCCTTACCTCGATGATGTGGGCATCTGGTCAACGGGCGTGGGACCTTCCGAAGAGGCCAGGGCACAGGCTTCGTTCGAGCAAATGCTTCACCGGCTAGACCTAGTTCTCGAGCGGCTAGAGTGGGCCGGCCTGACCTGCAAGATGTCCAAGTGTGTCTTCTTTGCCACCTCTACGGAGTACCTCGGTCACGTTGTCTCGAGGGAAGGTCTCAAGATGGACCCGAAGAAGGTCGCAGCTGTCGCCGACATCGACCCGTCATCCATCAACTCCTTGGAAGCGGTTCGATCTTTCCTCGGCCTTTGCTCCTACTATCGTCGATTCATTCGCCAATTCGCCGCTAAGGCTGCTCCTCTCACTGCCCTCACGCGGAAGGGCTGCGACGTGGCAAAGGAGTCCCAGTCCGAGGAGTGTCGCCGAGCTATCCAAGAGCTCAAGACAGCGATCACCTCGGAGCCCGTCTTGACTCCACCCAGGGATGATCGGCCCTTCATCGTCAAGACCGATGGGGCTAGCAAGTTGGGCATCGCCGGCATCCTCTCGCAGCTAGGAGACGATAACCGTGAACGAGTCGTTGGGTACTACGCTCGCAGTCTCACCTCGGCCGAACGCCATTGGACGGTGACCGAGATTGAGCTCTTGGCTGCCCTGGAATCAATCCGAAATTGGCGACCCTACCTTTGGGGGCGTCGGTTCAAGTTAGTCGTCGACCACTCCGCGCTGCGATGGCTGCATACCATGAAGGATCAAGTAGCCGGTGGGCCAGCCTCTCGGCTGACTCGGTGGGCTCTCAAGTTGGCTGAGTACCGGTTCGATGTCGAACATAAACCAGGAGCTGTTCATCAGGATGCTGACGGGCTGTCTCGGCTAGCATCCCTGGAGCCGGAACACGAAGACGAACCACTCGCCGGCCCAGCGTCGTTAGCGGTACGTGAGCCTGGCTCAGAGTCTCTAGCCGAGCATGAACGGTCTCATCCGGTGGCTGCCATCACGCGCTCCGTAGCTACGGCGCGAGGGCTTCAAGCCTTGGACCGATCTCGTCGTCGAGCCTCCGATTCCGGGCCCGCCATCCAGTCCAGTTATTTGGCTCCGGGTACGCCGACTTCCGCAGAGATGAAAGCGGCCCTGGCGGAAGATCCGTTCGTAGAGCCACTCCTAGGCTCAGGAGAGACGGCCAACCACGAGCCATCAGGCCAAGGGTCGCCTCCGCCGGCCGCCGCCTCAGGCCCCGTTGCCGACGATGATTCGTGTTCCAGTCCTGTCGCTCCCGCTCCCGTTTCCGCTCAGCAATCCAAGATGTTTCGCCGTTTCGTCGTTCACGATGGGCTCGTCTACTATCGCACCGTTCCTGACTCCACCGACCCGGACTCGCTAGTGCTCTATGTTCCGCCCTCGTTGCGGTCTCGCTACCTCTTTGCCTACCACGATCGCTCCGGTCACCTTGGAGTTTCTCGTATGTCCGGTCTTCTTCGTACTCGGGTATACTGGCCTGGCATGTCTTCCGACGTTGCGTCCTACGTCCGAGAATGCCACGAGTGCACCCTCGCCAAGCCGCTACCTAGGGCTCTAGCGTCGCCCTCCGGTCTCTCTGTGGGTACCTACCCCTTTGATGTGGTCTACTGCGACGTGCTCTCGCTAGCTCCCACTCACAACTTCGTGCCTGGAGTCTCGGGTTACGACAAGCTGGTCGTCTTCATCGACTCGCTCACTCGATGGATTGAGGCTGAGCCGTCGAATGGGGATCCCTCGTCGGAGATGGCCTTGGACATGTTCATCCGCTTGATTGTGACGCGGTATGGAGTCCCTAGGCAGCTTCGAACCGACGCCGGTTCGAATCTATGTTCGGTTCTTGTTTCGCGTATTCTGGAGCTCACCGGGACTGATTTGTCGAGTACAGAGCCGTACCGACATGAAGGTGTAGGCTTCGTCGAACGCGCTCAGCAAACGCTCATCCGTTTAATGCGCGCCTCGAACGAGGGTGGCGGTCATTGGGTCGACCATTTGCCGTTCCTACTCCTCTCGTTGAGGGCTTCCTCCGGTCGTGTCACCTCCCGGTCTCCAGCGTCTTTGATCTTTGGGCGTGAGCTGCGTCTGCCCGCTCAACTCTCTGATCCGAAGTCTGTTTCGCCAACTGCTCTCGAGGCGGCGTCCGCCGACGTTCGCTCGTACGCATCCAGGCTCAATGCGAGCCTCCGCCTCTCTTGGTCCAGCGCTCTCGAGGCTACCCTAGCCGCTCAGGCTGAGTCAGTCCGTGACGCTACCATCAAGTCTCAAAGACCAGCTCGTTTCGAACCTGGGGATCGCGTCTGCATGCGATTACCAGGCCATGCCAACAAGTTGCAATTCATCTACTCGGGTCCCTACCGCGTTGTAGAGGCTCTGTCCGACACTAGGTACCGACTCCGTGATTTGGAGAACCGGTTAGTCAAGGAGGAGGTGCATATCTCGAACCTCCGGCCGTATCATACTTTCGTTGATGAAGAGCCGCTGGCTGACGACGAGTACATCGTTGAAAAGTTGCTCGATCGTCGTAGCCATGGCGATTCCACCGAGTACCTCGTGAAGTGGCGTGGCTATTCTCTTCGAGAAGCCACCTGGGAGCCTCGTTCCGAGTTGCTCCGTCGTTGTTCTGATTTGCTTGATGATTATGATCGCTCCGTCGAAGAGACTTGTCCAGAAGATGTTGAGTCCCCGGAAGCAACTTCTTCGTCGGCCAGGAATACTCCTCTTCCTCCCGTTCTCGATGCGCCGTCTTCGCGCACTCGATCCAGGCTCCATTCTCGTTGATCCCATGTCTTGGGTAAGGGACCCGTCCCTCTAGGCTAGCCCCACGCCTCGGCTAGGGCTCCGAGTTCAAATTTCTGTCAGAGCGAATCATGGAGGTGCTGAACGCGTGCTGCCTGCGCTCTACACCCGGCGCAACACCCGAGCAAAGCTCCTGTAAAAGGGAGAAGTGGGTGGGGCAGTGCGTACGAAAGAGGCCGCCGCGTTAAGCCGCCGATTTCGTGCTCGCTTTGGATCCAAAGGGTGTTCTTGTCTCCACGTTTCGCTCGCTATGTTCCGTTGCTTCTTGTTCCGATTCTGACCTCTGGTCAGCTCAGGTTCCAGTTTCCAGGTCTCTGTTTCCAGGTTCACCGCTCGACATCGGGAGACGTCTCGATCTTAGTCGGGGGGTGTCGCATTCATCCTAGATGATGCGATTTCCAGGCTCTTGTTTCCAGGTCCTTCGCCGTGCGGCCACACGGTGAAGCTCAGGTACATCTAGGTTGGTAGGGTTCGTCCCTAGCGATCTAGAATTCGAGTTCTCGTTTCGTTCCTTCTAGCCTGTCTGTCAGGTCTAGATTCCAGGTTTCCTCCTTTCGGGTAATCTTGACCCAAAGGAGCCAGGTCGCCTGTCACTCGCTGCGCGCTTGTCTCAGGCTCTCAGGTTACCTTGTGAAGGCTTGTTTAGCTTCTTGCAAGGCTTGTCGTTTCTTGTTGGGTTCCGGTTCTTTCTTGGGACCTGCTCACTTTCGTTGTCGTCCAGGCCTGTTCTTCGTAGGTTCTGCTTGGCCTGGTTAGGGTTTCGTTGCCTTCCCGCGTTCGGCGTTTGGCGTTGGCGTTCGGAAATTTCCTCTCACATTCCCTAGGTCCGCTACCCTTGGCTTGTAGGTCCTTGCTTCTTTCTTCTCGGTCAAGGTTTTGGCGAGCAAGTCGGTTGCTCTATCCGCTCGAGATTTGAGGTTTAATTTGCTATCTCCCCTTGGAGACCGGTGTAGGTTCGCTTCCTAGGTGAGGGAATCTTTCCCCTTGATGCAAGTTACATGCAAGCCCTTGGCCCCTTTGGTGTTTCTTCCCCTTGGTTGCTACTCAGAAGCGTCTAGAAGGTTCACGCTCAACGGCAAGATTTATTCGGTCGTGAAGATATCTCGTCGCGATCTGTATCCAAAGTGATCGCCGTGGTCGCGCGACAGGACGCTCCCCTTCGGACTCTCCGCTACGTGGGAAGTTACAACGGAGACACGCTCCGGCCGTCGCTGCGGAGTCTCTCTCTCTCTCGCTCTCTCTCTCCGTCTCTCGCGACGTGGTTGAGTTATCGGTGATTTGGGGTCGCGGTTGCTTGATAATTTGCTTGGTTTGGGTGAATGATTCCGGTGTGTTCGTGGGTCGGTGTATCCTGTTGTTCTAAGCTCCGTTGTCCGTCGTTGTTCGCTGCGTCGCTGCACTCAAGCAGCCTAGGCTCCCTCCCTGAGGGAAGAGTTCTTTGTAGGTCTAACAATCTCTTAAAACCCAACACACTAGGGCCGCTAGGAGCGCCTCGCCGCCCCACAGCCCTTCGTTCGCCGTTCGTTCCCCGTCCAGACACCCAAATGGGGTTGCCCGACCCAGTCCAGAATTTCATTCACCCGACTCCCGGTGGGGAGGAGGGCCAAAGCGCCGCGCTAGCCGCCGGTGCTGCTCGCGACGGAGTGGCTCAGAGCCCTCCGGCTCCGCTCGACTCGACAGGCTACGCGTGTCGACTTTCGAAAAGACTGCGGCTCTCCCCAACGGGGTGCGACTGAACCACTAGTCCAGGGAGGGCGGTCTTCCAGTCCGCGGAGGACGGGTTCAAGTAGCGAACTATCCATATCGCTTGAAGTGCTTGCGTATGTTCGGTCATAGGGAGCAACCCGATCCCCAGGAGGGGCCGGTCCTCGTTCGTTCCCACTGCCTCGGGTACGCCGGATAAGTTATCCATCTTCTACCCTCTCGCGAGGTGCCAATCTCCTCTGCTCGTAGCCGTGGGGACCTATCCCAAAGTATTGTTTGTACGTCAGAGTCGATAGCTTCCATGAACCACGCCCGGGGGGTGGAGGTGGATAGCCAGTATCTCGGAGTCCCGTATAAAATAAAGTTCACTAGTAGAGTCCTCCCGTAAATCGAGAGGTTCTGGACTCCTTTCCACGCTGCGATTTTCTTCTTAAGCTTGGCGCGTGGGGCGTCCCAGGTGGGACGCGGTGGCGAGGGTCGCCTGGGGCTCGGGAGCGGTCGCGGCACGCGCCATAGTTCAAACTATAACAATAGTTTTTCCCTTCACCACCCCCAAAAATGTGTCCCTAGATGCAAACGCCTATGGCCTATGGGTCCAATTGTTGCAGACAGTTCGCTACTTGTCACGGGACGAGGGAGTAGGCCGCGCGGGTTGATTTCAAATAATAAAGGAGTCGTCTCAATGTTCATCATCGTGATATAATCTACGCTATTTCTAGGCGGGAAGCATTGCGTAAAGCATTACTTTGGATGTCGTCAGAGGTTTTACCCGAGCGAACCCCTACAAAGTCTTTCCGCATCTTCAGATGCTCGCTGCGCAGCAGCCGGCAGCCGCCCGTCGCACGGTGATTCGTGCTTCAGCAGCATGAACACGGCGCGCTCGTACAGCCGGTCGGCGCGCGGCGGCGCTCCCGCGCCTTGCCCAGCCGCGCCTCCCCCCGCAATCCCCTCTTCCTCTCCCTCGCCAACTGGATGTGGCTGGCAACGTCCAACTCGTCAGTGGTCAATGCGGGTCGACCCCCCAAAACCGAAGCCGATGAAAAAGGAACGAGGGGGGGGAGCGGGAAGGAGAGTGGGGGTGGGCTAGGGCGATGTCATAGCGGGGATCCCAGCGAACGGGAGTACACATAGCAACGTAGTAGACACCTTCAAGAATATTTTTAAAGACAAGCCGAATTGCCTTGCACGAATCCAACGTCCGATGTTGCAGATTGTAGGCGGCTCTAGGTCACCCCACACAATACATGGGAGGGGTCGGCAGCCTACGCTGGACCAACTGTCGGACCTAGAAGGGAGATGCCCGGTGAGCAACCACTGCACATAGTCCGCCCGGAAAGCTTTCATGCACTCGAGGCGATCACAGTGGCCCCGGCGGGCGTCACAAACTTGCCGCCATTCGTGTAAGCAAGCTCTGTTGCCGAGCCCCCGAATGCTCCGGTGTACGTGCCGCCGAAGCTGTCGGTGAAGGTGCCCTCTATGACCGCACCCGCTGACCATTTTCCCTCCTAAAGACACGAGGTGGGATGGGAGAATTTGGCGCACACCATCGAGACGCTTGGCCAACCGGGACTCGTCATGAGGATTGAAGGCCCTTTGCCCTTCGACACGGGGACGCGGCAGCTCTAGGGTTTCATCTTCAATAATCAAATATTACCGCGTTCGCTCGTGCGCGCAGGGCGGTGCCGCACCAATTGCGCCCCGGTCTCCTTGTACAAGTAGCTTCCATGTCCGTGCTTTTTCCCGTTCACCCACTGGCCAGAATAGATGTCGCCTACAGAAGCAAATCGGCCCCAATGAGGTTGAGCTGTCTTCAATAAGACAACCACGACGAAGGCGCCAATAAGGTGCCTCCGGTGGACCATTGCAAACCGGGCGGGGGGCACATACCATTGGCGTAAAAACATGTCCCTTGGCCTGACCGGACGCCGTCCTTGAACTCACCATGGTACTTGGTGCCATCGGCGTATGTCATCATGCCAAGTCCTGACTTTTGGCCCATCTGTCGGATTTGATGGCGGGGAGTAGGGAGTAAGTAGATCGCGCGGACGAGAGGATGACACCGGCTTGGTGACGGCGGATAGAGCTAGGAGCGACGGTTTGGATGCGGGCAAGTGCGGTGTGCCCCTCGCGTGCAAGACCTACGAGGCTGCGAAGAAGTGTATTTCAATAGGGAGAGCGGCGGCGCGACCATCGATGTCCACTCACAGTCCACCACGACAGGAATCCGAAGATGTCTAGGGGCGATATGCTGACATCGCGGCGCACCTTGAAGACGCCTTCGTACACCCCCTTTGGCGGCTTGGACTCCTCGTCCTCAGCCGGAACCCCATTGGCATACGTGTATTTGCCCTGGAAGTGGCGGTTGCCCTATGTAAACCACAAAGTGATACAATTGCTGGGTCAGCTGGTCACTGCATATTGCATGAAGCAGAGGTACACGAGGGGCGGGAACGCGTGCTGACGCGCAGCTTGTCCGTGAAGGGCAGACGTGCACCTGGAAGAAGCCGCCCTCGTAGCTGTCACCGTTGGGATACCAAGCCTTTCCAGCATCAGCTACAGTGTGCAGAGATCCATGCGTGAGCACGCTGCTACAGCCACCGCCATGTTCGGTCAAGGGGCTGGCGAAAGGGCGATTGCACTCACTGGACTTGGTGGTGGAACGCGCGCCAAGCAGCCGGATCTCCTTCGTCTTGGTCACTTTGGATGGCTCGCCGTCCGCCTCACTGTCCACCTGATTCCACGAAATCAGGTCGCGAGAGGCACGTCACAACACTCACGCAGAGCGCGTGAACACTAAAAGGCATCGTCTGGTCGATATTGGTGCAGCGTGTGCGGCTACCACATGCGCATGGTTGGCTTGTCTTGGACGAGTGTTGGCACAAGATGTTGTGGCGCTTGGGCCGTTTAAATGGTGATGGTCTTGTCTCGCACCTCCACAGAGATGGTCACGGCTTCGCCTTCCTCGCGCGGGCCTTCATACTTGTAGGGTGGTGGCGCAACCTCTCCTTCTTCCGCCTGCATAGTAGGAGGCAAGGCATACCGGCGAAGCGGGGCATTCGGATCTAGGTTTCTTGGCGTGGGGAATGGCAGCCAGGTGCGTCCTCTGCAAGAGGCAGTGAAGCAAAACGGCAGCAGGGAGAAAGGAGCGAGTGCAACAGCGGAGAGACGCAGGGGGGGCGCGAGTTGATTGACAGGATTTAGTGACGAGGGACAGAGCGCACGGGGGAGGGAAGCGGCAGCAGCAGTGAAAAAGGGTTGCCGATGCGGAAGGAAGGACGAGGGAGGGAGAAGGAGGGAGGGAGGGGGGAAGCGGGCGAGAGTGTCCTTTGCAGTCACCAGAGGAGTCCGTTTGGGGCAGCAGGCGCAGCAGCGCGCGTGTAAGCAGGAGGACCAAGTCGGATTGGGGGCGGTCGCAGGCACAGCAGCGGAGCGCGCGCGCGTGGGGGGGGAGGGAATGGCCGCCCAGAGTGTGAGTGGGAGAGGAAAGGGAGGGGCGGCGGAGAGAAGAGGGTGGGAGGGAGGGGAGGGAGAGGGAGGGAGGTGGAGAAGGGGGAGAGGGGGTGGGTGGGGTGTGTGCGAGAGACAGAAAGGAGAGGGGGGGGGGGGGGGGGGAGGCGAGGGCGGAGCGGGAGGGAAGAGGGAGGGAAGAGAGAGAGCGTGGGCGTCGGCTCACCATCGCACCCACCGCCGGCTGTAACCGCCCGGTGCTCTGCTCCCCTCTTCTCTCCAGAAGTCTCCTCTCGAGTAGAGAGTAAAAAGAGGTCTACTGCAGACTGTAGACTGTACATAGTAGCAGTCTCCTCTCGAGTAGAGAGTAAAAAGGAGGTCTACTGTAGACTGTAGACTGTACATAGTAGCAGTCTCCTCTCGAGTAGAGAGTAAAAAGGAGGTCTACTGTAGACTGTAGACTGTACATAGTAGCAGTCTCCTCTCGAGTAGAGAGTAAAAAGAGGTCTACTGTAGACTGTAGACTGTACATAGTAGCAGTCTCCTCTCGAGTAGAGAGTAAAAAGGAGGTCTACTGTAGACTGTAGACTGTACATAGTAGCAGTCTCCTCTCGAGTAGAGAGTAAAAAGAGGTCTACTGTAGACTGTAGACTGTACATAGTAGCAGTCTCCTCTCGAGTAGAGAGTAAAAAGAGGTCTACTGTAGACTGTAGACTGTACATAGTAGCAGTCTCCTCTCGAGTAGAGAGTAAAAAGGAGGTCTACTGTAGACTGTAGACTGTACATAGTAGCAGTCTCCTCTCGAGTAGAGAGTAAAAAGAGGTCTACTGTAGACTGTAGACTGTACATAGTAGCAGTCTCCTCTCGAGTAGAGAGTAAAAAGGAGGTCTACTGTAGACTGTAGACTGTACATAGTAGCAGTCTCCTCTCGAGTAGAGAGTAAAAAGGAGGTCTACTGTAGACTGTAGACTGTACATAGTAGCAGTCTCCTCTCGAGTAGAGAGTAAAAAGAGGTCTACTGTAGACTGTAGACTGTACATAGTAGCAGTCTCCTCTCGAGTAGAGAGTAAAAAGAGGTCTACTGCAGACTGTAGACTGTACATAGTAGCAGTCTCCTCTCGAGTAGAGAGTGAAAAGGAGGTCTACTGTAGACTGTAGACTGTACATAGTAGCAGTCTCCTCTCGAGTAGAGAGTAAAAAGGAGGTCTACTGTAGACTGTAGACTGTACATAGTAGCAGTCTCCTCTCGAGTAGAGAGTAAAAAGAGGTCTACTGTAGACTGTAGACTGTACATAGTAGCAGTCTCCTCTCGAGTAGAGAGTAAAAAGGAGGTCTACTGTAGACTGTAGACTGTACGTAGTAGCAGTCTCCTCTCGAGTAGAGAGTAAAAAGAGGTCTACTGTAGACTGTAGACTGTACATAGTAGCAGTCTCCTCTCGAGTAGAGAGTAAAAAGAGGTCTACTGTAGACTGTAGACTGTACATAGTAGCTTTCTCCTCTCGAGTAGAGAGTAAAAAGAGGTCTACTGCAGACTGTAGACTGTACATAGTAGCAGTCTCCTCTCGAGTAGAGAGTAAAAAGAGGTCTACTGTAGACTGTAGACTGTACATAGTAGCTTTCTCCTCTCGAGTAGAGAGTAAAAAGAGGTCTACTGCAGACTGTAGACTGTACATAGTAGCTTTCTCCTCTCGAGCAGAGAGTAAAAAGAGGTCTACTGTAGACTGTAGACTGTACATAGTAGCTTTCTCCTCTCGAGTAGAGAGTAAAAAGAGGTCTACTGTAGACTGTAGACTGTACATAGTAGCAGTCTCCTCTCGAGTAGAGAGTAAAAAGAGGTCTACTGTAGACTGTAGACTGTACATAGTAGCAGTCTCCTCTCGAGTAGAGAGTAAAAAGAGGTCTACTGCAGACTGTAGACTGTACATAGTAGCTTTCTCCTCTCGAGTAGAGAGTAAAAAGAGGTCTACTGTAGACTGTAGACTGTACATAGTAGCAGTCTCCTCTCGAGTAGAGAGTAAAAAGAGGTCTACATTCTAGACTGAAGTAAACGAGGTGGCCTAAGCAAGTAGAACAACTGGGAGTCCCTCGTTTGCCAGCGACCGCCCCGCACTACTTCTCTCTCTCTCTCTTTCTCTTCTCTTCTCTACTCTACTCTACTCTACTCTACTCTACTCTCTCTCCCTCTCTCTCCTCTTTTCTCGAGTCTCTCTCTCCCTCCCTCTCTCCCTCTCCCTCCTCCCTCTCTCTAATCTCTCTCCCTCTCTCTCCCGCTCTCTCATCTTCCTAGCTTAACACTCTCTCTCCTTCTCTCTCCTCTCCTCGAGTCTCTCTCTCTCTCTCTTGAGCTGCCCGGGTCTCTCTCTCTGTAACCGCCAAGCCGCACCAGCCAACACCCACCACCACCCCTCCAAATATCTAATAAAACAGGGCCGAACCCTAAAAAAGCATGGGAGGGGAGGAGCGGCGAGAGTGTGTGAGAGCTGCCGGGGGGGGAGGAGGGCGAGAGTTGGCTCCTGTACCAGGCAGGCTGGCTCCGGAGCACCTATCGGAGACAATGTTCTGAGGGCCTTTTCATATAGATAAACTGCGGTGAGAGGGCGAGTGTCGCGTTCGGAGGAGCGTGCTGCGTTACGATGTCCGCCTCTCTCCTCCCTCTCCTCCGCTCCCCTCTCGTCCTGTCGCCTTCGCAGCTGGCTGAGATCTGGAGCAACGAGTCGGACGAGGCGGCCGTTTCATTGCTCGGCCACATCGCGCGCGCCCAGCAGAGCGATAGAGAAGAAGAAAGAGAAGAGAAGAGAGAAGGAGAAGAGCAGAGAGACGTCTCGGCCTCTCTACGACCAAACTCCTCTCTCCCTACCTCTCTCTCGAGAGAGTGGGAGAGCGAGCGTGGTGCGATCTGGATCGACATGCTCTACTCCACGCTCCACTTTTGCAAGCAGAATGCCTTCTCGGCCCCACAGACTCTCGCGGCACTCGATCTGATCAAAGCGACGGTCTGCCGAGCGGTGGAGTGTGAAGAAGAGAGTCTTGGGAGAGGTAAGGCGGCCCACGGGTTGGGGGAGAAAGGGGGGTTGAGGGAACAGCTGACGGAACGACGGTTTGCCGAGCGGGGGAGTGTGAAGAAGCTTCTTCCGAGAGTCTTGAGAGAGGTAGGGCGGCCCACGGGTTGGGGGAGAAGCAGTGTGGGAAGGAGCGTGGGAGGGAACGACGATCTGCTGAGCGGTCGAGTGCGAAGCTTGGTAAGGGGGTAGAGGGGGGAGGGGGGTTGCGTGCGATGATTGCGCTCAGAGCCTCGAGAGAGGTACGGCGACCCACGGGCGATTTTTTGGGGGGGAGGGGGTAGAGGGAAAGATGCCAAAGCTCAACAAAGTGGGTGGGTATGGTTGGTGGCAACTGGCATGAAGTGGCTTGAAGTGGAGGGTGGCATGTTGCACCATTTCGACGCCGCCCTTCGATGTAGTGTAGTCAAAGTTGCGGTCCTTTAAATTGGCTCCGGCTCAATGACCCTGTGCGTCGCTCACCGCCGCTGCTCACCCACGTCACAGACACCTGCCTGCGTTTCTTTACCAACGGCTTGCTCGAGGCCACCAAGGCCATGGCACCGACAGACCGCTACTCGCTCGCCGACGTTGAGGCACTCATGGCTCACGCCCGATCCGCTGTGCTTGATCATATCAAGTTGCTACGCCTCGTGTTCACTACAAGACAAGAGGTGAGAGCTCGTACCTATTAGGACCAGCCACATAACTCATGCCGCAGATCCTGTAGGACCCTGAGCCTTGAGCGGAGGGCGTCGGAAGTGGCACTTGCGCGGCGCACACCTTTGCCATGTCTCTCCATGACGCGCGTGCTCACATCACGACGTTGTGCTCCCAAAATTGCAGACTCGGGCGTCGAGCGCGAACTACTTCGTACAGCACCCAGCCTTGCCACTGCCATTAGACGGTGCCACCCCCATCGACTCCATTGATGAACCACTGGAAGGGGAGGCTTCCATTGAGGTGAGAAGAAGAGCAGGCCAATGCTACCCCTGGTCGTATTGAGCACGTGCTCTGGATGCGGGGTGCGCCGCACGCGTGGACAACGCGGCGGCTGCATCGACGCGGATGCTCGCCATCAATTCGTCCATCGAGATGACCCCACGTCGTAACCCGTCACGATGCATTCACCCTTGCAGATGGAGCCCGCCACAGCAGCTCTTACCGTCGCTGCCGCCACATCGATGGCTGCTAGGGCCACCGAGGGGGTCTCCAACGAGACCGCACTGGAGGTGAAAGACGAGCGCTGGGTTGAGCCCAGTGACGATGGGTTGCCGCCTCCTCCGCCTGGTGACGATGTGAGCGCCAGCATCGGCCGGTACATCTCCAGCTACCTTGCTCAAATGCAGGCGGCGATGGAGGCTAAGCAGGCGAGTCAGCACTACGGCCCCTCGCCAGTCGCCGTCGTACCGTCGGTGACGAAGGTCGTGTGGGGGGAGGGGGTCGCCACCTCGACGTGTGGTCGTGCCTCGCCCTCTCACCATCCTCCTCCTCACCTCAGGCTGCGAGGGAAGAGGAGCTGAAGCAGCGCATCGCAGAGATTGAGAAGAAGTCGCGCGGCGGCCGATGAGACAATGCTCCACGCTCTAAGGGCGCTCAGCTCAGCGGGACGCGTGGAGGCCCCAACCAGCGACGACCGTGGGGACGTACTGCTCATAGGTGGGCCCGCTCATCTTTGGCGTTGTCGAACCGTCCGGAGCGAAAGACGAAAGCGGTGGCCACCTTGGTGCCTAGAGCCAAGTTCGCTAGTCTCTACACTACGATGCGGTGTGTTTGGATCAATGTCGTGTAATTCAACTATCTTTAAGAAGATACGGTCAGGAAGCGAACGCCGCCACCTTCCTCTCTCGCCGTCTAGGCCACCGGTGCGGGCTGAAAACCCATAGACACCGCCCATGTCTCTGAAGCGTGGGCATTGGGACACCCATACCAACCAGGTGCACGAGAGCCCCATCGCGTGCCGCCGCTCGATAGATACAGATGGTGTGGTGTGTCACCTTTAACCATGCTCGTAGCCATCCGTGCGATGCGGCACACACAACTTCCACCAAATACCCACAACCACCCACTACCCACTCCAGAAGACACCCCACTGCCTGATTTGGAATGACCTCAAGGCTGGGCCCCTACATTGCGGTGGTACCGCCCTTGCATAGTGAGAATTTGGGGGGCGGGGAGGCGAGCTACTCACCAGAAACATAAACCTTTTAATATACTTGCCTTGAGAACATACTGCACACTGTTGGAGACAGGTGCACGCCGCTCTACTCAAACCCCCCGCACAACCTGAGCCCCTAAGTAGAGCACGAGGGGAGTTGCCGCAAGGCGGGAAGTGAGGTAGAAGAAGGAGGATGGGCGTGGCTTCGTGAGCGTGTTTCAGTGCCACACGTGAGGGGGTTCAAACGACAACACTGAGGCGTCCGCCAGCAGAGCTCGGTTCAGTCGGCGGGCGAACGTGAAGTTCGACCCGCAGAGCCGTCTCCTGGCGCCCAAGCTGGTCGCTCCAGTCGCGAGCGAGCCTGCAACACCCCACCACACGCCTACAGGAGCGTGGTGGAGATCGACCACCTCGAGCGAGGCGGACGCCATCCCTCCGCTCCGCAGACAAGAAGCGGCAGAGGAATTCTTCGCCCCCCCTCGCGAAAAAAATCCTCGCTTCCAGGAAGGATGGGAGGGGTTTTCTTTTTCTTCCCCTCCCCACCCCTAGAGAGAGACGAGGGGAAATCTTCCCCCGGCCCGACGATAAAAAAATGTGGACCTCTGGATCAACAAGAGACAAGAGTTTTTTTTTCAACCCACTCTCCCCCACCTCTATCAATGGTGTCGCTCTCACTCCTCTCGGTCGCCTTTGTCTCCGCGATGGTACCAAGGCGATAGTAGTGAATCCTGATTTGATCCCGTGATGTTGAGCCACAGCCCATCGAAACGCGCCTGCCCTATGCCACGTTCCCCGAGTAGCAGCGGTGTGCTTTTGGCAACTGTGAAAGATGCTGGCGCGTTTTTGACCCCCACTGCTTTTGACTATGTGCAGGCCACTCCACGTTCTTGGGGTATCCTTGGACACCCAAGATAGAAATCGAACACGTGACACATGAGCGACGTGTCCCCCCCCCCCCCCCCCCCCCCCCTTCCGATGAACCCCCTGCCTCCTCTCACGATGCCATGGTGTGTCGGGGAGTGACTCCACCACCTTGCCACCCATAGGAGTCTACTTTGGGAGAAGGGGATGGTCAATCGCGTGTGTGAATCGGAGCAGTGAATGTTGGGCGCACCCCCTTATCGCGTCGGCCAATCGCCGCTTGTCGGCCTCGCAATGGCCGCCAACTGGAGCTCAAACCTCTTCACAATTAACACCATTGCATTAGGTGTCAGTGAGAGTGCCGTCCTCCTTTCCCTGGCCCTTGGCCAGCTATTTTGGGCATCACGAGCCTTCTTATCATGGCTAGGAAGACGCGCTCACATTTTCATCTTATGTGAATCCGCTCTTCGCCCAAAGAAGTACAAATGTGGCTTCCATTCGTCACTTTAATTCCGATTGGTTGGTGGCCATACATCATGCAAACCTGCAGTATAAGTGGGATCGTTGGACCAAGCATACTTTTGAGCACCATTAAAAACTTGGTATGCAAAGCATCTTAGCAAACGTTGAGCGGATTCTCATTGAAAGCCAACGGCAATAGGCCCATGCCTGACCACGTCACCTTCAGGAAAAGGACTCGAAGAGCTGTTTGAAGTGTTCAAGCGACGAAACTGATTTTGGCCCCTCCCAATAGAGCTTACCACACGTACGACAGGAAAAAAAATTGTGTACCGCCTGCGTTGATTGTTGCAACACCGCAGGGGTAATAGAGGGATCAGATTTCTATAGAGGCATAGCAGCCTTCCTGCATAAGGTTGGTGCCGGCAGCTACAGCTGACGCAAGGCAACGTTCGGGCGTGGCAATCACGGTAGCACGGGTGCCACCTGAAGAACATTTGGCGGGCAGCCACGGGCCTTTGCCTCGTCTCTACCGAGTTGGATGTACCCCCTCCCGTTGCAAACGGCGCATCGCATCATGAATTCGGTGGCGTTCAATGATAGACCAAATCGGCGCACAATGGACTATAGGGAAATCGCAGGAGGCAGGAAGCGTTAAAATCGACCATGTGCCCACGGCATCCGTGTAAAACTGCTGCTCTGCGCACCGCATTGCCGAAGCTCCTTCCCCCGACGTGAGACGTGATTTTGCAAAATCACCTGCATTTGTTGCTTGGGATCGTTGGCGCTGATCACAATGATCGCACAACAGCAATCACGACGCTCGCTCAGCTTCTTGTCGCGAGTGATGAGGATCCGCCCTTGGCGAGCAGCGCGAGCGAATAGAGCTGAGGCGGCCTCGCCTTCTTCGCGAGGGAGAGAATCGACACCTGGGCTGGGGGCAAGGGTGTACGTTGAAAACTAGCGGAGCAAAGCGATTTTGCGCTAGCACTTGAAGCACGGACACCGAAACGCGGTAAGCCTCGTTCAAGTGCAGACAGGACATCTACATGTCTCCTTGTTACACAATACGGGATGCCGAGCTATCAATCTCGCCCGGCGCCTTCCAAGCAGACCTCGCACCAATTGCACGGAGCCATCGTAGGAGTTTGCCAAGGGACGAGTCAATGATTAGACGCAGGTCCTCAGGGTGCGCGTTGCCGACTTCGAGTGAGCCTGCCATCATCCAAGGCCATCGCCATCATATTCTTGGGGGGGAGCAGAGCAGGCGAGCTCAGCACCACGCGGCTAGATAGCCCATCGCCATTGGGCAACCGACGAACTCACCGCTAGCTACTGCTGCTGCAGCGATGCCCACGACACGACTGCCGCATCTGTCATCTCCTTCGCAAAGAATCCTTGCGTCAAGCTTGTCATCACGCTCGGCAATGCCAGGTGCATCCTCGCTCAGCGCCGACCCGCCGGAGTCTTCGGCGATAAATGCCGTTGAGACAAAGTCCAAGGACACGAGAGATATAGTGGGCATGCGTAGCAGCACGCCTACGCGCACGATGCATGAGAGCGAAGCAATTTAGAAGGAAAACAAAATAAGGCTGTGACTCGATCGATTTGGTCAGCGTGTAAGAGCTAGGAGAAGAGGCAGCATACCTACGGAACCTCCACCCGCTAGAAGCGCATCGGCACGCGCCACGGCGTTATCAACAACAACGGGCACACGGGCTCGATGGCCAATCGGAGGAACCGTCCCGGGCGTGTACCCAAAAACGGACACGCATTCTTCAGGGCTTGCCATTCGGACCTGTCGTAGATTAAGAGGTGGCCAGTCCTCGTTAAAGCGGGCGAGGCAGGGCGTCGAGGGGGGGGGCATGCTTTGGCCGAGTCGTAAGTGTTTTCCTTGTGCGCTGACCGCATTGGAACACGCTTCAACGAGCTCACACACCTGCCGCGATACAGATCTCCGCGAGGAAATAGGGAGCCGAAGGTGTGCTGCTAGCTTCAGTGCATCAAGCCTTGAGGTGGAGGCGACGATGGCCACAATCGGTTGTCTGCCGGCAAACAGCGCGAGCGACTTCACTGGCATGGAGTCGGTGGCCTCGCCCCAGCGCACTTCGTCTTCTACGCTGATCCAATGCCGATTTGTGCTTGCTCGACTGGTCAAATAAGGAACATGTCGACAAATAGGTCGTGCGTCGTCGGCAAAGCTGGCCGCAACGGCCACAGACTTAACGTTTGCGTTGTCATTGCAGTAGACGTCGCCGACAAGAGCCTCTGTAGCGGACAAAGGCGTTAGTGCTGTGGAATCTGACGCGCCAATGGGTGCCGAACGTGCCGATGCTAGGGCTCTTGGACTTTCTGCTTCGCATATGAACTCAGCGCCTTGAACACCTAGCGTATTGATTGCAGCCCGGAGCGTCAAGCAACTCAAGGCTTCTCCGAGTTCTGTCATGGCCGCTTGACGGCACCCATCGTCGCCCGCTTCTTTCCGCTGCTGACGTCGGCGCACCGAATGCTGTCCCTTTTGAGTAGCACAACGGGAATCGGTACTAGAGCGCTCGCCAGCGCCACGTAGTGCATCTGACTCGACAATGGGCTCGATCCACGAAGCAACCCAGGACATGAAGGCGGTGGCATCGTTGAATAGTGCTTGGTTCTTTGCGCACTCATCCGTCGAGTGGCCTTGCTCAATGGCCAAGCTCGCTTCTTGCTTGTGGGCGATCGAGGTCGTGAGGTCCAAGGCAACGGCGTCCCGGAAAAGACGACTCAAGATGCCGACAGCCACCATTGCGTCCTTGGCTGCATATTCGACTTGAATAGGAGAGAGGACGGGCGCCTCCCAATTCCCACATCGGACGTCGTGGGGCTTGGCTAAATGGCAGCCGAGAACCTGTAGAGCAAGGGCCACACGGGTGATTCCTGGAACGAAATCGGAGGCCTTTGGCATTCACAGGTCTTTGGCATTGACTTCATTCCCGCACGTAAATGGGTCTACGCACCGACTTGGATCGCTCCCCTCCCACCCCCAGCCGCTCCTCACCTGTGCCGTTAGCCGCTGCAATCCCTTAGCTGAATAACCCAAAGATGAAGCTGGTTTCACTAGCTCAACCATACCGGCTGCCCTCACAGGCCAGTGCCGCGATATGAGCCGAAGGTCATGGACGACACCGACGCCCGCTTTGATGATTGACGGATCTGCAAGAAGCTCTAACAAAGAGGGCGGCAGTGTGGTGGCGTGACCCACAGATTCAGATGACGCAAGGTCGTTGTCTACCAACGCATCTGGTACGTAGGCTCTGCGGCTGCCACCGGCAAGTATATTCATCCTAATAAGCACCACCTCGCCGCATGAATCGTCCAAGCTGCTATAGCCTGTGACACCTGATCTCCACGAGCAGGCCAATTGCAATAGAGCCACTGGGCTGCCCGCCACCCACTCTGCATCAAGACCGACCAAGGGCATCATGTACTGGGCACTAGGCCCATCAAGCAGCGTGTGCACTCCGCGGTCGCTGGCGACGTCGGCGGCGCCCGCCTCCCTGGAGGCGCTCCTCCCTGCCTTTCCACTTGTGTCTAGCCCTTGCACGGCCACCGACGATAGGGGACCCTCTTGTAAACAGCTCCCTCTGCGACCCGTACCGGTCTCGCCTCGGAGTCGATGAAGCATCCTGGCTACAACCTCTTCCGCCTCGGAGGCCGTCTCAGCCACTATGACGCTTACACCTCGCGCCATTTCATAGTCAGGAAGGCGTGCGCGCGCCACCGCTAAGGACGCCGAGCCATTCGTGTCGTGCGAGTGCGCGTCTACGGCCTCCTCACGTGCAATGGCCGAAAAGGCGGCGGCTTCTTGCCACCTCTGGGCGCAAGCGCTGTCTCGGGCGCCGAGAAGGCTCGTGTCGGGCTCGCCTAGGGTGAAGCAAGGGTACGGACAGTGAGCTGGACGGCAGTGCGCGCACCACGTCGATGTCGGAGTCAGCACGTCAATGTCGGAGCAATGCAAGCGCTTGATCCGATAAAATCGGCGGCATGTCTCGAGCTCGCATACAAACATAGAGCCCTCGCTGCTTGGCCGCCCTGATCGTAGCTATACGCGCAATCTATCGCCCATACTAGCATGAACATCAGAAAAATCTCACCGTTTGGCCTACGTCCTTCTTGCAATGTGGCATCCATAGGCGGCAAGTCAGAGCGCCCCTTCTCCTGCTGCGTTTCCGAATTCGAGTGCCCCGATACATTGCGCATCTCGTCCATAGCCTGGCTGGCGAGTAGATAGCGGAGGAGATCTTGCAACACTTCGTCCTTTCCGCAATAAGTCCACGCAAGCCGCACATGCCCAGTGTGCACAAGCCGCTTTAAGCTTGAGCGCGCAACCTCGTCGACTTGTGCCGCCGCGGTCCCGAGCACGAGCTGTTCGTTGTCGGCTCGTTCCGGTGCAGGCTTGTCGGACGAAACGCCCATCGACGCCGGCTTCCCGCCCTCAGCGCAACGCGTGGATGATCTGTCGCCGTGCCGTCCAGGCGCAGGGCCACCATTGTTGTTGACACCGAGCGTGGAGTTGTGGCTGTGCGTCGATTTTACCTCATACGGCATGGGTGTAGACGCCGACAAGCTTCTCCCCATCGCAAACCGAGCATGAGGCGACACGGATGTTGTGGTCCAAGTGCAAAGGGCACTGTGATCTTGAGGAGAATCGGCGTGTTCATGCAAGGGTGCAGCTCGGTGTGTCCTAATGTGCGTTTCCCACAGCGCAGTCGTCTCACGTGAAAGCTTTCTGCGAGCACTACGGCGGTCGGCAATGTCGACCAATGCAAGTATGAACGGTGGCTCAGTGCCCGGAGCGTCGAGCTGTCCTCTATGTGCTGCGCGGGAGCCCCCAACGACTTGCCCATCTGCTCTCGACGTCATGGATACCATGTGTTGCGCGTCAGCAGCTGCCGCTAGTACCTCGGCTAGCTTCCACTCTCCATCGCCACATAGCACATCGAGCCGGGACACTAGAAGCGGAGGAGGCGTATGACCCAGAAGCTCCAGCTGTAGCTGTAAGCGCGCGGCAGCGCGCCGGCGGGCAGCGGCGCCCTCAATGTACTCCTCCATCGGCGTCGCCTTCTCCATCGGGGTCGCCGTCGTCTTAACGGCAGTGAGATTCCTCGGCGTGCCCCACAAGCCGTCCACCGAGGCGATTGCGAGCTCCGGGTCGACAAGCGGAGTGAGTAGCCTTGGCGAGGGATACGCTGAGAGTTCCGGCGTCCGCTTGGCCGCCAGCACACCGAAGGTTTCCGCAATCTCCGCCATCGTAGAGGGACGCAGTGGGAGCTTCCCTGACATCGCATCGGAGAGGATGGACGCTGCTGCGATCGTCACCGCATTCGATGGCGCGCTCAAGCACGTTCGGTCTCTTGGCGAGCCCGGTATCTTTGGCACTCGCCCCGCATGGGCAAAGGCAGCCGTGATCAACGAGCACGGCAGGCGGGCGTGCCCGCTGGCAGCGAGAAGGCGTAGCAAAGCCAAGCACCCCACGCAAGCGGCGCCGTGAACAGCCGCAGCCGCGTGCGCAGCGACACTTGCCTCCCCGTCGCTGACGCCCGAAGCTGTCATGGATTCTTGCAGATAGGAGGGCGCTTGGCCACCAACTGCCAAGGAAGCAGACGTCGTTGCGGACTGGTCCCAGCTCGCCGGGTCAATGGTATCTAGGTGCGTTGTAGGGCCGCCTGGAGCAAGGCTCTCCGTCGCGGCGCCCACGTGTGCATGTGAAGAGGAAGAATCTTCCAGCATGGAGTGTAACTCGACCTCTTCTTCGAGCGCCATGCACAAAGAGAGCGCAAGCGCTTCCCGGCACAAGCTAAACAGATTGCCGGATGATGCGCGTCGGCCCCTCCGTCCATGTGTTGTGCTTGCGAGATTGCCGGAGGCGGGCTCCGCGCAGTCCGCGAGATCGGACGCCGAAACGGGCGCGCCGGATGCACCACAGAATGACGTCTCGGTGTGCTTCGACTCAGGTGCCGCCGAGGCCACGTCGCCGAAGGCGAAGGCGACGCCCTCGGTGAACGTGTGAACGGCGCCTTCTCCGTAGCTTGCAGCAAACGTGGCTCCAGCCCGGGCCGCAAACGCGGCTAGAGCGCGCGCTCGTAAGAAGCACTCGATCAATCTGCGAACCTTGCCTCGATTCATCAATCCCATGGCCTCCGAGATGCGCTTGAGGTACAATAGAATCTTCTCGCACAACGCCGGGATTGCTGCATCGCCTTTGATAGCAGTAGCCGCACGCACATGCAATTCCTCGGCCTCTACCGAGGCCGTGCCGGCCGTGGATATGAGCAGCCTCGCGTCTTGAGCTGCAGCAGTCGGCGGGCGGATCTCAACCTCCTTCGCGTGGGCTTGGAGACCGCTAGCGTCGCTCTCTGCGCCGGGCCGCTCATCCGCCTCGTCACCGATGGCCAAGCGGTCCCCCAGCAAGGCGGCCGTCGCACGCTGGCGTTCGCGCGCGACGACGGCTTCGCGGAACCACGTGCGGCGCGATGAGCCCTTCGATTTGTTTGTAGCCGCACATCCGCTAGGCCCCTCGTCCCGGCAAGCAAGCCTGCGCAACGAGCGGGCATCGCTTACCCTTGTCGACGAGCGGGGCGAAGTTGAGTCGCGCGCATGTCCTAAACAAGCGAAAGCGATGCTCAAGCGCGCCGCTTCGGGAGTTGATGCCGCCGATGCGGAGGCGTTGTCGCTCCACGATTGGTCCCGGAGATGCACTTCAGACGGCCGACCACCCACTGCAATGTTCGCACGAGTGCCTGTCCGCATGCCCCTAGCCGTACTGGATGTGGTACATGTCTTGGCGGCTTGGTAACTGCCCGCCTGGCCGCCATTGTTCGCTCGTCCACGGCCGTGGCTGACTCCATGCTGCGCGTCTCCTACGCCTGACGCGCTGCGCAGACCGACCGGCGCGGCCAGATGTCGAGGGTCCCATCCATCGGGCATTACAAAGAGGCGGTCGTGCTCGACCCACACCCGGTCGTCCTCTGCCACACTTGCGGCGTCGGGAAGGGACACTCCAACGCAACGCTGCATGTCCATTTGGCTTCTCGGCAGCAGCGCGATCAAGAGCACAGGCTGCTCACGCCGCGTGTGGGCGAACTCTGAATTGCGGTGTAGCGCGAGCGCCTCGATGAGCTGCGCCGGATTGAGCAGCCGACATGCAGGAACCCCCAAGGCGGGAATGCCGTCAATGACGGGTTGGCCGCCCACCTCGCTACCTGCGCCAGGCTCGTCGAACCTGGCATCCTTTGTCGGTATCGCCTCTCGGCCAAAGAGCGCACTCTTTGCCATGCTAGTGACCGGCTCCGGGGACACCTCTGACAAGGTAGTGTGCGCGACGGCGGGACCGAGCCAGTGCAATTTTGTGCCACAGCCCGGGGTGAAGTTCAAGTCGGGCGCCGCCCACATGGAGTGCGGGAAGGCGGCGAGTGCAGCGTGCACATCTCGAGTCCACCAACCGCGTGGATGGCGAGGGCTGAGCCAAGGGCACACGGGAGCCGGTGAACTGGCAGGGGGCAACCTAGTGCCTCCAGTCAGTGACGAGGGCGACGACACTAACACGACTCGTGGACAGTTCGACCGAGTTCGTACATCGGGCGGGGCGGCAGTCTCCGCGGGCGAGAGAGGATAAAAGAGGTAGCCGCGCAACAAGCACTTGGACTGCACCGACGGAGCGACCCGCCCACTTTGCGTGTGTGCATGTGCATTCGCAGCCGCGTCTGAGCCGGCCCTCGTGGCTTCGGCCCTGTCTTCGCACGAGACCCTGCAATCGCTCAGGCTGTGATGTGACTTGTCCGGCTCTGCGGCACGACTGCACGCAGCGGTGGTGCCGTCATCGCTCATGGCACACACTTGGTCGCTCGTCTCAGTGAGGCTAAAGCGCTGCATCAAGAACGTGCGCACCGCTGGCGCCGACGAGATTTCGAGCTTCCGCTCGAGTGCGAGCACACGGTGCAGTAAGTTTTCGCCTAGGAACGGCCCCACGTACCTCCCGAGAGCCTCGAGGCCGCTGGTTCCTGCCCCATCGACGGTGGCGTCGACGGCGCAGTCGCCAATGTCAGGCGATTCCGGCGGCACATAGGCGAAGAACTTGATGTGCGACTCAAGATGCACGACCGTCTCCCAGTAGCGGAAGACGAGCTTTAGCTGACCCACAACGGCACCCTCGACGCCGCTGTGCACCTGCTGCTCGCTGAGCACGCCGGCGGCCGCATCGCCAGGCCGGGCCGCCAGGAGGATGGGGCAGAACCTCACCCAGTACTCGAGCAGGGCCGCAAAGTAGAGCCCGAGACGCGTGACCGAGCGCACTGACGAGAGGAAGCCAATCAGATGGCTAGGATCCGCATCTAGCTGCGCGAGCCATGCGGCCGAATCGCAAATGATCCGTTCACACCACTCGTCTGTGAGCTGCGGTAGACGCAACCTACCGGCGGGGCCCGTGTGTGGTTGTTGTTCTGTCGGGTAGTGCCCTCCACATTCACCATCAGGCTCTGCTCGCTCTGGCCCTGCACCACTGTCGGATTCCTTCCGAACGTCTGCGCCCCAAATAGCGTCGCGGTCGTGACTCCGGCTCCTTCCCTCCGCCTCCGAGAGGAAGGGCTTTCGCCTCATATCCTCTGAGTTCAAGGAAGCGGAGAGGACTGAAGCCTCAGCCTGTGAGAGTGAGAGGCCATGCCGAGTCACCACCGTGTTGCATCTTCCTCTGTCTTTGCTCTCACGGAGCTCATCCTCCGAGGAGAAGGGCCTTCCCCTCTCCTTCCCCAAACAGCAGGGCTTTCCCCTCTCCTCCCCCGGGGAAAAGGCCCCCCCCGTCCCCTCCACCGAGCCCTGCTGGCCTTGAGAAGAGGTAGAGGCCCTCCCTCTCTCCTCGGCTGCGCCCTGCTGGAGCAGGTGAGGGGCCCCGAGTGCGGATACGAGGTCTCTCACTACCTTGTGCCGCCACATGCGGAGGAGGGGGGGGGAGGAGGGAGGGAGAGAGGCCCGGGACGGACCCCTTCAGCTCCGCTCTCTCTTCCTGGAGAGGGGAGAGGAGAGAGGAGAGGGGGGAGAGGGGGAGAGAGGACAGAGCGGAGAGAGAAGAGAGAAGAGAGAAGAGAGAAGAGAAAAGAGAGAAGAGAGGGAAGAGAGAGGAGAGAGGAGAGGGGGGAGAGGGGGAGAGAGGACAGAGCGGAGAGAGAAGAGAGAAGAGAGAAGAGAGAAGAGAGAAGAGAGAAGAGGGAAGAGAAAGGAGGGAGGAGAGTGGGGAGAGGGAGAAAAGGGGGAAAGAGAGAAGAGTCTCCTCTCGGCGTCCACTCTATTTTTGTACCCCGATAGCTTGGCCCGTCTATGAATCTTCATATCTTCAAATCTTCATAGATCTTCTTTATATTACGGCCGAAAACTATTGTTAGGAGAGTTCTAGCCGAAAACTATTTGTGGGGCGTCGTGGCTGCGGCGCGCCACGGCTCCCCCTTCCCAGCCCCCCCCGCAGCCCAAAAAAAAATCTGACGATTCTGGACTAACTCCTACTAGGTCTAGGTAATTCTACCTTCTCGACGACACCGACACCGCTCTTACTTCCCTTCCTAGTAGAGCCAATGCGACAAGCATACGCACTCTATTCACTGTCAGAACGAACGCTCCGTGGGGCAAATCATACACTCATTCCCACCATCTACCTCCATAATCTTTGCCAACATCCAGCGCTTGGTGTCAGGTGTCAAACAAATGCCTGCGCCAAGGTGATGTTATAAGCGTGTTCATGGAGCACTCTCTCGAACCAACTCCTTTGCCTCCTCAAGGCTAGAAAAAAAATTTTTTTAATATTCTCGCCTCGCCCGTGGCAATGGAAGACACTCACGAAGCCCCCTCTTTCTCCTCCCTCTCCCTCACTCCCTGCCTTGCGGCAACTCCCCTCGTGCTCTACTTAGGGGCCCGGGTCGTTTGGGGGGTCAGAGCTGAGCGGGGTGCACCTGTCCCCAACGGTATGTTCTCGCCTCCCTCTTGTTCCGTTGAGTGACCTGTTTATAATGTAAGTGCTTCGGGGTGTAGTCGTACTAGTGTGATAAGTCCGTTTATCCGGCATGTCCGTAGTTATGGTCGATCGCCAGTCTTGACATACGGTCGGAGCGGGCTGTCGCGTCTTTTCATGCGAGCCTCTCAGCTAGGCCGAGGGCTTTTGCTACTAGGCCAAATTCTTTACTTAGTTGTAGCCTACCTTGTTCATCCTTGGTGAATATAGGGTTGCTGAGTTCTGTCACCTTTTTCATCTTAGGTTTTCTCCCCTGAGCGGCCTTATACGTGCGCATAGAATTATGAGGATCCGGCGAAGTATTGCCTCGGACCAGGGTGGCGAATCTTATCAGCGTGGACTCCAGGACTGGTATATAGTGGTAGTTGTGCGCCTCGAACTCTACTCTGTAGAAGTCTTTTATTATGTGTTTCCATGCTATTATGTAGAGCGCTTTTAGGCTATCGGGAGTGCTCGTACCGGGGTATGCGAAGAGTCTATCTTTCACTTTCTTTCTGTGCACGCGCGATCTCTTAGCAGTAGGCGTGTGTTTTGTAAGGGCGTCTATTGTTTCGAATATCGTTTTCGTCACGGGGCACCATGCTAGATGGCACGAGTCTTCTCGGTGTTGTACGTCGCAACGCGGATGGGTCCTTCACCTGGGTATCCAAGGGTGGAGTCAAACCTTAGTCTTGGGCGTAAAGGCATCACTCTCACTACGGCGAGCATGGTGGCCGCGGTGCGGCGCCGTCAACTACGCTTACGTCACCCGGCCGAATGGGCCGGAGTGCCCAACTTTCGAACGCCAGCGGGCGCGCTTGGTGAGAGTTCTTGCTGAGGATGCTCTTACGCTGCCCCGGTGCCAACGAGTTCGCGAACGCGATGCACTTGGCGACCGTTCGGTAGATGGCACAGGAAGTCCTGCGGAAGCAGCGCAGCGCGCCAAGAGGGCTGTATTGCAATGCTCGCCACGATTCCCGAGCGCGCGGTTGGGTAGTCTGCGGGGTTGGGAGGCAGCGTACCAATATACTGGATGGGGTTCTGCGCGTAGGAGCGCGTAGGCAAGCCGGTGTCATCCTCCTCAGGTTGGGGCTGGAAGTGGCGTGGTGCGGGGCTGGCGGCCATGCTGCGTGGGCAGGTGAAGCAGAAATCGGCCGAGTGCGGTGGCATGAAACGCCGGTGAGACCGCCGACCGGTGTACCCGGACCATTTAGTCCGAACACCATCGACAAGGGGGGGCTGACCACCGCCGTGCTCTCGTTGGAGCGCGGCGAAGGTCGGCCTGTCAGGCGGGTCGGTCGCCATCGCTCTGCCTCGGATTCGGATTAGAGCGGGGAGAGAGACGGGGGGAAATCTTCCCCCGGTCCGACGATAAAAAATGTGGGCCTCCGGATCAACAAAAGTTTTTTTTTCAACCCACTCTCCCCCACCTCTAATGAAATGAAAACTCATCATTTCTTTTCTTTTCGTCATGCTGTCTTCTCTTCCATCGCATCTGGCATACGCCCGCCCAATGTACCCGCAACATGTCTCGAAAAAAAATTTTTTTTTAAATTCTCGCCTCACTCGTGGCACTGGAACGTTCCCTCGTAGCCACGCCCTTTTCCCTTTCCCACCCTCATTTCCCGCCTTGCGGCAACTCCCCTCGTGCTCTACTTAGGGGCTCGGGTCTTTTGGGGGGTCCGAGCGGAGCGGGGTGCACCTGTCCTCAGCGGCGTGTTCTCGCCCTCCTCCTGTGCTGCTGAGTGACCTGTTTATCATATGTTTTCATATGGCATAACCCCCACATCCCGCCTCCGAAGGTGCGCGCCCCATGGGCTCGCCTGTGGGAAGCGCTGCACACTAACGTAGTGCACAACGTGTTCAAGGACAGCGCCTTTACGACACCGTATAGCAAGAACGAATGCTCGGCATATCTCGAGCACTTACCTGAGACCTTCGCACACGAGGGCCGCACAATACGCAAAAAGGAGTTCCTAGACTCATGGGACGAAATCATCAACTACGCGACGCAAGTGCTAGGGCGATCGAAAGAGCGCCCACCCCCGGTCACCAAGGAAAAAAAGACCCGCGACGACAACACCTCATCTCAAGAGCCGGGGACCGAGACACAGAGTAGGGAAATCAAGGTCTCTGAGGATGAAAAGTACATCAGCAAGCTGAACAACATCTGGCTACACGCCGACACCGACTACCTAGGGGAGATTGCCGACACCGGAAATGTAGCGGACGCTGGAGAAATCCCATACTATCACCCGCCGGCCAGATGGGAAGGCGGCTACAAAGGCCCGAGACATATGGAATACCCCTTGGCGGATGAGTACGCCATACGAAAAGGGAAGATCGCGCTAGACGCGATAGCTGTCGCAGACATCACCAAGGCCGCGCAGAAAGCGACCAAAAGTAGCGCCTCGCAATCAGCAAGATTAGCATGGAAAAAGCGACTGAACATCACCAACGAAGAATGGAAACACGTAGCGAGACTTTACGCAATGCCATTGTTAAAACACACGGACAAACACCTGCACTTTAAGCATATCACACACAGAAGGATCGGCACTAGAAATAGGTTCACAGAGAGCCCGACAATTACGTGTAGACTATGTCACCGACACCGAGAAGACTCGTGCCACCTAGCGTGGTGTCCCGCGACGAGGATAATCTTCGAGGCCATAGATGCCCTCAATAACTACACCCCCTCCCCCGGAAGGTCATGGATGCAGAAGACGAAGGATAGATTGTTCGCATACCCCGGTGCAAACACGCCAGAAAGCCTAAGAGCGCTGTACGTGATAGCGTGGAAATACATACTAAGAGATTTCTACAGAGTCGAATTCGAGTCACATGAGTACCACTACATACCGATCTTAGAATCTACGCTAACGAGGTTTGTCACCTTGGTTAGGGGCCTTGCCCCGCCAAAAACACACCACTCCATGCGCACAAAAAAAGCCGCGCAGGGGAGGAAACCCAAACTCAAGAAACCACTAGAACTCAGCGCCCCCGTATTTATCGAAGACGAAAAAGGCAGGCTACAACTTAGCGAAAACACTAGCCTAGTAGTGAAAGCACTTGGTCTTGCCGAAAAACTCGCATAACACGACGTGTCGCCCTGGATTAACAGATCACCTGGAAATGCGACTGTTCAGTATAATTCACCCACGACTAACATTGCAGCACGCAGGAAAACCGGAACCCTGAACCGCAACATGTCTCGATCATTCGAATTTCATTTTGTAACCCCCTCTGAGAGACATTTCCCTGGATCCTGAGTTTTGGAACGGAGGTAGTACGATTTTTTTGCCGTAGCGCTGGAGCCAAAAAAAATCTACTATTTTCTAATAAGATGTTTTTAATAAGATGTTTTACAAAGGACAAACGACAAACGAGGGGGAGAAGATTCTATGGCGGAACGAGTGCTACTCACGCGAACACTTCACAAGACAAAGAAGGTGAAGGGACGGCTCCTCAACGAGCACGATACGAGAGGAGATGCAACTACACAGCACATACCATCACCCTGGAAGCGGCAGTCTAGGGGGTTTGGCAGTTGGGAGGCGGCAAGGGGTGAGGGCGGCGGCTCCTACCCACGTCTTGCGAGCAATAGAATATACACGGCCGGGCGGTTGTGAGGAGGACGGCTCGAGACCCTTCCGTCCGTCAACGAACATCTTTGCGGGGGTGCATAGCACGGCGAGGCTCCGCACCGACCCGGTGATAGGCGCGGAGGGCGTCGCGAGCGGCCGCTCTACGAGGCTCTGAGGCAGAGCCGCAAGAGCTAGATCGATTGAAGCGGCGCGGTGGTGAAGGAGCGCCCAGCAAAGGATAGACGCTCAGCCTCGCAATCCAGCTGCCGGGGCACCTTCACATGTTGTACACGTGGGAGCTGCGGTGCATGCTTATTGTCGTCACCGAAGGGGCACCCACGGCATGCCATCATATGGACGTAACGAATGTGGTACAGAGTCCAGAGCAGCGAGGCGGAGGGTTGGCCAAAGCACGTGCCCGTCACACCCGCATCACGAGTGATCGGGGCCACGCGCATGGGAACATCCGCATGACTTGAGAGGCCGTCTTGTCAGGCGGAGCTGCAGACCTCGATGTCGACGCAGCCATTCGGCACGGGTTGCAGGATGCTGCCGTCGCGATCTTGCGGTGTCTGAGGGCACGCGTGCCGATCGTCAGGCGCGGAATGCGTCATGTTCGCAGGCCGAGCAAGCCGGCGAGGGCCGCCGCAAGCGGCAACGTCGAGCTAGGGCGGGAGGGAGAAAGAGCACCACCTGACAATACGGACAGCACCGGCGACGGTGCAGCCATTTCCGACTGCACTTGACGTGAAGCCGGTGGTGGCACTGGACACACCTACGGCGAGACGGGCGGGCGGCGGCGGGCGATTGGAGCGCGTGGCGGAGGGCATCGACTGCGATGTGCTGCGCCGATGTGGCCAGTGCTGGCGACGGGGAGCGCGGGTGGGCTCACTCGACGAGGTTGGCGCCAAAAATCCACTCGGTGCAGAAGCACCGGAAGTTCTGCGACCGCACGTTGGGCAGCATGCCGATGTAGCGCTCCATGTCCTCCGCCGTAGTAAAGCGGAGCGTCCCCTCGGCTGTCTGGCACCTGTGGTCGCGACGGGACGCCGAGCGGCGTTGAGCGGGAGTTGTCGCGTGCGGGGCGTCACTCGGCGGGTGGGCGCTCACTCTAGCTTGAGCGGATTGAGCCTTGTGGGCTTGCACCAGACGGACTGGCTATCCCGCGTGAGGACCTCGACGTCAACGCGCTGCAGCGGGCGCAACCGGCCGCGCACGAGGAAGGCGGAGAGCCGTTCGGCGCCTGGCTCGCCCTTGGCCTGGCTGCACGCCAGCTTTGCTGGAGGCGAACTCTCGCTCTGTGCGGTGGCCGCAGAGTCCGCTTGCCGCTGGTGAGTGTGCAGGGTCCCGTGGGACGATTGCGGCGGCGGCGAGGGGTGGGAGGCGAAGGGTTGGGCCCCGACGCGTGGCACGGCACGAGAGCGCGGGGACGAGAGAGAGGAGAGAGAGGAGTGGTTTCTCGTTCTGCGGAAGGCCGAGCGGAGGAGTGTGGCTCTGTCTGGGGAGTCCCGCGGGTGGTGTGAAGCGGGGCGGGACGGGAGGGAGGAGGGGAGGGGGTCGGCGAGTAGAGCTGGCATCAAGGGAGGAAGGGGGGGGGGGGGGGGGGGGGGGGGGGGGGGGAGAGGGGGGGGGGGCGGGGGAGAGGGGGAAGGGGCGGGGTGGAGTCTCTCTCTCTCTCTCTCTCTCTCTCTCTGAGGAGAGAAGGAGCGGAGAGTGAAGCAACGGAGGAGGGGGAAGAGGAAAATTAAATAATATTAGAGGTATAAGAAAAGAAGAAGGCGTGGGGAGGTGGGGGACATCGGACGGACGGGAAGACCGGAGGAGATGAGAGAGAGGGAGAGGAGAGAGTGAGAATGGTCGAAGAGGACGGGGGACGAGGTCGAGAGTAGAGGAAAAGAGGGGGAGAAGAGAAGAAAAGAGAGGGGGGGGGGAGGGGGGGGTCCTCTCTCTCTTCGAGAGACTCCTGCGTTGGGGATGGGATGGGATGGAGAGGGCTGGACGGCCGGCCGGTGAGAGAAAGAAGGAGAGGAGAAGAGAGAAAGGAATGAGAGAAGTGGGGGGGGGAGAGGGAGAGAGGGGGCGGGGAGGGGGGTCGAGCGAGCCGTAGAAGAAGAAGAGAGTTCTACGAGGGCTGGGAGGGAGGGGGCGGGCGGAGAGGAGAGAGGGAGGGAGAGAGAAGAGAGAGAGAGGGAGGGAGGGGGAGGGAGAGGGGTGGGGTGGGGGGGGAGGGAGAGAGAGTGCAGAAAGAGAGAGAGTAGAGAGAGAGAGAGAGAGAAAGAGAAAGGGAGAGAGAGAGGGAGAGGGAGAGGGAGAGAGAGAGAGAGAGAGAAGACAGAAAGAAGGGAGAGAGAGTGGAGAGAGAGAGAGGGAGAGAGGGAGAGAGAGAGAGAGAGAGAGAGGGAGAGAGAGAAGAGAGGCAAGAGGGAAGAGGGAGGAGAGAGAGAGGGAAGAGAGAGAGAGAGAGAGAGAGAGAGAGAGAGAGAGAGGGAGAGAGAGAAAGAGAAAGGGAGAGAGGGAGAGGGAGAGGGAGAGAGAGAGAGAAGACAGAAGAAGGGAGAGAGAGTGGAGAGAGAGAGAAAGAGAGGGAGAGAGGGAGAGAGAGAAGAGAGGGAAGAGGGAAGAGGGAGGAGAGAGAGAGGGAAGAAAGAGAGAGAGAGAGAGAGAGAGAGAGAGAGAGAGAGAGAGAGAGAGAGAGAGAGAGAGAGAGGGAGAGAGAGAAAGAGAAAGGGAGAGAGGGAGAGGGAGAGGGAGAGAGAGAGAGAAGACAGAAGAAGGGAGAGAGAGTGGAGAGAGAGAGAAAGAGAGGGAGAGAGGGAGAGAGAGAAGAGAGGGAAGAGGGAAGAGGGAGGAGAGAGAGAGGGAAGAAAGAGAGAGAGAGAGAAGAGAGGGAGAGAGAGAGAGCCCTAATGGTCTGCTTGGTGGGAAGAGGCCGACGCTTCCCTAATGACACGCCGTCGGTAGTTTTGTAAAGGCGAATTGGGTTCCCTCTCTCTCTCTCGCGAGAGAGAAGGGGGGGCGCGAAGAGGAGAGAGAGAGCGAGAGGAGAGGGAGAGGGAGAGAGAGGGGGAGGAAGAGAGCGAGGGAGGAAGAGAGAGGGAGAGGGAGAGAGAGAGAGAAGAGTGAGAGGGAGAGAGAGGGAGGAGAGGGAGGGAGAGAGAGAGAGAGGCAGAGAGGGAGAGAGAGAGGGAGAGAGAGAGAGAGAGAGGAGAAGAAGCCGCTGGACGCCTCTTCCTTGCGAGGTGAGAGCGATTTGGGCCAATGAATGGGCACCATCATCGTCTCATTGAGAGGCGCAGCCGCGCCCTCTCTCTCTTTCTCTTACCCCCTCCCCTCTCCCTCTCTCTCTTCTCTCTCCTTCTCTCCTCCTCTCTCTTCTCCTCTCTCTCTCTCTCTCTCTCTCTCTC
>CM030943.1:2518499-2529634 GCA_018136815.1 Isochrysis galbana | reverse complement strand
TCGAGTGAGCGAGTCGATGAAGACGACCAGCTTGTCGTAACCCGAGACTCCAGGCACGAAGTTGTGAGTGGGAGCAGTGAGAGCACGTCGCAGTAGACCACATCAAAGGGGTAGGTACCCACGAGAGACCGGAGGCGACGCTAGAGCCCTAGGTAGCGGCTTGGCGAGGTGCACTCGTGGCATTCCCGACGTAGGACGCAACGTCGGAAGACATCCAGGCCAGTATACCGAGTACGAAGAAGACCGGACATACGAGAAACTCCAAGGTGACCGGAGCGATCGTGGTAGGCAAAGGTAGCGAGACCGCAACAGGCGGAACATAGAGCACTAGCGAGTCCGGTCGGTGGAGTCAGGAACGGTGCGATAGTAGACGAGCCCATCGTGAACGACGAAACGGCGAAACATCTTGGATTGCTGAGCGGAAGCGGGAGCGGGAGCGACAGGACTGGAACACGAATCATCTTCGCAAGGGGCCTGAGGCGGCGGCCGGCGGAGGCGACCCTTGGCCTGATGGCTCGTGTTGGCCGTCTCTCCTGAGCCTAGGAGTGGCTCTACGAACGGATCTTCCGCCAGGGCCGCTTCATCTCTTCGGAAGTCGGCGTACCCGGAGCCAAATAACTGGACGGATGGCGGGCCCGGAATCGGAGGCTCGACGACGAGATCGGTCCAAAGCTTGAAGCCCTCGCGCCGTAGCTACGGAGCGCGTGATGGCAGCCACCGGATGAGACCGTTCATGCTCGGCTAGAGACTCTGAGCAGGCTCACGTACCGCTAACGACGCTGGGCCGGCGAGTGTTCGTCTTCGTGTTCCGGCTCCAGGGATGCTAGCCGAGACAGCCCGTCAGCATCCTGATGAACAGCTCCTGGTTTATGTTCGACATCGAACCGGTACTCAGCCAACTGAGAGCCCACCGAGTCAGCCGAGAGGCTGGCCCACCGGCTACTTGATCCTTCATGGTATGCAGCCATCGCAGCGCGGAGTGGTCGACGACTAACTTGAACCGACGCCCCCAAAGGTAGGGTCGCCAATTTCGGATTGATTCCAGGGCAGCCAAGAGCTCAATCTCGGTCACCGTCCAATGGCGTTCGGCCGAGGTGAGACTGCGAGCGTAGTACCCAACGACTCGTTCACGGTTATCGTCTCCTAGCTGCGAGAGGATGCCGGCGATGCCCAACTTGCTAGCCCCATCGGTCTTGACGATGAAGGGCCGATCATCCCTGGGTGGAGTCAAGACGGGCTCCGAGGTGATCGCTGTCTTGAGCTCTTGGATAGCTCGGCGACACTCCTCGGACTGGGACTCCTTTGCCACGTCGCAGCCCTTCCGCGTGAGGGCAGTGAGAGGAGCAGCCTTAGCGGCGAATTGGCGAATGAATCGACGATAGTAGGAGCAAAGGCCGAGGAAAGATCGAACCGCTTCCAAGGAGTTGATGGATGACGGGTCGATGTCGGCGACAGCTGCGACCTTCTTCGGGTCCATCTTGAGACCTTCCTCGAGACAACGTGACCGAGGTACTCCGTAGAGGTGGCAAAGAAGACACACTTGGACATCTTGCAGGTCAGGCCGGCCACTCTAGCCGCTCGAGAACTAGGTCTAGCCGGTGAAGCATTTGCTCGAACGAAGCCTGTGCCCTGGCCTCTTCGGAAGGTCCCACGCCCGTTGACCAGATGCCCACATCATCGAGGTAAGGCATGCAGATCTCCCACGCTAGCGCACCGAGAACGATGTCCATCAAGCGGCACATGTAGGAGGGACCTGATTGGATGCCGAACGGTAGAAAGTTGAACTCGTATTTGCCGCGGTGGTAGTGAAAGCGGTGATATGTTTGTGCGACTCTTTGATCGGGATGCCCAAAAACCAGAGGCTAAATCGAGAGTACATAAAAGAGAGAACTGAGCGGCCCTTGGCCGGACGCTAGCCTATCAATAGCCTCTACAATGAGGGGTAGAGGGCTATCCTCGACGCGTAGCTTGGCGTTCGTGTCGCGGTAGTCCACGCAGAATCGAACGGAGCCATCTTTCTTGCTGACCAGGACTACTCGGGAAGCCCAAGCCGAATTTGACTTGCGAATAATGCCGGCGGCTTCCATCTTGGCTACCTCCTCTTCTATGATGAGCTCGCCTGCGCGGCCCACTCTAGACGGAGCGTGCCGGTGAGGAACAGCGCCGGGGTTGAGTGGCAACTCCACCTCGAGAACGTGCGTATGGTTTGGAGCCCCCGGGTGCAACGCGAAAGCTTGATGCGCCGGGCCAAGAGTTGGCGTACTTCTTCTCGTTGATCGTCGGAAAGAAGCCGGTCTGGATCGATGGTGGCTGAGTCGAGTAGAGATCGTTGCTCCTCGCTCAGCGCGGTGACAGGGTCACCGTCCCCCTCGCTTCCAGTCGGAGTCCAGCCCCGGTGCAACTTGAAACGCACCTGGAGCGAAGCTATCGGATGCAGAGACGGCAGGGTCAGCGCATCGACTCCGGTGTGGACGATCGTCACCGCGATGCGATGATCGTCCGTGGGCGTGACCACCGTGGGCATTACGAGAGGAGACGAATCGAGAGCCTCGCGATTTGGTAGGCGGTCGACCAGCATCGCGCAGTCCGAATGATCTCGGAGAGCTAGCGGAACCCTGACCCAGATGGTTGCGCGGTGGAAGGCAGGAATCGTCACCGCTTGCTCCGTGTAGAGAAGATATTCGGACGAGGTAGACGCCGGAGCTTTGGCCGCAAACTCGTCGGCAGACTCAAAGAGAGGTGTATAGAGTGGCTGCCTAGCATCAGCAGCAGCCTCACCCTCCGATCCGGCCGGGACCTCTCGTGTTGCCGTCGACCTCTCCAGAAAGTCGACAGTCAGCGGCTGACCGGGTGACATCGAGATAGCTCCGACGAAGCCGGAGTCCGCGACTGGGGGCGGCGCCGTGGAAACTCTGACTACACATTCGGAAAGGACTCTTGAAGAGTCATCTGAATCGCCAGAGCCGGACGGAGGCGGAGGCTTCCTTCCGAGCTCGCGGCGTCGAGAGAAATGGTAGCGGAGTGGGCGGCCAAAAAATCGTTCCCGAGCAGAAGCATCGGGTTCCCTTCGATGACCGCGAACAAATGACGAAAGAGGCGACCGGACAAGGAGAAGACGAGGCTAGCCCGGCCCCTAGTGATGAGAGGAAGGCCGTCCGGCCCATGTAGGTTGGGGACGGTAGCGTCCGATACGCGTTCGACGCAAGCGTCTTCAGGTAGTCGATCGAGAAGAGCAGTGGTGATTACTGACGGGCCCGCTCCAGTGTCAGCCAGGGTGCTGTTCACCGTGAGGGCAACGTCCGGGAGAACGAACCCTTGAGCTGCGCGGTCGCCATCGGCACGGCAGACCACGAGATCGCGGACATAGAGGCAGTGACGAGGGTAGAGCGGCGGCGGCGTGTCCGCGATAGATTCTACTGGAAGCGAGGTTCCGGCTCCGGGTGACGGGGTGGTTGGATTGGAGGCTGGCCTGGACGGAGAAGATTCATCGACGTGGGGCACTCGCTCGATAGCGCGGCTACCGTCTGCGGCACGAATGGTATTGAAGAGTATGGGGATGCCTCTGCCGAACTAGAGGGGTTAGGCACGCCATCATAGCCTAGCCCTCGACGGTCCGTCGGATGCCGAGGTTGATCCATTTGGCGTGACCATTCCTTCTCCAGGGACTTCTGCAAGTCTGTCTTCGGAAGCTTCGACAACTCGGAAAAACCAGCCGCACTGAGGCCCCTAGCGGCAGCCCCATCGCCACACAATGCCTGTGGAGTACCTTCTCCGTCGGCGGCGTCGGAGGGCTTGGTCTCGAGGGCCTGCATGCTCCGGTGTTCTGGAGTCTCGGGCGTATCATCTTCTCCCGAGTCCAGCCCAACATCCCCGTTTTCAAGTGGCCTTTCGGCTACGACCGAACCGGTCGGTTCGGCCACTCCTTCGTCGCCAGCCGTGAAGGAGGCGCTCGGAGATAGTGCATTGATGCCTTGAGAGCCCAGTCGAGACAAGATGGAAGGTTCCGACGGCTCCGCAGCTGCCGCTTGCTCAGCGATTTCTTGGGCGATGGAAGGCGTGACATCCCGCCACCGATGGACCCCCGAAATTACATCACGGTCGAAGACCTGCCACTTGCTGCGGCGCTTCTTCACCGTGTTTGGAGGGCCTGGCGTTGTAGAGCGGTCCTTCATGGGCCACTCCCACGGCGTGAAGCAGTCCACTTCCGCCACGGTCCCGTCTTGCGATGCGTTGGTTTCCGAGTCCTTCCGATGAAGCAGGCGAGACGCATCGGCAACGGGGCCCGCGTCTGAGATCACGACAACCGAATCAGACACTGGCGAACCGCTGGGAGGCGTGAGGTGAGGGCTAGAAGCTGCTTCGCCTCTCCCCTCCATGAAGCGAGCTAGAGCCGTCCTCGGCTCAGCTAGTTCGAAGCCGGTCGAACAAAGCGAGGGGCGTTCTCTCAAGCTGGCAGCTGCTTGGGAAATTGCCCAGTCCACCGTGAAGTTGAGCGAACGCGACGCCTTGGCTTTGCGCGCATAACGGCGCAAGATCGGCATCCACTGGGCCGCCATTGCACCGGCAATGCCCACATAGGTGCGGCTGCGAAGGGCGCCACGGTGAGGCGACGGCGATAGATCCGCCATCGCGGATAGACGTCCCTCGACAATCTTCGAAGGCTGCAGGGGCGGGAGTGAAGCCGTCAGGTACAGGCCAGTTGCCTTTTGATGGCCCGTGCCGTGCTGCCACGGCTGCACAAACTGCCGCGGTCGCAACCCCCCGACTAAGGCAGAGGCTTCCGCGTGCATTCGAGGATTTTCGACGGCAACGAAAGGCGCGTCGGCGCTTGCCATGGCGAGGAAGACTCTAGCGGCGGATTCGAGAGCCTGGCGACGTCCCGGTTCCCGATCGAGCCACTGGCAACTCACCGCCGACAAATACGTGCACGGCGGATGCGCGACCACGAGGTCCCAACCGAGATTTTGAATGTGAAGAGCATCTCCGCAGAAGTGGGGAATGTAGTCGATCTCCGACGGTCGTAGATCGCACGTCGCGACGTGCGCTCCGGCAAGTAGGAACATCGAAGACACGACCCCGCTAGCTTCACCGACGACTAGAACGCGGGGTGGAGGAATCCCCTCGGCCGCGTCGAACGTCACGGCGTCGTGGATCGCTGCCAACTCAGCGCAAAGCTCGTCAAAATGCGTCGGCAACACGGCAGAGGGCGATGCATGAGTGCTCGCGTCCGGCCGCCGCAAGGCTAGAGCAGCTTCGGCGAGATGGCGGGGCAAGATGACGGAGGAACCGCTAGCCCGGGCACGGGAGGCGGCTAACATTTGAAGCTCGCGCGTAGGGGCGCGGGCAGCTTCAGTAGACTTGGCGGCCGAGGAACAACCAACCACGGCGATCCGGTGGATGGCCTCGGCAGTAGAATTCAGGGGGAGGGGGTCGTCGCCCTCAAGTTTCGGTGGGCTAGACCTGAAGGGGGTTGGCCCCGGCGGGCGATCCCTGGAATGGGGATCCTCCGGAGAGCCGAGAGAAAGAGGAGACGCCGGCGTCCATGTGGTGCGCGACGTGGGATCGTAATCGACGGCCCCTGCGTCTCCCGAGGCTGGAGTGACCACGGCGTGAGCGCGGAAAGCCGCAGCTCCCTTGGAACCTTCAACTTCATCGACCCCGGAAGCCGACCCTTCCGGGTCGGGAACCAGGTCAGAAACGAGAACAGGTGCAACTTCGAGACGAGAGAATGAACACGATGACGGAGAAATATAACGAACCGGGGAGAGAGGTGAAGAGGAGACACTAGTCTCCGCCTCAACAGCACGAGAACCTACGGTAGACAACGACGATTCGTCCGCAGAGCGGCTCCGGCTATGGCCCTTGGGAGAGAGGTCTCCAGAGGGGTCCCGCCGGGAAAGAGCAGAAACAGGTAAAGCAGCAACAACGTTTTCGTACGCGGCAGCGGCCACGTCGGACCTATCCATAGAACCTAGAGCAGAAGATGATACCGAGTCGACAGCCCTCGAGGGCTTCAAAACTGTTCGTTTACGAAACGAAGAGACCGAAGACGCGTCGAATCTACCTAGCCCACCCCCTTGGGCAGGGCCGTCGGGGGGTGAATCCAGGGATGAAGATGCGTCGAAAGACCTAGGAGAGTTAGAAGGAACCGATGACAGCATAGTATCCGTAGAAACAGACTCCAAGAGGGGCAGCGTGCGAGAATCAGCCCCTAACATCCTAATAGCGTGCGAAGTAATAGAAGAACTTGTAGACGTACACGAATTTCGGAGAGTCGGGTCGCGACGATCTCCGGGGCAAACCTGTTTCCAGGAGCCCGGGTCAAGTGTCGACTCCGGCTTCCGAGATAGCCGTTCGGCGGGGGCTTCAGCCGGCGAGGCGGCTCCCACCGTCGAGGACTGAATAGAGCTAGAGACAGGGGGAGAATCGCCGCGTTGACAGCTCTTCTCCCCAAGCGGCGTAGGGATCGGATCGGGATGGTGGTGGTGGCGTTCGGGCCCACCGCCCGCGATGTTCTCCGCCAGGGTTTGAAGGACGGGGACCCCGCCGGACCCCTACTGAGGCTTAACCCGGACCATCGAGCGAAGAAGCTTATGAATGTGCTCGTCCGATCCACACTCTCCGCAGCCAGCCTCACACAGAAAGCGAATATATGGCTGACAGATGACGGGGTTGTGAGCACCGTCTCCCGTGCCATATTTCCAGGCTTCGCTGGCTGGAGTGCCAGGAGGAGCGTGAGGTCGGAAAGCGCAGAAGGCACAGCCGTTTTCGTTCGTCCATTCGGTGATTCCCCTATTGATATCGTCCGTCCGTGGAGTTTCCATTGAATTATCGGCCGGTCGGCACTTTGCTAGCGCCGCCGAGACCCTTGGGTGCTTGGCATAGCCTGCTACGGCCCAGAAGCGGGCTCGGGCCCGATTCCAAAGCTCGGGCGTCCACCGGGATACGCCCAGGTCAGGCGGTAGCCCTTGGCCGTTCGCCGGCGGATCGCAGCGACGGCTGGGCGGCCGAGACGAGCCTCCCTTTCGACCGGGTGGATCGGTTAGTATAGCCGGCAACGGTGAGTTGGAGTGGTAACTTGCCGGCGGTGCAGCAGCCCGATAATCAGGCTTCGAAGCAGGCGAATGTCCCTGTCCGCGAAGAGCTTCCGCCACGGTAGCTTGGACGGCCGCCTGCACGGCGGCAACCATGTCCGTGGTCGAAGCGGTCTTCTGGGACGAGGAAGTCTCGTTCTTTGCCTCGCCTGAGGCTTTAGTGCGTACGCTAGCCACGGTTTGCTTCGTCGAGGGCCGGGATTGATGACGCTTCACCCGAGCCTGCTCGTAAGGGCTGAGGTACCGTTGGCAGAGGTTGACGCACGAGAGCGCCGACCGACCTAGCTCGTGGTTCTCTACGCGGAAACGAGTCTCCGCGAGCACCTCCGCAAATTTAATCGCATTGTCGACGCCGCGCTGAGGATCAACCTTATCGTTCCGGATGATTTCTTCGAACCTTTGGTTGATCTCATGGGCCATGTTTGGATGATCCCACACGTTGGTGGAGTCAACCGCGGAATCGCCAAGCTTGCGGATGTAGGCGCGAACCAAATTCTTGCTGAGCTCACATAGATCAGCGCCGGCCTCGCGCTCCCTCATGCGGTCCCACTCCATCGACGCCGAGTCTTTCGCGAAACCATCGGCCCCGTTTGCGAAGGTCCCGTCGCATTTGCGAAGAAGGACGTCAGCAGCGAGGACAGGATTGAGAGCGAGGGCGCGGTCCTCCACTAGATCGAGGAGGAAGGCGAAGATGCGAGAATTGCCGCTGGAATTGGCTCCGGCTGCCGCGAGGAGGGAGGTAAATATTTCGCGATGATCGCAGCCGAGCGCTAGTGCCCGCTCCAACGGCTTGATGAGAGTTAGCCGAAATTCGTTCCAGGCTGTCGCCGCGGTTTGAACGTTATCGGAGGCGAGGGCCTTTGGGAAGCGGAGCTCCGAAAGCTCTTTGCCCATCCTGACCTGATGGTGAAGGGTTTGCTCGGCTGAGAAGCGGCTACGCACCCATTTGAGCAAGTGGTCCTCCTCCATGAAAATTCGGCAATGCCAAACGTTGCCCGCCAGGGAGAGGTTGCTCTTCAAAATGGTGTGGATGAGCTCATGCTCGTCGGAGTCGCGGTAAAGGGCGGCCAGATCGCGTGAGGGCAGGGCGAGGAGATTTTTCCACTTGCTTACAACTGCCTCTCGCTCATCCATCCCCACCGCAAGGCAGGGGTCGCGAGGGTGGCGGAACGGCACCACCGGGGTCGGGCCCCGGTAAGGGCTCTGATCCTGGCGGCGGGATTCCGATTTGGAGGTCGGGTACGCCGACCGTGGAACCCTAGTAGCCGGAGAGGCGTGGCCCTTTTGGTCTAGGGCAGGAGGCTCGTCCATGGATGGTTCCTTCTGAGCCGGCCTAGCAGAATCCGCAGCCGCCTCGGTCCGATCCATGGACGGACTTGAAGTGGGCTCTTGGCGGGCTTGGACTAGCTGAGTCAGGGCTTTGAACCCTGCTTCAACTTGATCCCGGAGAAGCCCCTCCCTCGCCTCTGCCGCGGCAAGGGATGACTGTAGGCGCTCCACAGCCCCTTTTAGGGTGTTGGTCTGCGCTTGAAGCCTTGCCATTTCCGCATCCTGACGCGCCGCGGCCGTCTCGATCGGGGTGATCTCTTGATCAAAGACCCCTTTTGATGACGGCGGGGCATAGTCCCGGTAAGCGGGGCTTCGGAAGCTGATCCCCTCCCCTTCACCGACCTCAGACTCATCATCTCGAAGGTAAGGAGGGGGGTCAAACTGAATCAGAGGGAGGGGACCCTCCTCCACCTCATTGGCCAACTCAGCGACGCTGAAGTTGGCCTCATGCGGGAGAGGGTCATGCTCCACCATGGCCCGCTGTGATTGCACCCGGTGGGTGCCGAAGGAAGCGGACAAATCCTCGCCATCCGCCACGAGCTGATCGGAGCCAGTCGTGGAGATAGCAGCCGGGGTGATGGGTGCCATTGGTGTAGCCTCAGAAGCCGTGGGATCACTCGGACATCCCACGGGAGCAAAAGCTGCAGCGGGCAGAGAAGGTTCCCTGAGGGTTCCTCCTCTGCGGCCGAGGACGCAAGCTTCGATTTCGTGCTTGTCGAGTCGAGCGGAGCCGGAGGGCTCTGAGCCACTCCGTCGCGAGCAGCACCGGCGGCTAGCGCGGCGCTTTGGCCCTCCTCCCCACCGGGAGTCGGGTGAATGAAATTCTGGACTGGGTCGGGCAACCCCATTTGGGTGTCTGGACGGGGAACGAACGGCGAACGAAGGGCTGTGGGGCGGCGAGGCGCTCCTAGCGGCCCTAGTGTGTTGGGTTTTAAGAGATTGTTAGACCTACAAAGAACTCTTCCCTCAGGGAGGGAGCCTAGGCTGCTTGAGTGCAGCGACGCAGCGAACAACGACGGACAACGGAGCTTAGAACAACAGGATACACCGACCCACGAACACACCGGAATCATTCACCCAAACCAAGCAAATTATCAAGCAACCGCGACCCCAAATCACCGATAACTCAACCACGTCGCGAGAGACGGAGAGAGAGAGCGAGAGAGAGAGAGACTCCGCAGCGACGGCCGGAGCGTGTCTCCGTTGTAACTTCCCACGTAGCGGAGAGTCCGAAGGGGAGCGTCCTGTCGCGCGACCACGGCGATCACTTTGGATACAGATCGCGACGAGATATCTTCACGACCGAATAAATCTTGCCGTTGAGCGTGAACCTTCTAGACGCTTCTGAGTAGCAACCAAGGGGAAGAAACACCAAAGGGGCCAAGGGCTTGCATGTAACTTGCATCAAGGGGAAAGATTCCCTCACCTAGGAAGCGAACCTACACCGGTCTCCAAGGGGAGATAGCAAATTAAACCTCAAATCTCGAGCGGATAGAGCAACCGACTTGCTCGCCAAAACCTTGACCGAGAAGAAAGAAGCAAGGACCTACAAGCCAAGGGTAGCGGACCTAGGGAATGTGAGAGGAAATTTCCGAACGCCAACGCCAAACGCCGAACGCGGGAAGGCAACGAAACCCTAACCAGGCCAAGCAGAACCTACGAAGAACAGGCCTGGACGACAACGAAAGTGAGCAGGTCCCAAGAAAGAACCGGAACCCAACAAGAAACGACAAGCCTTGCAAGAAGCTAAACAAGCCTTCACAAGGTAACCTGAGAGCCTGAGACAAGCGCGCAGCGAGTGACAGGCGACCTGGCTCCTTTGGGTCAAGATTACCCGAAAGGAGGAAACCTGGAATCTAGACCTGACAGACAGGCTAGAAGGAACGAAACGAGAACTCGAATTCTAGATCGCTAGGGACGAACCCTACCAACCTAGATGTACCTGAGCTTCACCGTGTGGCCGCACGGCGAAGGACCTGGAAACAAGAGCCTGGAAATCGCATCATCTAGGATGAATGCGACATAGCCTCTCGGCTAGCATTCGGGGGAACAATACGTTACCGGCCTTTTGGAAGCTAGCGCTCGTTAATTTCAGACGGATAAAATTCCTTAGGGAAACCAACACGCGGGAAGGGACCCAAGGATTCCCGATATGGTATAACTGTTTTAATAAAGCTCCTGCATTACATCTACATCACTTATCACTTGCATGGGGCCAAGTGGGAATCTTTACAAACGGTTATTGTGCATAATACGATTAACCCGGACACGGGAGAGACATACACCACAGAAGAATGCGCGGCTTACTTGCCGGAAGGGGAACGTTGGATTCGCCATAGAGGTAACTACATCTCGATAGGTCCATTTCTTAAGTCAAGGGAGAAGATAGCCGAATGGTCCAGATCAAGAATAGCGGACGGGGGGTGGCGCGGGCCACCGGACCATATCTAAGCCCTCCACCCCAATCCCCCTAGTAGTGTATGGGGGGAGCCGCCTGATGCCTGATGGCGGGGGGAGAAGGGCCGGGGAATGGGGGTGTAGAGAGTATGCTACGTGCTACGTGTAGTGGGTAGTGGTTCCATTCGCCGCGAGTGCGGTAAGAATATTAAAAGGTTTTTTTTCCCTAGTGGACAAGGAGCATAGATACTATTTACGCCGGAGTGGCGACTATCACATAGTCAAGCTTAACGTTATGGGAGAACCCCATATACA
>CM030943.1:2505999-2513499 GCA_018136815.1 Isochrysis galbana | reverse complement strand
TCCGGTAGCCGCGACGACGAGGACATCCCTTCTGTGTGTGGTGTGTCTATAGTGCCGCCAATCAGGCAGCAGCCAGTCGGCAGTGGTGCCCTTGAGGGGTGGAGGGGAGGCGCATGGCCGACCATCGACCGCAAGGGCGTTGCTGGCGACGAGGTGGACATTTGGGATGGAGAGCTAGGTTCGAATACCATCACAGCGCGCAGCCTGTCGTCCCTAATGCATTCTGCTGAAGAGTGGGAAACTGCAGCGCACTCGCCGTGTTGGTTGTCATAGCCCCTGGATCACGAGCCGACGCCTACCCATCTGCGCGCCTCGCGGCGTGACAATGGCGTGGGCGCCGCCGGTACCGACTTCTGGGCGCCAATCGCTTGCATCGCAGGCGCATGGTCCGATTCGAGCGTTAACTTTGAGCCGGCCGTACCGTCCTTGTCAAGAACGCTTCTTAATGGTAGTAGTGGTGCCCTCCTTGCATTGGTGTTCATTCTGGCTGCGATTGGGTTGGCCCTGGGCGTACTACGCGTCTTGGCGAGGGAGAGGGCTCTAAACAACCACCATGGCGTGCGGCACATCCATGAGGGTGGGCAAACTGTACGCGACTCCGAGGACTCTGAATGCACTCCGGGGCGAGGGTATGGAGGCAACGCTCATGGTAGTTGGGAGTCGGTACAAGTTGACGCCGAGGATGAGAGCGCGGGTCTGGTCGGCGGACGCACCATCGCCTCACGCGGCAAGCGGTGGAAAGAACGCCGCTTGCGCGGCCATGTAACGCACACGATGAGTGCCGGCGGCACGACCAAGCCAGCGCGTGGCACATTGGCCATGTGGCCGCTCACTGCATGGCAATGGTCATGCAACAGTCCGCCGCACCAAGTGGTCTCCGGATTCCAAGGGCCCGAGAGGTCAATTCGCAACGCGCCAGAGGATTCACAAGAAGAGTTGACCGTTCTATGGGCCCAGGCGACACGCCACCTACCCATGTAAGCTTATTTTAGGTCGTGCCCCTACCCTATGGTGAGTATTGAGTGAAAGTTTGTGGAACAAAAAAAACATCTGAAGATTCAGGCTAGCTACCGCTAGCTATAAAGGACCACGCACATACGGTACCGACTCATGCCATCGCCTATACCCGAGAACACTCACTCCCTTTACACTACCCCCTTCATTCCTTTGTCTTTGGTATCGGGGGGGGGGGGGGGCGTGCACTACGACGGGCCAAGCGCGCAAGGGGCGGGCTAGGGCAGACCTGTGCTGTTGGGTGTTCCTGTGGCAGATCCAAACGTTAAACGCCTTCCGAACTATCTTATCGTGTCCCCGGGGGGTCTCGGCCCCCGCCCTTCGGCTTTTCTTCGTCTGCTGCCGCACTTTCGCGGTGTCTGCCCGCCACCCGGGGGGGGGTCCTCCCGTTAGTATATCGCAAATGGGCGGTGATCTTACCTATTCGCGGGCCAGGATCGTGTCGTGCTTTTTTTGTCGTTCTTTTCCCGTCGTTCTCTTCGACCTCCTACGGGCGTGTGCGCTGCATGCGCGCGCCATGGCCCCCTCCTGGGGGGGCCCTCGGCTCCCCCCTAGAGGGCCAGCCAGGGCAGCTCAGGGGGGCAGTGGAGGCTTTGGCAGTGCCCCTGGCCCCTGGGCCCTCTCCTGTCTCTCTGTCGCATCCGCGATCGACGTAGGACCTTCTGCTACTTCGTGCGTCTTCGTCCTCAATCGTTCTTGTTCGCCGCGGAGTTTTACTCGTAACGTGTAGGACTCTTCATTCGTAATGCGCCCTTCGTTCCTTGCCGTCGCGCCCCTTTGTCCCGCAACCAGCAAGCAGGCAGGGGCTGAGGTTGGTTGTGCAGGCCACAGACGCTTGCAAGGAAAGAAAGGGCGGAGATGAGCTGCGCGCGCGCGCACACAACGCACCATGGGCACAGGGCTAGGGCCTTCAGCCTGGCTCACCTGCATGCCACTCCTAGTGGTGACGAATTGTGATGGCCCATAGGGCCTGAGGGCAATGAGGAAGGGGCCATGCCGGCGGCAGGCGCGGCGGAGGAGAGATTAAGAGTAGCAGAAGCCACCACTAACTATATAGATCTTTTGAAAAAGGAAGCGGTAGCTCCCCCCCCGGCTCCGGAAGAGCACGAGTTAGCCCCCCAGGAGGATCCGGACGCACACGACCTAGGCGAAATGCTAGTGGACAAAGAACATAACTACTATCTACGCCGGGATGGCGACTATCACGTAGTTAAGCTAAATGTCATGGGAGAGCCTCATATCCACGAGCGGGTCAACCCGCGGTCAGTACCGGACGAGCTATACACTCCGTTGAAATGGGGACGAGCATACGATGGCCCTGCCGAGACGGCGTACCCGATTCCGCAAGAATACACGCTTAAAGACGCTCGTAATCGCAAAACGCTAGAAGACATCAATGTTAAGGCGCTCACTAAGGCGTTCCTCGCGATGAGGAAAACAAAGAAGCAGAAATCCACATTAAGATGGGAAAAGAGACTACCGGCCCTCTCAGGAAAATGGAAGCAAATATCGCAGCTGTACAAATACAACTTTCTGACTCCGAGGGACTCGTACATGCACTTCAAACACATCCTGTATAGGAGAATAGCCACGGCGAACAGATTCGCGGACGACCCGACATGCCGCTTCTGTGGTATTGCCCCCGAAAGCTCCACGCACTTAGCCGTATGCATCGCGACGGAGCCCGTCTTCGAATTCATAGAGGGTCTTATAGGGATTAATCTTAGGCCGGAAGAGCGGAATGATAGTAACATTGGCGAATGGGTTAGAAAGGCACTAGGGCACCTTGATTGGCTGAGGGTGTATTTCACCAAGGGGGTGTCCTAGGGGTGCCTTTGGGGTATCTGAGAATCTGAGAATACATCGAGATTGAGCATCAGAGGAGTCCGGAAGCTTGAGGTGAACTGAGATGAAGTCCATGATGAATGTAGACATAGATTGAGAATATTCCAGATGTTCGAGATTGACTCAGACGTAGCACATCGCGTGCAAGGGAGTGGAGACGATCATCGAGGTCAAAGTCCGGAGGGTTTGACTTGATGGAGGGAATCTTGCAGATTATTAGTAAGGCCTGACGGTGAGTAGAAAGTAAAGGACGGCGTCCTGTGATAGGCGAGACTAACGGACGCCACCTCCGACTACATGGACCTCCTTAGGAAAAAGGAGGTATCTCCACCCCCCGCTCCGGAGGAACAAGATTAAGCCCCCCAGGAGGACCCGGACCCGGACGCGCATGACTTAGGAGACATTCTAGTAGACAAGGAGCTTAATTACTATATACGCCGTGGCGGCGACTATCACGAGGTTAAATTAAATGTAATGGGAGAACCCCACATCCACGAGCGGATCAACCCGCAATCAATACCGGGCGAACTATACACCCCGCTGAAGTGGGGACGAGCGTATGATGGGCCGGCCGAAATGGCGTATCCCATACCCCAGGAATACACTTTCGAAGGAACTCGGAAAACGCTAGAAGATATAAATGTCAAGACGCTGACCAAGGCGTTCCTCGCTCTGAGGAAAACGAAGACTCAAAAGTCCACGTTGACGTGGGAAAAGCGACTACCGGCCCTCTCCGGGAAATGGAAACAAATATCGCAACTGTACAAATACAACTTTCTGACGCCAAGGGACTCTCACATGCACTTCAAACACGTCCTACATAGGAGGATAGCCACGGCGAACCGGTTCGCTGACGACCCGACGTGCCGCTTTTGCGGTATAGCCCCCGAGAGCTCCACCCATATAGCCTCGTGTATGGCGACGGAGCCCATTTTTTTTCGAGTTCATAGAAGGACTTTTGGGGATGAATATACGGCCGGGCTCCGAGACATCAGCCCAACGTCTCTTTTGCTACCAGGTAGACAGACCGCATCCCTCCTCGGGATACCTAGGTATCCTGGCGTGGAGATACATCCTTACCGACTTTTACAATATTCAGTATGGCAACGCGGACGGTAGGTCCGTTAGATCAATCTTAAAAGCAGTCCTCACGAGATACCACATACCACCTATTAGCAGTAACGGCGAAGGTCGGGTTCTTTCAAAGGCTTAAAAAACAACGCGAGAACATGGGGCTACACGCCCCGAGTAACAAACACATTCGGAAAATGATAAGCCCTCTTTACACTGTCGATAAGGATTTCAACCTAGGAACATCGGAAGACCTCTTGCAGGCGGCAAGAGGTCTGGAGATACGGAGCATCAACTAACTAAGGTAGCTAAATCTCTTAGTAGGAGCCACGGCGGATATCAATAAAGATCCTGCGGTATATATAAGGGAGGGAAACCCAAGACGAAACTAGATCAAGGGACGAGTCACAGTCTCCCGCCCCCTTCTCTCCAACCCCTGGCCGAAGCAGCGCGCGCGGCCTCCCTGGAACCAGCTTCTCCGCAAAAGAGGGAACTGGGGAAGGGGGAGGGGGTTGTTAGGGGTAAAGGTTGAGTAGTAGGGAGGTACATAAGCACGCTGCCGCAAGCCGCTAGTGTAGCGGGGATTTTTAAGAAGATTTTTTTTATATGACATCTTTGGGGGCCGTCGTAGGCTGTTGGTTCAGGGCATGGCGGAAGGGTCCATTAAACAAATCTCAGTAAGTCACCCAGCCAGGAGCAATATTTGCCGGCCAAATCATCAGTCGGTCTGCTTATCGCCTCGCAAGGCTGCAATAGCTATTGCACTCTCGCGTAGCTGCGAGCAAGCTTTGTTGTACGCGTCGGCCAGTCCACTCGCGCCGCATGCCGCCGCCGCCGAGCTCACCTGTGACCAGCACGGGACAATTTTGCGAATAAGAACAATGAATTTGCCTCGTCAACGATCGCGGCCCTTTGAGCTAGCCAACGTTCATCTCAGGTGGGTGGTTGACGACCAGATGACAGGAATGCCACCCGTGTGCGTAGCCATGGCGCTCCACTCAATCATGAGTGAGCTCATCACAAGAGTGGGCGTTGGCAGCTCACCTCGATGGTAACATCCGTACTAGCGTCGGCGGCGAGTCGCTTTCCCAATACCTGGGAACCGAATGGCGCACGGGCATCGCCCGAGCGTCTCAAGGCCATTTTGAGGAGCGGCGGGCCGATCAGCCTACGCCAAGGTGTGCAAAGGTAAGGGTTTCCGTCGACATGTATGGTTGCGCGGTCTGCAATCGGCCAACCGCAAAGCCCGCGCCGGCAAGCGGCCACCGGTTGTTATTTTGGGCACGCACTGGTTGAGAACAATACATGTCGACACTGAAGTCTGCAGCGACATCGCCCAAGGTGCAAACCTGTCGCCAATCTCATCCGCGAGACCAAGTGAAACTCCGGCCTGCGTCACAAGACCTAGCCAGACTAGGCTGGGCGAGACGGGGGAGGGGCGGCGGGCTACTCATGAGATGGCACCCATTCCACAGCGAGGGCTATACCCGTGCCTGAGGGACAGTATGCTCCTGACGACTTTTGGCAGGGTGCATTGCCATGAATATGGGACTACACACACGCGCGCGGCACGGACCTGCGAATGTTTTCTCGAGCGCCTGCCCAAGTGCTACCCACGCGAGCACCCACCCAAATCGAAACAAGACGGACACCGGTAAACATTGTGGCCGCCGGCCACGTGTGATGAAGGGCGTCGAGTTGCATCGTGCCCCCAGTCGAAAAAAAGAAGAAGAGCAGGACCTGGGGCGGGCGAGGAGCACGACTCGGCCGTGTGCTCATGGGCTGCAATAAGAGGTCTCTTTGACCAACTTACATGACTACATCACGAGCGCATGCCCTCCCTCTCCAAGCCGCTCTCCCACTCAGCATGCAACCGGGGCTGCCTCTGCCTTACTTTCGGCATTGCATCATGCAAGAGCTGGGTGAGCTCAGCGCTGTTCACTGTGGAATGGCGCTTCCGCTCTCGTCCCCCTTCTCCGCTACTCCAGCCATATGTTTGGACGTCACTCGCAGCGGGCAAGCCGTCAGCGAGGGCGCTCTCGAGGAGAGAAGTCTTGCTCCCGTCAATTACAGCAGGCGACAACCGTTTGGCTCGCCTCTGGCCACATCTTTGGAGAGCGTGAGCCGACGCAAATCGCAGACCATGCAGTGCGATGCGCGGTAGGTTGTACAGTCTATGAGGAAAGTTCCTTCCGAGGAGTCCCGCGACCATACACACAAGCATCGGCTCGATGAGAGGAACGCTACCAAGACGCCTGTGAGCCGCGTCACCTTCCCAGGCTAGTGGCATGGCCACTTCCACCTCGGCCCCTCTGAACCGCCTGATGACACGAGTGGCAAGCTCCTCGGCATTGAAGGCGAAGCTACCCACGGCCAGAAGCGCGAGCAAGCGGAGCTTCCACGGGATGAGGGGGGTGGGGATAGTCAGCTGGTGGGTGAAAGTGCATTGCAAACGCAGAAACGGCGGGTTCGCAAGCCAGGCACCGGCATGGGAGACATAGATCCGTGTGGCCGAGCGCACCACTTTCCAGTGCCTGGACCGTGGCAGACGTGCCACGCAAAGAACCACCCACCCGACGACAGCGCCCAACGCAACCGAACACACGAGCTGGAGTAGAACGTGTCCCACAACCCTCGCCATCACAACGAATGCGGCAAAAAAGCTGTGTAAGGTCGTCCTCTCGCCGACGACATCGGTTAATTCACGCGGCGTGGCCATGACCATGGCATGCAGTGGTGGGGCGCCTTCATGCAGCCTCCGCAACTCACTCTCCTCGCCGAACCCACCCGTGAAGACGTCCGTCGCGCTACGCTTTCCCTCGTTTGCAAGCTGGCCTAACGGAACATTGCCACCCACCGCGGTGTCCGTCGCCACATCGATCTTTCTGGGGGAGGCAGGCGCAGAGAGACCGGCGGAGGTTGGCGGCGCGTCCTCTCCCGGCAGCGTTAGCGCGACGACCTCCGCCGTGACGGCAAAGAGGACGACGACGAGCAAGTCAGTCACCATCGTCACCCCGAGCAAGGTCTGAGTGAAGACCCCGTCGGCGCCGAGCTCCTGGACGAGGGCAATGGCAGACGAGGGGGACCGTGCGACGGCCACCGTCGCCGAGAGCAGAGCGCCCGCGCTCCTCACCTTCTCGGGCAACTCACACCCCCAGCCCGTCTGTTCACAGCGCCGTTCACACCTGCAGATGAGGCCTCCGCTGGCGATCCCGACGATGAGAAGGGCAGAGATGGTGAGGGAGAGCGTAAGACACAGAATGACGCGCGCCTGCGCCCTCACGCTCTCTAGCTCGAGCTCTGCGCCAGCAGCCACACTGATCAGACCGAGGGCACCGCTGTGAAGAGAAGCGGTGCCCCACGGCTTCTCTCTTCCTAGAAGCCCGGTACCGCGGGCGAGCGCTCCCGCGAGCAGGTAGACGCTAATCAGAGGCAGCCCGCTCACCCGGCGCACGTGCGCCGAGCACGTCTGCACGCAGAGCAGCAACAGAGAGAAGAAAAGCCACTCAGCTAGCACGGCCGCCATCTTGGTAGCTGGGGTCTCAACTAAGTTTATACTGCCCAAAACAC